>OX465282.1:68245445-68331943 GCA_949987705.1 Thereva unica
ATGTGAGTCCCGTTTAGGAACTAGATGAAGCGGAGATGCTGCGGGGGACGACGAAGGTCGACAAATCCCCAATTCGACCATATGGTCGAACTCTAACTTTGCCACCTTCATTTTCTCCGGATGGAGTCGCCGAGCGGTGACAAAAGGTAATTGCCCTTTAGTTACAATGTGGTGTTGCACATTGTGTTTAACCGGAAGGTTAAAATTGGGCGGTTTTGTTAACGGAGCGTACTTCGTTAATAGCTCTTTGTATATGCCAATAACTCGGCATGGAAATGTTTCGGGGTTGTAGTCGACGGTAGCGCACACGTTAATTCGAAACTTCGTGCGCTTGTCGACTAAATGCCGATATTCAAAATCGGACGGACAATTTGAACTTCGTTAAGAAGTCCGCCCCGATAATGGCTTTAGTGGTGTCGGCTATAATGAAGTTGTAAACGTATCGTCGGCGTAAGCCGAGTTCGAGTTCAAGCAACTTTGTGCCGAAAGTTCGGATCAGTGATCCGTTGGGCCGCGTACAGAAGGACGTTCGGGCTACCGTTATGGGCCGGGAACGCCTTGGCGGGAACAATTGAAACGTCAGAGCCCGAATCAATCAGAAAATCCATCCGATGTTGGTGTCTCTGACGAATAAACGATATGAGCGGCCGGTTATATGCTCGCTCATGTCGACCCCCTGACCCTTTAGTTTTTTTTAGGGTGGGTGGGTGGTTTCTTCGCCGACTTGGCATTACCACCACCGAAACTGCAGGGAGGCTTGCACTGGCGTGCTTCACTACCATAACGGTAGTGGAAGTAGCACAAGCTACCCCTGGATTGATTGGCCCCTTGTGGCCGATTGGCCGAGGGCTGTCGCGGGCCGCCCTGCCGATTGGCAGTTGTTCGGCTTCTCGGCTTCCGCGGATTGCGGTCAAGCCTGTCTAGCCGGGCCGTCAGTCTATTGATGGCGCTTTGCAGCGCCACCAATGTGGGCTCCGCGTTGGCTGGAGCTGCGCGGACGGCGGACGCGTATGAGGCGCCTCCGTGTGGAAGCACCTCCCATACCTTGTCCGCCGTGGCAGCGAGCCCGGCTAGGGTTTGGTCAGCAGCGGTGGCCAATGTGACCTGGATGGCCTGTGGAAGCCTCCGCTCCCACAGGTTCCGGATCAGGTCGTCATTGACCGCCGACGATCCACCCGCTAGTGCCTTGAGAGCCTGGAGAAACTCAGAAGGTTTTCTGTCTCCAGGCTCTTGCACTGACAGCAGCTGCTCGAGTCGGCGCTTCTCCGAAGTGCCGTACTTCTCGAGCAGATGCTGTTTTATGTCCTCGTATGAGGAGGTGGCTAAATCTATGGTGCTAAGCCGCATTGCCGTTACCGCCTCTTCCGGCAATGCGGCCATAATATTATAGATCTTGAGTTTTTCTGACCGGCAGCCCGCCAGCTGAAACATGATTTCAGCCTGGTAAAAACCTGGAGGTGGGCTGGTGTACCCAGAACTTTGGGATATCTAATTTTGACACCGAAGCGGCATCGACTCCCGAAGTTCAGGGCTTTGGTCCGTCTAAGTGCGAGGCCCCCATTTCAATGTCTTCTTGCCTTGACATGTTGTAACTTTTTTGTTTAAAAAAAAATAAAAAAATATAACAAAGTACCCAAAAAACGAATAGGGGATTACGAGATCACCAAAAAAAACTTGAAAGTGAGAAAGAGAGAAAAAAAAACTAGCCCAACTAGTGTAATGGACTAGCCCAAAAGAAATATATGTATATATGTACGTGTACAAACTATAATTCTTTATGTATATGTAAAAGTGATATAATATAAGGTAATAGTACTATAATTATATGATTTATTATATATGTGAAAAGGCTTATATATTAATATGTATAAGAAAAGAATTGTATTTTAATGTGGATAAGAAAAGGTAAAAGCATAATATATATAAATGTGTATATGTAAGCAAATATTATAGATTAATATGTAAGTATATCAGAAAGATAAAAAAAATGATAATTTATATAATATATATATGTATATGAAAAGTCAACAGAACAATATATATATATGTATGTATGTGTCAGCAAAATAAGGTATAAAACCTTTTAAATCGGTGGATGATGTTAAATCAAATGCCACAATAAAATGAAATTTATATCAAATCAATTCATTAAAGTAATTAGTAAAACAAAATATATAAATACAGAGCGAAAGGAGTTTCTCCCTGATATTATCGTAATATTATTTTATATGTATATTAAAAAAAAAATATTAAAAAAAATATTAAGAAAAATTAAAACAAATTATCTGTAGTTCGCTTCCTGAATTTTCCTTGTAGAGCCAATTTTACCAGACGCTGCGTAAAACTTTCAATTTCTTTAGCCAGTCACTTTTAATTTCAATTTCGAAGCAAGTATTCCAACTGGATGGCTTCCGCTATTTCACCCTTTTGTTTTATAGATTCCTCTATTTCAGCTTCTTTGTTTTGGAAAAAAAAATTTTTTTTATAGAACTTCGGAACTGCAGCTTTTTCTGCTGCTGAACTTTTACTAATTAAAGCACTTTTATTTTTTTAAAAAAGGTTTTAATGTGCACCGTTTTCCACTAAATGTGAGCCTTTTGTAACTACTATTTTGAACTTTATTTTAAATAATTTTAAAACGCCGTCGGGGTCACCAATGTAGCTTCTCAGCCCACAGAGATTAGTATGATTATGTACACTAGTTTTAATAACGTGGCTTCTCAGCCCACGCGGTTTATAATTAAAACACTGGTTTTATTATTATTATAAAACTGAACATTTATTTGTTGTTATCACTTCTTTATGTTTTACATTCACTGTAATTTCGTATATATATATATGATTCTTTGGGGGTTTTATTTTTTATGCGCACTTTAAATCCTGGACCGTAGTCGACACGAGGAGAAGACAGTAAGAAGTGGAGATGCCGGAAAGTGTCTCGATCACTAGTTGTGATAGGGACGGAACAAAACGGCAAGATCACTGAACTTTGAGTTCGGTGATGGATGGAGTGTTCCGACTGATCGTTTTGATCGTGCCGGAAGTTGTTGTGTGACATTGCGTAAAGTTTGGTAATTCAAATTTACGCGGTCACTACATACCTATTTCGGGTACATCTTCGTATGGAGGCCTTGACAACGCATCTGCAACTACGTTAACTTTCCTTGGTGTGTATTCTATGTTTAGGTTATATGGTTGAAGTTGAAGGCTCCAACGCGCTAAGCGTCCATTAGGGGACTTCAGTGACATAAGCCAGCGAAGAGCTTGATGATCCGTTACTATTCTTATTTCACTGCCTTCAACATATCCTCTAAATTTTCCGATCGCCCAAACCACTGCTAAAGCCTCTCGTTCTGTCGTACTGTAGTTTCTTTCGGCAGATGTTAGAAGTCGACTTAGGCTGAAGCCACACCGAACCAGGCAAACAAAACAAAAGCAAATTTCCATACATTTTTTTGCTTGTTTTGCTTTGAGTTGTGTGAATTAGTATGGAAATTTGCTTTTGTTTTGTTCTGCCTGGTTCGGTGTGGCTTCAGCCTTATATATTCTACTGGCCGTTCATCTGGTCCCTCCCCTTGGAGTAAAACTGCACCGATGGCATAGCTACTGGCGTCTGTGCGAATCACATACGGTTTCGTCTCATCAGCTTGGACAAGTACAGGTGCCGTCGTAAGAAATTCCTTTAATTTATCGAAGGACTTTTGTTGTTCAAATTCCCAAATCCATTTTGAAGATTTCTTTATGAGGTTTGTCAAAGGCTCTGGTATAAAACAGCAAACTCTGGTATAAAACGTCTAAACCAGGAACAAGCTTGCAGAAAAGAGATTAGTTGCTTCAATGTTTTAGGAGCTGGTCTTTCTTGGATGGCTTTTACCTTTTCGGGATATGCTCGAATTCCTTCTTTGGAAAGCACATGACCAAGATATTTAATTTCGGTTCTGAAAAAATTGCTTTTGCCTCGATTTATTCGTAAACGAACCGATGCAAGCACCCTGAAAAGTTTTGTTAAATCTTCCAAATGTTCTTCAAATGAGAATGATAGAATTAGGATATCATCCAAATATGCTAACATACGTGTTCCAACCATTTTTGTCTTAATTCTATCGATTAACCTTTGAAACGTCGCAGGCGCGTTTTTGAGCCCGAACGGCATTCAGTTTAATCGATATATACCAAATGGTGTTATGAAACCTGTATTATCTTTGTCTGCTTCATTCATTTTTACTTGCCAATAACCAGCTACGAGATCAACAGTGGACATATAAGTGGCTTGTTTGGCTGAATGAAGTAGATCATCTATTCTTGGCAATGGATACTTATCGGCTGCCGTGATTGCATTTAGCTTGCGGTAGTCTATGCAAACTCTGATGGTTCCATTCTTCTTTGGAATCATGACAACGGGAGAGGCCCATGAGGACTCACATTCTTCTATTATATTTTGTTGTAGCATCTTCTTTGATTTCGTTTTCCAGTATTTTCCTTTTATTTTCTGGCAATCTATAAGGAGGCGATGCTATGGGCGGATGGTTTCCTGTGGGGATGCAGTGCTCTATTTGTATAGCTGCCTCACCTGTTGGTTCAAAAATATGTTTAAAAGACAACAGAATTTTATTAAATTGTTCCTTTTCATTGTTATAAAGGTTTGTCGCTTCATCCGGTCGTATCAAAACTTCTTCAATGTCTATTGGCTCAAGATAGACGAAATCTTGTTCATTGCTTTGCATTAGGCTCGAAATAGTTGACCGTTTTGGAAGGGAATCTTCAAAAATTTCGTCGATTGATGTGGGAGACTACTTGAGGACCTGTTTTCGTCTGCCTTTGAGATTGAAGATTTGGCTATTGGTTTATTTCTCTTTCGTCTTCTGCTCTGAGGATCGTCAGGGTTATTGTAAATAACTGGAGGTGTTGTTAACTTCGGGGCTGTTTATTAAAGAAAACTGCTCAATATGAGGTTTGCTTTCATATTGAAGCAAATCATATCGAAGCTTCGGTTGTTCAATAAAACTCCAGGTTCGTTGTGGTAAATCCAACACCATTTGCGCATCTTCGATAAAGTCCACTCCTAGAAGTGTTCTGTTATCTTGTGCATCTGACAGAACTATGAATTGGGTCGGTACAATTTTATTTTCTATTATTACCTTTACCTTACAGACCAGTACTTCTTGCGGTCGTTGAACACCGTCAGCTAAGATTATAAAAACATTCTGCTTGGTGAATACGTAACCATCTTTCAGAAGCTGCCTATACAATTGATAGCTAGCAACGCTTACTCTTGCTCCAGTATCAATAAAAGCAACTCCAACCTTTTGATTTATTTTAATAACCACTGATGGTCTCTGCCTAAGAGGAAGCCAAAAACGGCCCTGGTTTAAGTTGACTGTTGACTGGGGCGAAGGAGTCTCTAAGAAGAGTCATGGCGTCTTTCCATGTTCCCACTTCCCGTTTCACTCCCTGCCACCAAATTACCGCAGCATCTTGCAATAATAATTGCAACCTTTTGAGTCCATTTTCATCGTTAATATTTGTAACTTCTTTATAAATACTGGCGGCTGAAATGAATTCATCCACCTTTGCCTGGGAACGTTCACCATTAAAACGTGCTGTGCAGTTAGCGAAATTTCCTACGCTAGGCGCAGCTGGGTTCCAGCCCCACGTTGGGCGCCAATTGTAAGAATTACACTGGTCTGCAAAAAACGGCTCATTTTTTCTCCTTTCCAATTTAATAGTCGTATCCTAAGTATTTTTTCGCGCTGAATCCGAATCCGTTGGCCAAATTGCCCTATCACGTCAGGATTTTGAGCAATCCTAACCTAAAAGTGCCAAAAAGCGTGTTTTTTGCACTTTTGCGAGTTAAATATCTCAAAACTATGGAATGATAGGGCAAATCGGACAACGGGATCGTTTTCAGCATGCCAAAATCTACAGAAAACCATGTCGAAAGCGTTAAATTTGAAAAAACTTTTTTTGTAATACTGAAAAGAAAAACTTCTTGGCGCGAAATCGATGATTTTTGTTAACACATGATATCATCGTTGCACCGTAGTTTTTCTTTTTTTCAAATTTAACGTTTTCGACATGGTTTGCTGTTTTTTTGGCATGCTGAAAACGATCCCGTTGTCCGATTTGCCCTATCATTCCATAGTTTTGAGATATTTAACGCGCAAAAGTGCAAAAAACACGCTTTTTGGCACTTTTAGGTTAGGATTGCTCAAAATCCTGACGTGATAGGGTAATTTGGCCAACGGATTCGGATTCAGCGCGAAAAAATACTTAGGATACGACTATTAAATTGGAAAGGAGAAAAAATGTGCAGACCAGTGTTATTATTTAAAAAAAGAATTATAGATCGCTTTCAATATTATTTTATTTTAATATAATACTCGTATAGCCTGAGAGAACTCGCAGTGAGACCGTCGTGACCTGGGGTGCCACTTAGTGCTCACTTGGAGTTCTAAATGTGACTGACTAACATCATTCTAGCACCCGGTATTTATACAATTTGGTTACCAGGGTAACGAATAAACAAGGAACCTATAACCGGAACAATATTTCAAATGACAATTAACTACAGTGGAGAAGTTACAACAAGTGTTTACAGTTAACAAGTATTTACAGTTAAACATTATGTTACAAATTGTAATATAGCAGATGAACGTGAAGTTCCTGCAGTAGAACATGGTGTTGGAAGTTTCTTTACAACATCCGTGATAGGTACGAAGGATTCATCTTCTTTATCAGGGAAAAAAAATTTGTTACCAAACTTCTTCTTCATAAAAAAAACTAAAAACATATTTCCCTCTCTCTTTTTTACAATAGCCACGAAATACATTTCTACATTATTCTTGGTAGACTGACATTTGCACAATATTATCTGCTTAATATACCTACTATATCTGGCTATATCTGGCCGTATGCATATCATCAAATACATTAAAGATCCTATCGCCTCTCTATAAAGAAAACGTTTACACTCACTCATTATTGTCACTTTTAGTAAATTTCATACTAGGATCAGAAGGCGTGGAGATAGGAATACAATCAAAATGATTAAAACGTTTTTAGTCCAGTGCAATTAGTAAATCAAATTGCATTTCATGATGTACAAATTTTTTTTTTTTTGGAATTTGTTCGGGTACATCTAACAATGTTAAAACCAAGTTTGTGGGGTCGCAGTGTGATGGGAAAAGCCGCCATTTTGAAAAAGAGGTAGAGGTCGTTTATACCAAATAACTCGGTTGTGTGCAATGATAGCTGAAAATGATCAATACAAAGTCATTAGAGAATAAAATTATCTACAAAATGAGCCCTTAACGAGGTCTGTAAGTTAATTTGGCTCAAAGTTATGGCCGCTCAAAGTACGAACTTGTTCGGGTGGTTGAGGTTGAATGCAGTTTTACCAAACTTATAGTGCTAGTGATTACCTTTAGAATAAGCCCTTAGTCATCGTTCTCGCTTGTATAGTTTGCGAGTAATCCAGCGCCAAAGTTCGCACTTCACGTGCCTGAAATAATTGATAACGCCATTTTTTTAAATATCTCCTTAACCCTTAACGGTTGCTCATATGATAATGTAGTAAGGAGCAGATATACGGGTGCTATATGGTCTCAAACTGATGTATCCTGTTTACAGTCGAAACTTAATGCACTACAAGACTGGTGCATCACTAACAATCTTCTTCTTAACACCAGTAAGTGCCACGTAATTACCTTCTCCAGGAAAAGCAACAAACAGCTGCAAAATTATTATCTCAATGACAATGTCTTGGATCGTGTCGATCACATTGTTGATTCAGGCAGTGTAATCGACAGCAAGTTAAACTTTAACTTACACTATGCTAATATTATTGCTAGATCCAACAAGCTGTTAGGCTTTATCAAGAGAAGAGATAAAGAATTCGACAATGTTTGGGTTACTAAAGCCTTGTTTTGCTCATTGGTCCGTCCTATTCTTGAGTATGCGTGCCAGATCTGGGATCCTATATTTCAAATTAGTATTAATCGAATAGAATCTGGCCAAAAGAAGTTCCTTTTTTTCGCGCTTAGAAACCTCTGTAATCCTTCGAACTTTCACAACCTTCCACACTATAAGGACAGGCTCAGAATCCCTTAGGATTTCTCAAAATCCCTTAGGCTCTCTTGCCTCTATCCCTTAGGCGGAAATTGCTAATATCTTGTTTTACCCTGGATGTCCTGAACAATAACCTTAAGGAGCGGCTCCACCCGTACAGCGAAAAATATGACCAAATGCGTCTCCAAAATAAATCAACCTCCAATACTCTAAAATACGAAGCCTCACCACTCCTACAGTGAACGACACAAATGTAACTCGTTCCGTAATAATTCTTTTTTCCGGGTGAGGTTATTGGCCTCATGCCAACCTTACTTGGAAGGCACTAGCCCGATCACATTAGCCTAGCCTCTCTTATAGGATAGTTACCAGTGGTCACCTCTTGGCGATGATCGTACTTCCATCAATCCGAAAAAGTTGCGGCACGTGCATCTTATGCCACATGATATTCCCCCTACTACGCTGACCACCTATATATGACTACCGAATGGTATTACATAAACATAAATTTTGTATATTAAAAATTCAGATTGTAGCTCTACACTAAAATTCAATTACCAAAGAAAAGGTAGTTTTTGCAAGTCCGTGTATAACGCTATACTGTAGTCCTCGATTGTTTTGGATTTGATATGCATACCGTGTAGAACACAACTGAAACGGATTAGCGCAGCACCAAGTACTCTTAGCCCTCTTTCAGATACTAACGCAAAAACATTTTCAAGCAATTTAATATTTTTACATTGAAAATTATTCGCTTTCAGCATCTGTAATGTGTTATTTCAAGCAAAGTTATTCGAACTAAGAATAATTTCCATAACATCAATCTAGGGATCAATAATTACGCCGAAGGAATAACTTCGATAATCACAGGCAGGGAAGGAAACAAGGTTGTTCTAAAAACTCTCATTTCTCACTTAGCGAATTTAATAGGCCAGGATTGAGTGGGTGGGATTTCAGCGTAATAATTGAATCATTCTCAGGTAGAGTTCTCTGTAGTTCTAAAACTTCCGGTAATCATCCAATTGCATTATTATAGTCCGTACAATCAAAATGCTTCTTTCATAACTAGCGACTGACAAGAAAATTACAAAATTTATGCGTTTGTGTACCTTCATATTGAGGGAAGAAGGCATGGACAACTCGTCTAGAAAGCTATATTTCAAACTCACATCTTTCAAATTGAAGCAATAATAGTTCTTGCTTCACATTACTTTTGATATTAAAATCCACCAAAAAATTTAAAGAGACCATTAATGGAAGACCGTACTTAAGGATAATTAGAATAACGTACATGCAGTATTCGCAAGGATATACTTAGATACACTAGGGCTGTTCAACTGAAACTTTTTGTGGGAAAGTTTAATTATTTAAATTGTTGCAGGGGGTAGCGCTATCAATGTTGAAGAGGATAAAACTTTACGTAAGTTTATTGTCACAACTAAGAGCTTTCAAATACAACTGAGTGAATTCTGTGGAAAAGGGTATTGTTTATGTAACAACTTTCGGTGAAACTACATCTTAATTTTCGACGTCACTAAAGAGTTTTTCTTTCTGGTGATAGTTCAACACATGGATTCAAATCTAAATTGTGCCAGCGCTCAATTTGATTGAGAAAATATTTTTTGGAATTTCCAAGTTTATTATTTTAGGTGATAGCTTAGGTTAGGAGTTTTTGATCAAAAATTATAAAAACGCAACTGTTTGATTTTGTTTAAATGTGGGAAGTTGTCGAGCCTGATACGTAAAATATGGTGGCATTAGGCTAAGCGAACGCTGTTCCAGCACAACCCAGCATAGCACAGCACAGAAAAGAGTGGCAGAGGCCTTAGTCTCACCTCCGCGGGTTGTGATTGAAACACAGTTTTCTCTGTCGATATGACACAGTCCAGACGCAGCAAAGCGATTATCAATTTTATAAGATACAAATAATAAAAATTATTATGAAAGAGAAAGTTTGAAAAATAAAATATGGAGTAAAATTGCAGTTGAATTTATATAAAAAGTAGCAAAAAACCCACGTTCAATAAAAAAAGATTATGTGTGCACAGTATGCGGTAGGAAAAAGGTATAATGAAAAAAGGACAAATCTGCAAAAATTAATTTTGGATATCTAACCAAATTAAGAGTATGTTCCAACTTTTTTAATATTCCTAATGAAAAATTGTGTACTACGTGCACAACAGACACCCTTGCCAAACATATTCAGAATCGTAAGCATAGGTTTTGCTATTTCGAGGGATTAGGCAATCTGTGCAGAACTCCCCTCCAAATTGTTTTTCCAAAAAAAAAAAAACGCCAAAAAGTAATCAATTTTACAAATTTGGCACCACCTTACAGCCCATAAATACACAATTTAGTGCTTATACAGAGGCTCTGTCCGTCTGTCTGTCTGTCCGTCTGTGACCTTTCATCTCTGAAAGTACTGTCGCTATGGACTTGGGCTATATCTCAAATTGTAGCTCTTCATCAAGAGACCTAAAACTGAGAAAATGGTCTGGTAATTCCAACCGAAATTATATTTAACGACAAAAAAGAGCTTTTGAATAAAGTTCGTATGTATATCGGTAGCCTAGAGCTAAGGCGCTGGAATCCTATCCCAGGGAACGAAGTTTAATCCTCGGCCGCGCAATGGTGAAACATAATTTTTTTTACTTCGGTGGAACATGTTTTGAATCTATCACTAAATTATATTATTTAATAATGATAATCAGGAGAACATAAACATTTACTTAATTACAAGTGAAAAAATATCATTTTCTTGATTTTTAATGGTCAGCCAGTCTGAAGTGTTATTCAACAGAAAGAATACCATGAAAAAGCGTAATTAGTGGCTAGCCTCTAGGCACAGCATCCCACTAGTTTACTCGCATATTCTGGCTGAAACAATTAAAACTTTACCTTCAAAATCACTTACTTTTTAGTTTATTTTAAAATAAAAGCGTATTTTTAAAACGCTTTCTTGTCTGTCTGTTTGTCCGGTACAAATCTTGCAATCAATTTTTAAATACTTCCGGTAACCCGATCACCCTGAAATTTTGCACACAGCTTCAACTCCGATGACAACGCAATATGGTATACTCATTATACCGTTAGATCCATGGCAGCCGTCTCAAGAGGACGGATTATTGTTTTCTTCACGGAACAAATTTTTCAATCGATTTTTCGAATACTTCCGGATATCTTATCAAGGCCTTCGAAGTGAGAAGTTGCAGGGGGTATAAAGTGTCATTCGGTGCCCCTATCGGCTAATAATTCTATTAGGTAAGTGTCCTGGTTGAGTTAGCGGAAGTGTTGGGCTAACTGTTTAGCAACGCCTATACAATTTGTGACATTGTCACAATACAGCTTTACACAAGGTCCGCGCCGAGCAATGAACCTTTTGAAGACGGCTAAAAAGTTCTCGATAATTAAATCCATTACAAGTTCGCCATGATTAAATTCTTCGCCTTCGCCTGGTAGTGATGGCAGGCGAGGCATCTTCGGATGAAAAGCCTGACTGTGCTCCTTTCGTTATGAATCCAATATTTACTACGGAGATAATGTAGTGTAAGCTGGGTATGGGCAAGGTTTTCTGATGTGCATCATCAATCCGCAGCCACGAAAGATGACTGTCTTTAGGCAGGATATTTTTTAATCGCCCACCAATACGTAGAAGGCCGTGTTCTTCGATAATTGGATTAAGCATTCGTAGTTTAGTTTTGTGGAACATGTTTTTACTTTGAGTTAGATCAGAGAGTTCTGTAGGGAATGAGGATTGCTGTTCGATATTTATCCACTTTTAACTCGGAAAAGTCTTTCGAAAGTGGAATAACAGCGTAGTAGGGCAAAAATGGGATTCTGAGTTTGAGCGATGAAGATGGTGGTTTCTCTTCTTTCCTCGAGGATTGGTTCAGGAGGTTCTTCCAGATTTCGCTTTGGCCAATATTCTTGATTCTTATTTAGCCAGGGTGGTCCTGTAGCGGTCGCTACGCATTACTTTTGTTTTTCTCTTGTTACGAGTTTTTGTTAATAATTATCGAATTCTAATATATACATACAGTGAGCATCAATATAAAGTTAACACAAATTCCCCTTTTTTATTTTGAGCCTTTTGGGGAGCCTCCAGGACCCCCTTAGAGGCAAATGCGAATTTTTAAATTATTTTTTAATTGTAGTAGAGACTGTTACGAAGATTTTAAGGGGTCGTGTAGCCTCCTCCGATTTTTTTTGAGGAGGTAAAAACGTGTTTTTTTTAGTGTATTTTTGTTGTTGAGCCTTTTGGGGAGCCTCCAGGACCTCCTTAGAGGCAAATGCGGATCTTTATATTATTTTATAATTATAGTAGGGACTGTTACGAAGATTTTAAGGGGTCGTGGAGCCTCCTACGATTTT
This sequence comes from Thereva unica, assembly GCA_949987705.1. Lineage (NCBI taxonomy): Eukaryota > Metazoa > Arthropoda > Insecta > Diptera > Therevidae > Thereva > Thereva unica. The sequence continues at coordinate 68,257,884 of OX465282.1, forward strand.
TTGGGGCCGTGGGGGGTAAAAACGTGGGTTTTTTAGTGTATTTTACAATGCACCTACAAAATGATGTAATTAGCCCCCCAGGTGAGGTGTAATGAGTTTTTTTTTGATTAATTATGAATTATTACAATTAAATCAGCACGACATGGGTGGCGTGCATACGGGTGGTATGGTGGGGGGCAACAATGGGGATCAACAAAATATTAAAATTATATTTTCGAAACGTGGTAACTTCATTTCACCTTTTTTTTTTCTTTTTTGCTATGAATTTGTTAATATTATTTTTGAAGTGAATAAATTTTATTTTTTGAATTGCGTTCATAAAGGTGTTTCGAAATAATCCAAAAATAACAAACTTCAATCACTTATCAAGATGCTATTGAATGAAACTTTTCAAAATTGCTTGTGTTAACTTTATATTGATGCTCACTGTATGTACTTACAATTTTGGAGTACAGTGTGCGTTAGGTCATCGTTTTGGATTTTCACTACTATAGTCCAGGAAGAATAGAAAAAAAGTTGAAATAAATCTACCCTGCGATTTCTTGACGCTATAATTAAGAGAAAAATCGTAGGAATTCAATGAATGTGTTTTGGATAAAATTGGTCCAGGGCAACAGGTGGTAAAAAGCTAATAAAAGGAGCGAAAACGCGTTTTTTCACGTTTTGGATACGAAAAATAGGTATGTTATTTTGGAAAACAAAAAATACTACATAATAGTGCTTAAAAAGACGAAGATTATGAGTTTTGGACCATTGATATTGGTCAACAGGTTTTTGCAGAAAAATTCAAAAACCATTAAAAATGGCCGTTTTTTGAGATTTAATTATATGGAGTGTAATTATCGTAGAACCTTGTGGGAGGGCTTAAATTGTGGCCACTGATGGTGCCTACCTACAATAAAAATTTAATGAAAAAATAATGGTAACTTTTCGAGTAAATCTCAAATATGTAAAAACAACTGTTTCACAAAAAAAGGTTGAATAAAACAAAACAAAACAAAATAGATTTAGAGATTATTGCGGAAGAACAGAAAAATGATTTAGAATTGAAGCATTTAATGGAAGATTCTGGTAGAAATTCAAGAATAATTTTAACAGAAAAAGACGTACCTTTAACAAATAATAAAATTTGGTTGGAATGTTCAACAGGTAGAGACAGACCGTTTATTCCCAAAGTTCTTCGACGAGAGGTTTTTAATATTTTACATAACTTAGCACATCCAGGTATTCGAAGTACAAGAAAGTTAATAACAGGAAGATACTTTTGGCCTAGGATGAACAGCGAAATTAATTTATGGGCGAAAACATGTGTAGAATGTCAGAAAGCGAAAATTTATAGACATACTAAATCCCCAGTTAAAAAATTTAAGACGCCAACAGGAAGATTCGAACACATTCATGTAGATATAGTCGGACCACTCCAACCAGCAGAAGGATTCACATACTTATTAACGATCTTGGACCGTTTCACCAGGTGGCCTGAAATCTACCCTCTTAAAAGTATTACTGCACAGGTGGTCGTAAGAACATTGTATGAACAGTATTTTCCAAGATTCGGAATTCCATTAACTATTACCACGGACCAAGGAGGTCAGTTTGAAGGAAAAATGTTTGAAGAATTCTCGAAGCTCTTGGGTACACATAGAATCCGAACCACGGCATATCATCCGCAAGCAAACGGAATGGTAGAGAGACTTCACAGACAACTTAAAGCATCATTGAGAGCCAAGATGGATAACCCGAATTGGCTACTGCATTTACCAGCTATTTTGCTGAGTCTGCGGACTACCATAAAAGAAGATCTGAAGTGTAATCCAGCAGAATTAGTGTATGGTCAAGCGCTACGGATCCCAGGAGAATTCTTTATAAAGGACGCAGAGATTGTATCAGACCCGACAGACTTTGTGGCAATGTTAAGAAACCACATGAGGAGTATTGTTCCAACGGATTCTCGAGATCAGAAGAAAGGTTTCTTTGTGCCAAGGGGATTGGAGGACTGCGAATTTGTTTTCCTGAGGACAGATAGAATGAGAGGATCGTTACAAAATCCATATGAAGGACCATATAAGGTGATCAAAAGGGAAGATAAAAATTTTTCGATAGACATTAACGGTAAAGTAGTAAAAGTATTGATTGATAGGCTGAAACCGGCACATATAGAAAGAAACGAAGACACTAATAGGCAGGTAACACGAAGTTCAAAAAAGAGTTTCGTTTCAATTATAGAGTAAATTTTCGGTCATGATTCTCGTTAATTAGGTATATTCATGGACGCTTACGCTGAAGGGGGAGTTAATGTAGCGATCGCTACGCATTACTTTTGTTTTTCTCTTGTTACGAGTTTTTGTTATTAATTATCGAATTCAAATATATGAAGACTCCAATTCCAAAACTGCTTCATTCCATTTTGAAAAATCAGTGAGGTAGTGGCAGTTTTGGTCTCTGAAGAGAACTTTTGAACGAACCTGTTATCCATTTCATAGCTAAACTTGCTAAATATATGTTAACCAAGCTGCGAAACTGAAAAAAGTTGACAAGATTTGTTGGAGGAGTTTGTTTTAAGGTCGAAACCGCGATTGCCTTACTGATTTTTCAAAATGGAAGGAAGCAGTTTTGGAAATGGAGTCTTCATATGTACTTACAATTTTGGAGTACAGTGTCCGTTACGTCATCGTTTTGGATTTTCACTACTACTTTGAAAATACACTTTAGGGAAATCACAATCACGTACGCTGACCTGTATAAGTATTAAATGTTTGAAAACATAGATACACGAATTTATTGACATGTAAAACTATAAAAATAAAAATATATTAGTCTTAGTTAGAAAGTATTAAATAGAAGCCTAAAATTGTAAGAACTTCCGGCAGAATAATTTAGCCGTTAAGAATAAGTTCATTATTTAAAAAAATTAAATTAAATAAAATTAAAATAATTAAAAAATAATTTAAAACTTTAAAAAATAGTTTATTTAAAAATATTATAAACTATTAATGATGTGGCGTGAGTTTTTATGTAACTAATCATTTAAAAGTATATAAAATAAAATCAAGTATCAAGACCCCCACATCAGTCCAGCCTACCATAGATCATGAGATTGGAGCCAGGATTATCTTCAGACTGGTTGTGCCAACCGCGTTGCCATGTTGTTAGCAGTTCGGCAGCTGGTTGGTACTACAATCTCAGCGTCTCAGGTGTCGGTTCGGCTGAACAAAAACCTGTCATAACATGTCTCATCTAGATTCCCGCCCTATCCGAAATTAGTCAAAACGTTTATATCAGATTCGGTTACGGTTACGGATAAAATTTGATTTCGTATATCCGATATTACGGTTATGTTTACGGAACTCCATAACTCCCTGATATATAGATATAAAATGTCATTAATTGACGTGTTTCAATGATCTTAAAATAAATTCGTAAATATCTCAAATGAAGGAAAACGCCACTTTCAAAATAACTTTTCCACATTATAGTAAACTCGTGCTATAATCCAAGGGCTTTTTTCAAGTATAAAATAGTAACAGATATCTCAAAGGTTCTTCAATAACCAGCAATGGTAAAACGCTATTGGGGATAAAGAGACTAAATTTACAACTTTCAGTAAATTGAACCCTTAAGAGATGCCTCTTGTACACGAAGTACACCATTATTCTTTCCTGAACGAATCCGTCCAGCATACGCACACCTATGTATATGTAGCTAACCCTATTGTGTATGCGAACACGTTTGTACACCGATACGGAAAATTTTTGCGACCTATGATTTGCCGTTGTTCAGTATATCAAAGTGATAATTTTAGTTTCCTTAATTTGTGTATAATGGCTGCCAAAACATTTTCTGGGTAATAAACACACTTTTTTCAAAGGTAATGTTATTCTGATTGAAATAACTTTGAGTTGACCTGGTGCATTAGTAAGAGTAACAATGAAGGGATGTGATTTGTAAGAATTGACTGTAGGCATTATTTTTAACAAAAAGTTTTATAAAGCATTTTCAACACAATCTCATATTATAGTACAATCTTATTGTATGCCTTTCTGGTTATAATAAAGATGTTCATTAAGCACGAAGTTTCCCACAACCCTTTGGTAATTAACCTCCGATGTAAGAATTTGTTTAACAAAGCGACAGGAAGAAAGAGTGAAAAAGGCGAATGATTAGGCTTACCGCGAAATAACAAAAAGTAAACAACTACATTCACAATGTTTCAAAAAGGTCCCTTCCTTGGCTAAAAAAAAAGTAAAAATCTCAATTTCGCTTCCACAAAATCACTCAACATTTTCCTTGACTTCTTTTAGCCTGTTGTTGACGTACCCTTAAATTTTTCATGAGCATAAGTCTAAAAGTACCGTCAAAATGTATAACAAGCAAAATTGTCATCATCTAGACTAATATATCAAGCTGATAGGAGCCTTTTAAATATTTCTGATAAGAATCTTTAGTAGAGGTTCAATTTTGGACCTGAAATGGCTCCTATGCTGCCTGATGGCTGAGTTACTCAAAGCTTTCATTGATAATTGCTTGAAGGAGAAGGTTGAACAAGTGATAAATTGAAAATCGAACAAGTATGTACCTTCCAACTGGAGATGTCCTTTTCCTGGGAATGTAAATGCCGCCTTCTGCAGACAAAAAGCCTTTTGATGCCATAGAGAATGCTACATCCCCGTCGTGTTAACTTTTAACCTTACCTATTTTATATTCAGTCACTACAGTAAAGTTGATAGTTGACTCTTTTGTTTTCAGATATCGGAGATAGGCAGGAAGTAGGACATTCAACCGTCAGCCTACGGAGTTTTTCTATGAGCCCTTGTCGTATATATTTTATCGTCATTTCCAGCCGACATGAGCAGAATTTTAGTCTGTGTGAAAGAGCACCTGGAATATCCAACAAGTGTGGCAAAAATTTAACGAAGCCTTCGTAAGTACAGGACGGTCGTTGAGTGGAAAGGCTTCTGCGCTCTAGCCACCTTACAAATGGAAGGGTTCTTGGAACTGTGTCGTGATCTGGGCCAAGAACAGCTAGAAAACAGTCATCGTGTTACTCTTGATGTACTAAGTCCGGTCCGAGCTTACTCGAATCTGATAAAACTCTGCAAGAACCCAAAAATATAGGCATAGACCGTTTATGAATACTTGTTATAAAACTGATGGTTCTGTGAGGAGATTGAAGGTGCGGTTAATATTGCTTTTTTGTTAATGAAGAAAACGGATGAAATTTTATCAGACAAGTGTAAAACCAATTAATTATAACCTCAAAGTGCGTGACACGTAAATGCCACAGAAGTTTGTTAGTGCTAGTGTTATGGTTGTGTAAGTGGTAAATACTTCGTTGTTATACACTGCTCCACGCTTTTGAAGTAATGGATTAACCGGCATCAGGCTCTCGACACTGATATTGTAATTAGTTTCCTTCTTTTTACGCAATTAATACAGCTTTAAGAGTTTTGTGCTTTAACACCTTTCATAATACACAGCTGATATGTTTGGCTGGCAATAAACAACAGATTTTATTTCCAGGTTTGTATCCATTTGAAAGGAATTTTTTTTATCTAGAATCTACCAAAATCATAATTGAAGTCATGATATGCCTTGGAAGAGTGCCAGATACAAGTCCCTCGCCAGAATAAGAACATCAAGAATATTATGTGGAGGGTCCAATCTCCAATTATATATTTTATTGCATTTTTCATAGTCGTTTCGCTTTTCTTCCATTTTCTCTGTGCAATAACATGAAGAAAAACTCGAAAATCCGTTGATTGTCTGAATTGTAGGTTAAATGATGTGAGCTACCCCGAGAAGGGTAGGCAAATGAGGGAATGTTCAGAAAAAAGGAGAAAGAAGCGAAGAGAGGGTGGTTAATGGGGGATAACAGAATGAAATTGCTCGAAACGATTCTGAAACTTTTGTTGTATTCCACCCCTTTTTTTAAAACACGTTCATATATGTCACGTTATATCCTCTAGAGAAGGTATGAAAAGAGGTCTTCTAATTGTGTACAAAATTTACCTCATTCTCGCAGACGTTTAATTGTGCGCTTTTCATTTTCATTACTTTCAAGTGGAACCCGCGGGGTCTGCGAAGTATGATATATGCTTAATTAAAAAGTGTAACTGGAGAGATTTAAGTGCAGCAGTTTTATTCACTCTTTCTGGGGAATGTCGAAGCCCAAGTACATTTTAATTTATAAGTCATTTTATGGCATTGTGTAAATGTATATAAAGACATCTGAGAGTAATGCTCATCATTTGTTACACCGAGTAGTTAGAAAGGTTTCTGCTGACATTGCAGGAACGCTTTTAGGATAAAAACATAAATTCTTAAGGGATGGAGGTCGAAGGGAACTTAGTAAGCGAATGTAACTCGATTATGATATTACATAAGAACTAAATTATTTCTAACAGGACTCGTAGAAAATAAAATATACATTTACGCTTATACCAGCATTAATTATAATAATTCACAAGTGAAATTTCCCTTTCATTTGCTCTACTAAGTACGATTGAATTACATTTTATTTCCTTGAGGAACCGCACATTTTCATCATGAAATTTCCACCAGGTATGCCTTGCTTTGTCCTACCTTTTACCTATCTGTTACGGTTTTAATGTGGGGCCTCCGTGTATATTTATATATAAATATATATATATATATATATATTTATATAAATGTATATATACATACGTATATATGGCGCTAAAGTGAACTTTCTCAAACTCCGGGAAAATGCCCATCTTAAAGGAAACGTCTTAAGCATCGGAGGAGGACTGATGGTATATCAAACGAACACGGGTTCTGAAAACCACTTGGGAATACCGGGCTCAGGAAAAATATTTGTTCGATTTTTTCGTCAGCGATGACATGTTCTAGGGATATATGTAAAACTTTTTGTGTGATTTGTGCCACATTTACCGACGGTTGACGGGATATCGGGAAAAATATTCTAAGAATCAGGAATTTTTGAAAAGTTCCTAGAATTCGAGTATAAGGCTAAGTACATATATGTAGTGTGGGATGTGATTTTCTTTTTACTTTGGCCTTTTTTTTTAAGTGAAAGACGTCTTCAAATATTAATGTAGCCAAATAAATTAAAGCCGTTAGAAAATATGACATGCTGTATTTTTTTTTCTTGATGGCTTATATTAAGTAGTTCAAAAAAGGGCTGTTTTATTTTTTTCTCTATTTTTTGGTGGTGATCTGATATTATAAGTTTCCCTAATGTTATATGCTGTAGGATTATAAAATATTCTCTTAATTTGTCACCATATTCAAAATACTTTGATTTTGTATCTCAAATAATATTGCAAAATAGAAATCAACTCCAAAAATATTGTAACTACTAATATAATTCGGTATTGAAAAAGTGAACAATGTTAGCTTTTAATATAGTGCAGGTGCTGGAGATAGATGAGTATGCAACATTTGAGGACCGTATTCCGTCAACAGATTTCAGTTGAGAATAGCTCAAAGAGAAATACGTTTTGAGGTATTTCCTCAAAATTTTTAGTTGTTTCAAAGCTTCCATTTACGTGGCGCTGACGTTTTAATTATGAATTTCGATAAAACATCTTAAAATACGACAAAAATGTTAAATTTTTTTGTTCGATAAGTATGTCACTTCGTTTTGGAGTTATCGACACTTGAAATTTTAGGTATTTTCAGCGTTAGCCGTGTCTAAAAATAGTAATAATAGGTAAAGACCGCTTTTTATTATCAATTGTTTTGATTTTAGAAAGATTTACAGGTCATGAATTTTGATGTTGCCAGAAATTTCATTGGTCCATATTTTATACCCCCTCCCTTTAGTGTCAATATGCAGTTTTTTGTCAGGATTAACGGTAATAATAGCTAAATAAATGACAGTATACCAAAAAATAATTACCTTTACCTACTATGTAGTATTTTTTGGAAACGATTACCCAAGTATAAATTTTTCTAGCTTTTGACGAGGCCCTACGAGTAACTTGTTAGTGAATGTGGGGAAAAACTACTCTAGTAGAGTAGAAGCTCCAGAGGAAATGATATGGAAAATATATGGAAATTGTTTTGAGTAATTTGCGAGGATATTATAGTGCAAAACGATCTTAGTGTATTTTAGATTGTTACACCGATTTTGTAACAGTTTTGGTTTTGACTTTCGGCTGTGTTAGAATTAAAAGTTGGGAAATAAGGGTGAGTTGCACCAAATCATTGATTAAAGTTATTGTTAAAATTAATTTTAACAATAACAAAGTTGTTAAAGTTCCAGTTTGTAAAAATGAGTTGCACCACCCAATCGTCTGTTAAAGTTTCGTTAACTGCTACTTTGATTTAAATTTATATTTTTGTGTATTTATAAGTTTCACAGTTTGTGAATTTATTGGAAATGGCACCCCTGTTTGGGTCTATGACAACTGTCATTAGTTAACAATAACAATAACATTAACCGGGCAAATTTGCCTGGTTAAAGTTAACGTTAAAATGTTACGTCATGTTAACAATTGTTAAACGGTGCAACTCCCGTTTTGTCTAACCAGAGATTTGACAACCGATTTAGCTTTTGTTGCAGTTAAAGTTAGTTGGTGCAACTCACCCTAAGTGTAGGAAATGTATAAAAAACGGCAAGGGAGAGTGAGTGTTGAAAAGTTTCGAAAAAGGCAACAAATACTAGAAGAAGCAAGAGATAACTACAATAATATCCCAACGTAGATTTATTTTTTCTCCAGCTATTCCCCCCGAGCCAATGGCTAGTTGTCTGCCAGCAACCGCTAGTTTTCTACTAGAAATGTTCGTCTAGAAATCTGATCGTTTTTTGTAAGAAGTCCGGTAGTTTCCTCGAAGGTATAGCTAATTACAGCGGGCTGGCTAGTTTTCTACGAGGGACTGACTAGTTTGCGAGTTAACGGCAAGTTTACGACGGGGCGCTCGTCAGTTTCTGACTAGACTTTCCCTACCAGGCACTTGCAAAAACTAGCGTTGTTACATAATCTAACAAAGCCCTTACGAGTTTTCCTCGCCACTTACTTGTTGGAGAAAAAGAAAAACTACTGCTAGACAAAATTTCTACTTGGGCAACGCTTGAAAATACCTAAAATTTTTAGTATCGATATCTCAAAAACGAAACAACATATCGAAAAAAAAAACATTTTCGTCTTATTTCATTTTCGTTTTATCGAAATTCATAATTAAAACAACGACGGCACGTAAATGGTAGCTTTGATACAACTAAAACTTTGGAGAAATACCTCAAAACGTCAACTTCGAGTGTCAATATATCGAAAACTAAGCGTGATATCGAAAAATTTTATTTCACATTTTCGTCGTATTTTGTGGGGTTCATCAAAATCCATCGTCAAAAACCGGGCCACAGAAACGTAAAAGCGTGGAGGGGTAAAAAAATTGGACCCAAAAATGGTTCGTTTTAGCTTTTAAATTAAAATCAGTTGACGGAATTCGGTCCTCATATTTTGCATCTCAACTACCTCCAGCGCCGGTCTAATATAGTATATTGTTACGCATATTAAACAGATGGTGGATGATGGATGACAAATTTTTTGTTGTCACTGGATTCTTATGGTTTTACTTACATTACCTTTGATACTTGAATAGTTTAGGTAGTAATCGGAATATTATATCACCCATTACAATACAGATTTTTCTTGAGATAACTCAGTTGCCGTGCATAAATTGATACTATATGCCTTAAAAATCCCGGTTGCACTAAATTTTTTTCATTAATTGTGAATGTTTAAAATATAAAAGAGGTCCAGGGGAGCCATAATTCTTACTCGGCAATTATAATAATTGGTGGCGCCACAGACTTTTTTAGAAAATCACATATATGTAAGTATAACCATAAAAAATCGAGAAGTGATCTTTTAATAAAAACAAAATTAATTTCCTGTTCAAATGTAAATATTCATATACACAAAGTTAAGGTAAATTTTCCATATTCCGGCCTAGTACATAATTACGGCCTATTATTTTGTGAGCTATGAAATAAGGAAACCGTTGAATATTTCGGAATATAAAATAACCAGAAATAATGTATGATATTCTAGGAGTAAAATGTATGATATTCACCTTAGTGAATCGTCTTTTTCATTTGGAGTTTAAGTAAAAGTCCTTTTCAATCAGTTGGACGACGCGAATACTTCATACGAAGCAATTTTGTTACGTAAAGTAAGAAAAAGATGGGACCGTCTTCCTAAGATCATAACAAGCATTAGAAATAATATTTTTGTAGTATTTTAATTTTTCCTATGAAATACAATAACACCAGCTGGGACCGGGTACGCCGCGCTGCACACATAAGCCAATAGTAAACAATAAAAACTATCCACTGACATAGTATTTTTCGAGATATGAATTTTACACAGATGATGCCTCAAAAAACATAGGTCTTGCAACGGCCGCCATGGATCGGTATATTGAGTATACTACATTGCTTATTGTATTCTACTTATCATACCCTTTCATTTGATACCCATGTCGAGGGGGTTGTGAAGAAAGTGGTACCCCGCCCTCTTGAGACGGCTGCCATGGATTGAGTGTACTTTATTGTTTTTTGTATTCTACTTATCATACCCTTTCATTTGATATCCATTTTGAGATAGTTGTGCAGAAAGTGGTAATCCGGCCTCTTGAGATGGCCGCCATGGATCTAAAGGTATATTTTGTATACCTCATTGCTTATTGTCTTCTTCTTATCACACCCTTTCATTTGATACCTATGTCGAGGGGGCTGTGAAGAAAGTGGTAATCCGGCCTCTTGAGACGGCCGCCATGGATCTAAAGGTATATTTTGTACACTACATTCCTTAATGTATTTTTCAGCTGTTTTTTTTTTTGGTTAAATGTATAAAAAATAGCATACGACCTATTCTCAGACCGGAGGAGTTCGGTAACAAACACTGTGACACGAGATTTTTATAGATATAGATTTAATAACTCATAGTAATGTAAACCTGTTATTAGGTGTTTTTATAAATTAGCGTGTCCAACGAACCTTGAAAACCTGCAATTTAGAACCTTGAAAAAATTTAGAACCTTGAATTTTTTTCAGAACCTGGAATTTTTTTAAACCTTGAAAATTTTAATTTTGTTTAATTTTTCTTACAAAGTTTTTCTGAAAATTTTTCATACCTAATTGTTTTTTAAATTTAACCTCTCTTTTTTTCGCAAAAAGTAACGTTGGTAATCTGCGACGAAATTATTTTCGTAACAAAGGTGGTAATCTGAAGTTGGCAGCAGTGGAATTGTTTCCAATCTAATGTAAACGCAACGCGTATTTGAACGGTGTTTTGTAAACAGATCTCATTCCAACGTATAGTTGATATCAGTGTGTTTTTCGCGTAAATGAGGTAAAAATGCAAATACATCTCGGTACCAACTGACTTTTCCTTGGGAAGCACCTGACCCAGAATGTGACCCAAACGCTTTTTGCACTTTGTGCGTGAAGGTTATCAATCTCACTCGTATGGGAAAAAGTTCATTAAAAAGTCATGCGGCAGGCCAAAATCACAGAGATAAATTTGCATCTCTCCTGAGTTTCAAGAGAAGCTGAAGACTTTTGACAGGAAGAAAGACCGTTTGGACAAGTTTTGGATGGATGCTGTTTGAAAAGCCAAAATAATATGTGTTAGCATTATGTTTTCACTGTAAAAAAAGCCTTGAAAATTACATTTTTTAACCTTGAAAAACCTGGAAAAAGTTCTTTGAACGGAATTGAGAACAAAGTGTGTGAGACTTGGAATACCGAGGGTTATAAGAAATGGATCAGCTATTAAATTCACACCGTCCACTAAGGCGGAAGGAACTGCTATTGGGCGGTAGTGTCGATAGATTCACATTTTTTCTGTTTGGGCTGAGCCTGAGTTAGTTTCAGGGGATATGGATCGATTCCGGAGAAATATTACAGGAGAAACAGTTTGCGTTGAGGTTACGCACATTTCCTTTGAACCATAGAGAGTATATTGTCCGAGTCAGTGCATACGGCCGGAGAATGACTATAAACGCATGCAAATAATTTTAAAAAATCTCATAAAAAACAAACTAAAATGTAATTTAAATAATGTGTGAGACTACCTTAATTACTAATAACTTCAGAAAGTCTGTTTGGCATACTCTTTGCTAAATTTGTTACTGTTGTATTCTCAATATTGCACCATGCTTGAATGATGACTAATTTTAGCTCACCAAACGGTGTTCTTCTTCTTGGAGAGCTCTACAGCCCAATTCGAGCCTTGGCCTCAATCAGCTTGTCTCCAGTTTCTTGTGTTGATCAGTTTTGTTGCATCGGCCTTAACATTGTCTTCCCACCTTGACCGTGGTTTGCCAACTGGCTTTTACCATCTGGTAGTAGACACAGGGCTTTTTTTCTTATCCTTTAGTCATCCATTCTTTGGACATGACCGGCCCAACGTAAACGTAGTAGTTTGGCATGGGTCGAAAGTGCACACTCTTTGTATAAGTCGTACAATTCGTGGTTGTAGCGTATTCTCCATGCGTCTTCTTTGATTGGGCCGTATATCCTTCGGAGAACCTTCCTCTCAAATATATCCAGCTTGTCGGCGGATTTCTGGGAGATACTCCATACTTTACATCCATACGTAGCTACTGTACATATGATGGTTTTGTTGATTCTTATTATGGTTTTTCTGTGGATGTCTCTCGATTTCATTACTGGCAGTAGTGAGAAATAGGTTATGTTTGCGGCGTTTATTCTTCTTTGTACGTCTATCGCTACATCGTTGTCTTCGCTGACTGTGGACCCCAGGTAATTAAATTGGTTTACCCGTTCAAAGTTATATTCCCCCCAGGTGGTGTTGTGGTTTTGTTCTTCTCTTTTCCACCCTTGACTGAATAAGAATCTTGTTCTTTTCTGCATTTATTTGTATTCCTATATCTTTGGCTCCATATTCTAATTCTGAGAAGGTTTCTCTAAAGCAGTGATTCCCAAAGTGGGTTCCGTGGTACCTTACGATTCCACGAAAAAATTTTAGTGTTCCGTGGCACCAGCGCCGAAGGGCAAATACATTCGCAGACTCGCTGACGCTGCATGGCTGTTTATTGCGTTCTTGCTAATCAGAAGGTGCGAGTGGCTCTTCTTCTTTGAAATTTGGTCTACGTCATGTCGCGTAACATTTTGGCCGCCATCCCATATTCCCATGTCGAGGGGGTTGGGAAGAAAATGGTATTCCGCCCTCTTGAGATGGCCACCATGGGCCAAACGATATATTGAGTAGACTATATTGCTTATGGTGTTCTACTTATCATACCCTTTCATTTGATACCCATGTCGAAGGGTTGTGAAGAATATTTCAATCCGCCCTCGTGAGATTGCCGCCATGGATCTAAAGGTATATTGAGTATACCATATAGCGGAGCTAAAGCTGTATGAAAAGTTTCAGCATGATAGGATATCCGGAAGTATTTGAAAAATTGATTGCAAAATTTGTTCCGTGAAGAAAACAATAATCCGTCCTCTTGAGATGGCCGCCATGGATCTAACGGTATAATGAGTATACCATATCGCATTGTCATCGGAACTGAAGTTGTGTGCAAAATTTCAGGGTGGTATTCAAAATTCAGTATTCAAAAAATCGATCGCAAGATATGTACCGGACAAACAGAGCGAGCTAATAAAAGCGTTTTAAAATATATTAAAGGATGAATATATACATACATCATATATTATTGTATTTTTTCATCGTTGGGTTCCGCCAAATTTTATACATTGAAAGGTTCCGTAGGAAATAAAAGTTTGGGAACCACTGCTCTATAGTATGATAGTGATCAGGCAAGGCAGTTTATATCGTCTTTATATCCTGCCAACGGTTTGGATTTAATAAACAGGGTTGCGTTCGCATCAATGTTTACCTTGCGAACTACTCCTTCTAGGCAGAGATTAAATAGCATGGGTGCCACCCCATAGCCCTGCTTTAAGCTTTGCTTGACTGGGAAGGACTCCGTCAATTCTCCTTGTATTCTGACTGCACACCAATTTTCCATTGTCATTATTGTTCAACAACGGTGTTATACTGCTTGTTTTCCTTGTAAATATGCCTTGCTAGGAGTCCCCAAATATTTTCAATGGGATTCAGGTTTGGGGAGCAACTGGGCTATGCCAAGATTTGAACGTCATTGTTCACGAACCAAGATTTGGTGGCACTGCTCACATTAATTGTGGCGTTGTCCTGTTGGAAAATCCAGTAAAATGTACCTTTGCGCTGCACAAATGATAATAAATGCATTCGTAGAACGTTCATGTATTCGGAAGACAGTCCATAGCATTACTCCCACCGAAATTATGTTTGGAAAATAGCTTGGTGAAAATAGCACGCCTCATATAGGTACTCAATACTAATTGAAACCGTCAAGTTTATTCAGGTTAAATTTTTTCTCATCAGAAAAAATTAGTTACAGCTGCAAAGTTTAAAAAATTATTCGAAAATAAATCTTGATAATTTTACCTTGAAAAAATGTTTTGCTTATTTGCTCGCGCGATTCCGTTCTTCCTTCCTACGTTAGCAAACAAACATTTCCTTCGTACTTCGTTCGCTAAACTAAAGCGGGTGTTCGCATTCGTATTGAGCTTGTTGAAGCGTCGCTGATAAACTGGGAAGCGAATGACTTCATTTGGAAATTCTAAAGCTCTTCGGAAATATTAGCAAAACTAATCAATGTAAAGGACTTGTCCGACTTGACCAAAAAGAACAAATTTTTCGGTAGCTACGGGAATTTCCGGAATGAACCGCAATTTCCTGAAACTGAAGGACGTAGAAAACAATTCCCGTCAAAACAGTGCTGATCCGGGGTCGGAAAATTTCGTGATGTTTGTAAAGAGTAACGTAATTTTTGCACGATTTTTAAAGGTTATTTGATTTTGATTTGGGTCTCATTCCATCAATTCTATTAGATATTAGCAAAACTTATCTATTTAAGGTCTTTCTGACACTTAGCCGAAGTTTTTCCATTTAAACAAAAAAAACGGCCCGACCGAATGGCGTGAAATATTTTTCAAAGAATTTTCTTTCGGCACCTCAAAGAAGTCGATATAGATTTTGGTTCGTGCGGCATCGTGCAGGTACAAAAATCGCTAACGCCGTTTGAACCAAAAGACGGCTCGACCGAATATTATAAAAACCTTTTCAGATCATATTTTCGTTAATTCGCTTCGAACGACACCTCAACGAAGTCGTTAACTATTTTGGTTTGCGCGATATCGTGCAGGAAAAAACGACCGCATAGGTACGCACACATACACATACTTCTTCTCAAATTTTTGCGTAAAATGCTATTGGGACCTTGAAAAATGGAAATATCGTGAAAATTTCGATTTTCGGACCGATTACAATAACTTACAAACTGAACTTAACTGACAATAACGTTAATAATTGTGTGAAAATTCTTTAATACATTAATCCAATCGGAGTGGATTTGAAAAGAAGAATCATTAAAAAAAAAAGTTATTTCGTTACACAGTTACATATGTGTTTGCAGGACCAACAAATACCTAGCCGTCAAATTGATAACCTCGCCATTTTTTCAAATCGGTTAAAAATACGGTAAAAAAAACTTTGGCCTTAAAAGTGTGATGGAAGTTTTTTCAAATCTATTGGCTCCCATCCACCCAGCCATAGCCGGCGGATAATGTGGTTATGGTGGGTAGCACTACCCACCCGGAAAATTTTGGGTGAGTAAAATACCAACCCGGAATTTGAGAATAAATAAGCGTGTTACATGAAGAATGTCTCTGGTTCCGGCCCATATTCGCTGAATCTCACACAATAAAGGAAAACGTTCTATGTAATATCTTGGATACCTAGTATATTAGCTGAGCTATCGAGACCGAAACGATGGAGGTATTGCCTCAATTCTACATTTCCACTCAAGGCCTGCGTGTGGTCGTAATCCAATTAAAAATAATTTAGTTGGTTAATTTTCTTACAGGCCCGCACGCGCCCGCAGCTAGCACGCATAACGAACAAATAGGCATGCTACAAAAGTATGCACGCTCTAGCATACATGCTCCGGCCACAAGCACGAATATCTAAAAATTTATTCGTCACAGGCATGCATTCCCCCTCTTCAGGCCATAGGCATGCACTTTTTCTAGACTAAAAGGAGCAAAATTGGGGCTTTAGAAAATTGTGTTGGACGAAGAAAACAGACAATTATCTCGAATCTTAATTTTACTCTAGCACCCATGCCAGCTGCGGGAGTCCTACGGGCTAGTGCGCACCTATTGCATGCTAGGTTCGGGCAAGTTTCATTTTTACTCGGGAGCTCACTTACCCACACTCCCTCGTAACGCATATTACATATCTACGTTTGGGATAAGTCTGAGGGTCCACCGTCTCTTAACAAACTTGTCTTCTTTGCCTTTCCATTACCTTACAGACTCACAGTGCAACATTTGCCGCCACACTGTCTTTGTTTTCCCTCTAACATATTCTGGATCATAGAGAGGCCTTCTCGCCAGAGATAGAGATGTCTTTTCTCGCCAGTACCTTTATAGCGGCTAACACGCAACGCAACTGGACTACTTCCAACTTTTCCTCATTGCCGTTTTCACCATAGTCTCAAATGCTCAAACACAAGCACACGTAAGAGCCATATGCATTCGTCGCTTAGATTTTTTTTGCTATTTTTAAAAGACTACACTGATAAAAAAACATTCTTAGCTTAAGACAATTTTTTTTGAACGAAGCAAATCATGTTTTGAATATAAGGAAAACAAAATTGTCTTCGGATAAGCAATACTCATAGTCTTGGTTTTATTGTCTTGGATGAAGACAAAAGTTGACTAGAAGTAAAAAAAAAATTCTTGGTTTGAGATACTCATTATTTTAATTTAAGCAACTCAAGGTAATAAAATAGTGAATTGCCTTAATAAATATTGTCGAATTAAAGCTTCATCGTGTCTTTATTTAATACAAATGTTATTTTTAATAAAAAAAATTAGTTTCTTGAGTAAAAATTACAACAATCTTACTTCGAGAAAAAAATATCTTGCCCGAAAATATAAGTGTTGAGCAAAGAAATATAATTGCTTGGCTCAAGAATTTCTAGTGTCTTACTCTGACACAGCATTCTCATGTTAAGACTGAATAATGTTTCAACTCAAGACAACGAAAGGAAGACTATGCGATTGCTGGAATCAAGACAATTTTTTTATCAGTGTAGACGGAATCCAAGCGCGCAACTCTCTGTCAGCAAAAATTCGCGGCATATACTGTACGCACGCACGCATCTGTTTCCAACTTTAGTTTGAGTGCGGCCCTCCATTTTCTGCTGTAAGCCTTCTTTCTTGCTGCTGCGTGCTGCCCATTCTGATACTGCGAAAAGCTAGGCTATGCTAAATCCCCTCGCCTACGCACGACGGATTAATGTGGCACCCCACGTTGGACAGCATTCTCGAAAATGATACGCAAATAACGGAAGCTTTATCACCATGTCCTCCAAGTGTGTTTAAAAATTATACCTGTGGCCGATCATCACTTCCAGGTCCCTTAAGGCGACCTGTGAGTGAATGATCTGTTCCTGTACCTTGATTCTTACGGATACTTGTTTTCCCAGGTTGCTAATCAGTGCAGTTACAACTTAGTGTACAGCAAATGACAGACCAGGCCACGCTATTATACCTCAGATAGCTTCGTTCGCGCATAACACGATCTCATCGAGGCGCAGCCTCAACACATCATGATAAATTGTGATCCACCGGAGAGGTCGTAGGGCACCACCTGTTGTTCCCTCCTTTCCCCCTAATATCACGAAAAAATTTGATATTTAAAAAAATCTCTAGTATTTACACTAAACATACGTAATTACGATCATAACCACAGCAAGGCGTACCTTTCCTCAGAACTGCAGCAAAGGCTTATAAAATCCGCGTACGTAACCGTAGTTCAATCTGGGTAAGTTTAGTGTCAAATTATACCTGCTTTGTTTGCATTAAGATGAAATGCCAGCAGCTGCTAAGAATTCGAAGTGAAGGACGTGTAACAAGTTCATCTGGGTGGAAAAGGGGTGTTTGGATCAAGATTTTATTTGAGATAACTGATAAATTTGGACTTCTTTCTTTTCTCTATTCCACTAGTTTTTACGCTTGTAGTAGACTCACAGCTACCAAAACGTGAGCACTCACTCAACAAGCATTTCATTACGCTAAAATTCGGCGTGTAGTCCATTCAAAACGCGCGTCAGGGTGTTCGAAAATAACACCGTTAAGAAAATCGAACCCTAAAGGTTTTAGGGGTTGCTGATCTCGAAAATCGGGGTCCCGCGGTCCTAAAACATGGGCGTCACCCTTAAAAATGCAAAAAACACCCCTTTTTAGGGGGTTTTAGCGATTATTTCAATAATAATGAAAACTAATGCAATCAGCGTTGCCAGACGTCCCGATTTTTGCGGGACGTCCCGATTTTAGAGTTAAAACGCGGGACGTTAAAAATCCCGATTTTTTAGTAAATTCATCTGAATTCTTGTGACGCTACCAACACGGATACTCCCACCTCACATATCTCTGTGGCTGTCACTATTTGGTTTCAGTGTGCTGCTTGGGGTAGAGTGGGCCAGTCTGTGTTCTGCCGTCAATGTCATCTGTTGTCTGTTGTGTGGCGTTTATATTGTTTATTTACGGAGTCAGTAGTAAAGTGAGTGAAGATGAGCGACAGTTCTGGTTCTAATAATAATCTTTAGAATTCGGAAGCAACACAAACACCTGAGAAGAAGGTGAAATTAGATAAACGGCTAACAAAATACAACCCCAATTGGAAGAAAAATTACGATTGGTTGAGTATCTCAAAAAATGAATTTAAGGCATTTTGCCGCTTATGTAAAAGGGAATTCAGTTTATCCCATGGTGGAGCAAATGACGTTCTCAAGCATTCGAGAGGAGCTAATCATATGAAGATAGTCAGCTCACGTGCTTCAAATTCTTTGATGAACTATTTTTCCAAACCGAGTACTTCGGAGTACTTATCTGATAAATATAAGTAAAAATTGTAATAATCATTAATAATAATTAACCATGTATTTTCAACATGTTTATTAATATAAAGTCTGAAAATAAGAAGAACATTTTGCATTTTCTTGTATTTTTTCGCATGTCCCGATTTTTACAACAAAATCCCGCTTTTTGTCTGCTTCACTAGTCTTAATCACGATTTACGAAAAAGATAATCTGGCAACACTGAATGAAATACACTTTTTTTAATATTTATTTGCGAAGGTGGTTGATTGTATTAAATCAAGGCGAACTTTATGATAAGGGGTAACCCTAAAGGGTTGAAACCACCCCTAAATCGGCTAAAAATAGAAAAATTGCAAAAATTACTTTTTTTCAAGTGTATGCTTCAAATTCGTTTGTTGGGGTACTGTTAGACAAAAATAAATTATTTTCAACCCTTAAGGGGTTAAAACTATCCCTACAATTATAAAAAACAGCTTTATATAAAAAAATTTGCAAAAAATTTTGTTTTTGCGTTTTGCTTAAAATTTGGTTCAATAGGTATTATCAGCCAATAATTTATTATTTTCAACCCTTAAGGGGGTAAAACTACCCCTACATTAAAATTGTAATTGAAAAAAATGCAAATGCATTTTCTTTTATATAAAATTGATTTTTATAATTGTAGGAGTAGTTTTAACCCCGTAAGGGTTGAAAATAATTTATTTTTGCCTACAATTATGGATTTGATCTTTTGGCGAACAGAAATAAAGCTGCACATCATCTGCATACATATGAATCTTAGAATGCTTTATTACTAGAGGAAGATCATTAATAAAAACGCTGAACAAAAGTGGGCCAAGAATAGAACCTTGAGGAACTCCAGAGTTAAGTAAAGAATTGGAGGAACTAGAGTCGCCGAGTTTAACTTTTTGTGAGCGGTTTGTTAAAAAGCTATGCAGAAGTTTAAGAGCAGTTGAAGAAAAAGATACTTGCGAGGAAAGTTTTTGCAAGAGCAAAGAGTGATTGACGCCTTCGAAAGCTTTCGAAAAATCAAGTAGCAACATACAACAAATGTGATGTTCATCAAGAGAGTTGCGAATATCATTTGTGACTTTAAGAAGTGCAGTTTCGCAGCTGTGATGTTTGCGGAAGCCAGATTGCCATACATTTATAAATTGGAGTCGTTCACAGTACTCAAGTATTTGAGTTGCAATCAGTTTTTCAAAGACCTTTGCTAGGAAGGGAATAATACTAATAGGCCGAAAATCAGATGGAATAGCAGGAGAGGGGCACTTGGGTATGGGAGTAATCAATGCATGCTTCCACAAAATGTGAAATTTCGATACCGTAAGGCACGAGTTAAAAATGTGTGTTTGAGTAGGCAGCAAACATGGAGTTATCATTTTTAGAAATCGTGGTGAAATATTATCACTACCAGTGGCTGTAGATTTGATTGAATTTAAAGCAGAGATAACTTCAAGAGAATCAACGCAACGAAAGCTGAAGCCATCAGATGAATCTATAAAAGAGGTTGTAACCTGCTCAGCTGCTTGGTTGGATATAAAGTATTGATTAAGACTCTCGGGACTTATGTAGGTTGCTAGCAGCAGCTTCATTTCTAGAGTGGACACCCAAAATGCGCAGATTTTTCCATACAGTTTTCACGGATTGGGATGGGTCAAGCTTTCGGAAGTAAAAATCGCGTTTGGCTTCTTTAAATTTTGCTACAATCAAATTACGAAGGCGTTTAAAAGATCTTTTTGCTGTATCAGTTTTTACTTTTATGGACCAACGATAGACGAACTCCCTTTCAATAATAAGCGACTTAATTTCCGCAGTGAACCAAGGTTTAGATTTAGCTGATAAAGATTTACTTCTTAGGGGCACAAATTCATCGTAAAGATCAAGGAATATCCTGGTAAACTCATCTATTTTTTCATCTACCTCAGCCAATGTGAAGATATTGGTCCAGGGTAGGTAAAGACATCTTTGGCTAAGAAATTCCTGATCAATATTAGAGAAGTCACGATAAGTAATTGTTTTGATAGAAGGAGGATCGACATTAAAGCTATAGCATGGGAATATAATATCATGATCCAAATAACTAGGTGGAGAGATTTGGTTTTGAAAAAGAATAGAGCTAGTGTCGTTTGTTAAAAACATATCAAGCAAAGAGGGTATTCTACAATTGCATTGCCGTGTAAAATTCCATTGACCGGCCGTTAAACGCATTCAACTTGAATACCAGCATAATTGTTTTCGTAGTGTTGTTAGAATTCTTTGATCAAAGAAACTGCATATTATTATTACAGAAAACACTCGACGGTGGCATATTATTTACTAGTTGCAACCCGGTGCGCATCGCCGCACACATAAGCCAATAGTATGGCGAGCGCCAAAACAATTGGGAATCTCAAAATCGATGCGCAGTGAGAGTCTCAAATCAAACCTCGAAAGTACATTCAAAAAGAAAAGTGTAACTTCGTTCGTTTAAAAACCAAATTTGGCACGTTTTAGGAACTGTGGCAATACCGAAATTTTTGGTGATGTTACATGCAGATGTTTCTATCTGGTTCAAATTCAATTGGAGCTTGCGTGTTGAATGCACTTGTACATCCACCATCAAGTAGCGTTGGAGTAATTATCGCAGATGTCACCGAAATTGCAATCTCATTCTGCATTGATCGACGCCAAGATCAAATTGATAAGACATGTTGTGCCTGTACCGCCTATAATATCTAAGAAAAAATCCCGATATTTCCTTTATCGTAGGATATTTTTGATCACTTTGTGGTTGATTGATATTCATAAGACTTCTATCCCAGTTGCGTATGCATATAATAGACTGTGGCTTATGTTCAATAGGCAACGTCTGCCAACATTGGGCGAGCTTTTCAAATCTATAACGCATGATAAAGAGTAATTTTTACGGAAGACATATGAAACAAAAAATAAGTCCCATGCAAAATTATGTTGAAAAATCAAGCATTTTGAAATCTAAGTAAATTCCCAGATACCATAGCTCAAAAAGTAAAAGAGATGAACACCCGATTATTGAATTTGTCGTCTTTTTGGCTTCAAGATCTTTTATTTAAGCAGATTGCTAAAATCGGGCACATGCAGCCAAAGGTACTCAATCCAAGTTCAGTGAATCGCGTCCTTCGCGAAAAATCTGCATTTTTCAACAAAATTGTACGGCGATTATCAGTAAAGCACTTCCGATCGATCTGAAACTTTGGGAATCGTATTTTTTCGGAAAAAACCAAAACGAAAAAGATCTGAGTTCTTAAGCAGTAATTTGAAAAATACTTCCCATACAAAAGTTTCGGATTTTGCTATATCAGTACACTACAGCTACCCGTAAGATTCGATATAGATGTATAAATTATAGCCTGTATGTTATTCTGATGTATAAGATATATTACTGTAAAGTTTTATTAAAATCCATTCAGTAGTTTTTGCGTGAAAGAGTAACAAACATGCATACAAACATTCACATTTATAATATTAGTAAGATTCCATATCAAGCGAACTTCTGAAACAATAATTTGTAATAATAATTTCGTGCGGCGAATTAGAAACAACTGGTAAAAACACATCAATTTTTTTCCATCTAATTTTGCAAGCATCAGCAACTTAAAGAGTTTTCTGTTAATGATGCAATAATCTATCAGTTACAAGCATTAAGCGACAGACTGTTCAGTAATATCAAGAAACACATAAACTAATCAACAATAATAAACTAATTAAGAAAATTTCGTTCCTGACGATCTGTTGTCAGAAACAATAAGACGCCTAGAATGACCGTTGTTATAAAATAAAGAAGTTGTTGGTTCTTTCCCCACAAAAGTATCATTAAGAAGCACGAAAATTTCCTATACAAAAATTCTGATATCAAAATGAAAGGAAGCTATACGTCCAAGTACTACAACATTAATCCCAAGTGAAAATCAATCATTTTGAAGTGACAGTTGACGAAGTGTGTTTAAAATTTCGATGTTAGAAGAAAATAAATATTTGTAAAATACAAAAAAGTAAATTAAGTCCAGTTTATCGCTTTCAATATCAATTTTGATTGATCTAGTGTACATTAATACTAACTAGGATGACTTTAATGAAATCATCATCATCCAGGTGAAATTTAAAGAGAAGAATTTTATTTTTGGAATTACTTTTATTGCTGGTTTAGAAAGGTATGATCCCATTTGGGAGAAAAGATTTTCAGCTTATTTTCGCCCTATATGGTGACATGACACCTTACCACGATTACGATAATAATAATAATTGTATTTCAAGAAAGTACACAAGATTTACATCTTTTAGAGTACTTTAAATTGGGTATAAACAAAAAAGAAACAAGATTAAAATTAAAACTAGAATAATAATGCGAATTCAAGAGAAAAAGATAGAAACAGAAGGTAGAATTAAAATTTAGATTGAAGTGAGGAGTGATAGAGGTAGTGAGAGAAATAGATAGCTAGTGAGAAGAAGAAGATAGAAAAAAAAATGCTTGTCTTCTGAATGTTCTGGCTGTGCTCCACGGTATAAAGAAACCTGTTCTGTATACCGTGGTTGTCCTCATTCTCTAAATGTGGATTGGAAGATTATTCCAGATTCTGAGAGTATGTACAAAGAAGGAACGACTACCAATTAGGGAAGAATGAGCAGGAATCAGAAATTTAATGGATCTCAAGGATTGCAAAGGAAAGAGAAAATCAGAAAGGTAGCAGGGGCTTTTGGTATAAAAAACCTTATGCAAGAGAGGTAAAGCCATGAGATCGAGGAATTGAAAGAAGTCACAACCCAGTCAGGAATTTTGGACACCCGACACATGACCAGAGCTTCTCATATAAAAAATGAACCTAATGCAATCATTAAATGCCACTCTAAGACGCTGACGGCAAGAAGAGTCGAAGGAAATATATACCAGCGAGCCGTAAAGGAAATGAGGAAAAACCAGAGATTTCATAAGTTTGGCTCGAATAGGCGAGGATAACAGATTACCATGTAGCCATAGTTTACGAAGTCTGCCATAGACCTTAAAGAGCAGCAATGAGACATGATTGCAGCAGGAGAGTTTGGAATTGACAACAATACCCAGGTTTTTGTCACAGTCAACGATTGGAAGGGGAACATTATTAAGTAGAAGCGGTGCGAAACCATCCGAGGACAGTGAGCGAAGACTAAGAAAAGGTAATTGCGATTTAAATGGATTTAAATTAAGAAAATTGCTAGAACTCCATTCGTTTATTCGAGACAAGGTGCTATTGAGTTCAGACACACAATTTTCAATTTGATTAGTAGGACAAGAGGTACATATATAGCTTCAGATCATCAGCATATAAATTATACTTTATAAAAGCGTATACCAAGGCCTGTCATAAAAAGTTGTATTATAACAACTTTTAATGATAATTAATATCAAATTTCTTTTTGGTATAGTTTGTTAAGCATATCTAGCATGCTTAATTTAAATTTAATGGGCCATGTTTGTAAAATTTCTTAGGCGATTCCACCAATTCCTGGTGAGAATTTAATATATTTGGAGTCTATCAAGAGTAATTTTAAACTCGGTGAAATCAAAATCAAAGTGCAAAATTTTTTGGAAATAATTACCAGGGTACGAAAATGCTCACTCACGAGTTACTAAATTCCTCATTATAAAATCACTCTCACTCATGAGTGAAGAAAAAGTTTTAACTTCGGCTTGCTCGTACTCCAGTGAGTCTGTGTACAGTACATAGCCAGCCCATGCATATGAGTGAGAATAAGATTTTTGGCATTTTGCACAGGAGCGTGAGTGAGTGTATAATGAGTGTACTCACCGCTCACTCACGATAGATACCCAAAAAGAAAAGAATTTGGATATGGATTGTTATAAATAATCCCACCAAAAAAACATTAAAAATGTGAATTAGAAGTTCGTGGGCGCGGAAATTATTTATTGGGACAGTTTAAAACACACTTATAACAAAAAGAAGTGATATGGATTAGTCAAGATGAATCGTTAATAGCATGAAATAATTAAACACGTGCATTTACGAACGAATTCAAAGGAATTATATAACTGCCAATTTTTATTTAAAACTCAATAAAGTATTATCAACCGCGAAAAAGTTGGCTGGCGCGTTCGTTGTATACCTAGCATGAATCTTTGCTGAATTCAGCGTGGCTCAGTCTATGGTATTTCTAATAAAATTTGTTACATTTCGAAGGGCAGCTAAGATTCATGCTCTAAAATTGTTGTAAAATTCCTTTGAATTCGTTCGTAAATGCACGTGTTTAATTATTTCATGCTAGTGTGTTCTACCCATGCTAGTTATGATACCCTTTCATTTGATACCCATGTCGATGGGCTATGTAAAGAAAATGGGTATCCGCTTTCTTGACATAACCGCCGTGGATCAAAATATATTTTGAGTATACTAAATCGCTTATTGTTTTCTACTTATCATTCCCTTTCATTTGATACCCATGTAGAGGGGGTTGTGAAGAAAATGGTAATCCGCCCTCTTGAGATAACCGCCGTGGATCTAAATATATTTTGAGTATACTAAATCGCTTATTGTGTTCTACTTATCATTCCCTTTCATTTGATACCCATGTCGAGGGGGTTGTGAAGAAAATGGTAATCCGTCCTCTTGAGATGACCGCCATGGATCTAACCAGATATTGAGTATACTATATAGCTTATTATGGTCTACTTATCATTCCCTTTCATTTGATACCCATGTCGAGGGGGTTGTGAAGAAAATGGTAATCCGCCCTCTTGAGATGACAGCCATGGATCTAACCAGATATTGAGTATATTATATCGCTTATGGTATTCTACTTATCATACCCTTTCAATTGATAGCTATGTCGAGGTGGTGGTGAAGAAACTGTAGTCCGCCCTACTTATCATACCCTTTCATTTGATACCCATGTCGAGGGGGTTGTGAAGAAAATGGTAATGGGTCCTTTTGAGGTGGCCTCGGTGGATCTTACTACTTATTGAGTATACTATATTGCTTATTGTATTCTACTTATCTACCGTTTCATTTGATACCCATGTCGAGGGGGTTTTGAAGAAAATGGTAATCCGCCCTCTTGAGATGACCGCCGTGGATCTAACCAGATATTGAGTATACTATATTGCTTATTGTCTTCTACTTAAGATACCCTTTCAACTGATACCTATGTCGAGGTAGTGGTGAAGAAATGGTAGTCCGCCCTCTTGAGACGGCCGCCATAGATATAAAGACATAGCTTATTGTATTCTACTTATCATACCCTTTCATTTGATACCCATGTCGAGGGGGTTGTGAAGAAAATATTAATCCGCCCTCTTGAGATGACAGCCATGGATCTAACCAGATATTGAGTATATTATATCGCTTATGGTATTCTACTTATGATACCCTTTCAATTGATACCTATGTCGAGGTGGTGGTGAAGAAATAGTAGTCCGCCCTATTGAGACGGCCGCCATGGATATAAAGACAAAGCTTATTGTATTCTACTTATCATACCCTTTCATTTGATACCCATGTCGAGGGGGTTGTAAAGAAAATGGTAATCCGCCCTCTTGAGATGACAGCCATGGATCTAACCAGATATTGAGTATATTATATCGCTTATGGTATTCTACTTATGATACCCTTTCAATTGACACGTATGTCGAGGTGGTGGTGAAGAAATGGTAGTCCGCCCTCTTGAGACGGCCGCCATGGATATAAAGACATAGCTTATTGTGTTCTACTTATCATGCCCTTTCATTTGATATCCATGTCGAGGGGGTTGTGAAGAAAATGGTAATCCGCCCTCTTGAGATAACCGCCGTGGATCTAAATATATTTTAAGTATACTAAATCGCTTATTGTGTTCTACTTATCATTCCCTTTCATTTGATACCCATATCGTGGGGGTTGTGAAGAAAATGGCAACACGTCCTCTTGAGGTGGCCTCGGTGGATCTAACTATTTATTGAGTATACTATATTGCTTATTGTATTCTACTTATCATTCCCTTTCATTTGATACCCATGTCAAGGGGGTTGTGAAGAAAATGGTAATACGTCCTCTTGAGGTGGCCTCGGTGGATCTAACTATTTATTGAGTATACTATATTGCTTATTGTATTCTACTTATCATACCCTTTCATTTGTTACCCATGTCCAGGGGGTTGTGAAGAAAATGGTAATCCGCCCTCTTGAGATGACAGCCATGGATCTAACCAGATATTGAGTATATTATATCGCTTATGGTATTCTACTTATGATACCCTTTCAATTGATAACTATGTCGAGGTGGTGGTGAAGAAATGGTGGTCCGCCCTCTTGAGACGGTCGCCATAGATATAAAGACATAGCTTATTGTATTCTACTTTTCATACCCTTTCATTTGATACCCATGTCAAGGGGGTTGTGAAGAAAATGGTAATACGTCCTCTTGAGGTGGCCTCGGTGGATCTAACTATTTATTGAGTATACTATATTGCTTATTGTATTCTACTTATCATACCCTTTCATTTGTTACCCATGTCCAGGGGGTTGTGAAGAAAATGGTAATCCGCCCTCTTGAGATGACAGCCATGGATCTAACCAGATATTGAGTATATTATATCGCTTATGGTATTCTACTTATGATACCCTTTCAATTGATAACTATGTCGAGGTGGTGGTGAAGAAATGGTGGTCCGCCCTCTTGAGACAGTCGCCATGGATATAAAGACATAGCTTACTGTATTCTACTTATCATACCCTTTCATTTGATACCCATGTCGTGGGGGTTGTGAAGAAAATGGCAATACGTCCTCTTGAGGTGGCCTCGGTGGATCTGACTATTTATTGAGTATACTTGCTTATTGTATTCTACTTATCATACCCTTTCATTTGATACCCATGTCGTGGGGGTTGTGAAGAAAATGGCAATACGTCCTCTTGAGGTGGCCTCGGTGGATCTGACTATTTATTGAGTATACTTGCTTATTGTATTCTACTTATCATACCCTTTCATTTGATACCCATGTTGAGGGGGTTGTGAAGAAAATGGTAATCCGCCCTCTTGAGACGTGTACCATGCGTACCCTTTTTGTTAATCATCGAAATAATAGGGAATGCTATTTGACATCAACAGTGCTGGATTTGACTAACTTGTAAGGAATATGTCATATTTTTTAGAAATAAATTACGATTACGAACTCGGCATTCGGTATTTCAAAATTTTACTGTACATTTGTACTGTGAACTACATGTTTTTTATAGTACCTAACGCAATCTGATACCATAGTTGCGACTAACCACTTTAAATGAATACATTTTGTTAATCATCTAATGCCATCTGGCATCAACAGTTCGAGTAAACACTTTTCGACTAACTAGTAGCACCATCTCATTTATTGAGCAATTGAAATAACTTAGAGCGCCATCTGACAGAATAATTTTGAGTACCCACTTTTTTAGACTGAAGGAGAAGAAAAAAGTTCGATTCGAAATGTAAAAAATGTAAAAATAAAGAAAACGAAGAATGATAGGAAAAAAAAACTCATCGAATAATAAATTATTTATATTTTGGGTATCGGTTACAAATGAAAAATTACTTATATTTCTTATAAAAAGGTGATAAATCGCATAATTTTATAAAAAAAAACACCTTGTTTTCTATGTTTAGGCGTAAATAAGGCATTAGCTGTTTGCCCTTACGAACTCGGCAAACTACCGCTTGCCTTGATGAAAGGCAGTGATAAAAGTTTTAAATATATGTACCTACTAAAAAATAAATTTCGTTTACACGTTTTCAGAGAGTTTAATATTTAATTAGTTTGTTAATTATTAATAAATGGTCCATCAAGAGGATTCTAAGGAAGAAGGGAAGAGAGCTTAAAAGTAGCAATATAGCGTCCTTTCA
The DNA here is from genome assembly GCA_949987705.1 of Thereva unica. Classification (NCBI taxonomy): domain Eukaryota; kingdom Metazoa; phylum Arthropoda; class Insecta; order Diptera; family Therevidae; genus Thereva; species Thereva unica. The sequence goes on from OX465282.1 coordinate 68,286,708, forward strand.
ATAGTTTCCACCACATCGTGCAGAGCTGTCTCGGTGGATCTACCACTAAAACAGGCTTGCTAAGCTGGTAACAAAAAGTCGCATTTTATTAGAACGTACACTTCAAGAAATGCTCGCACAACCCCACTCCTTCCCAAGCCTCAAATCAAGCCGCAGGAAACTAAATCAAAGCCAAAAAGACTCATGGGCGTTTTTGGAAATTAGTGATAAAATTACTCACTCACGAGTGAGCGTACTAGCGAACAACTCTCTCTCGTGAGTGAGGAGTGAGTTGAATGGTTCGCACATGAGTGGGGATTTTAATACACAGAGCGCACTTTATAGCAAAAAACCAGTGGTAGTGTGCTAATTTTTTTTTACCGGAACGCGTACCGGAACGCGAACGGGAATCTATTGCTTTGTTCATTAGTCAGTCCTAGAACGATTTAAAACATTCTAGGATAGAAAAGTACACGTTTTGGCGTTCATTAGTTATCAAACTTGTTATTTTTAGTCCGAAATTGTTCTAGTCTGGTGTTCATTAAGTTGTTCTAAATAGTCCGAAGCTTCACTTTTTTGTTCTCGATTATTTTAGGGACTGTTTTGGACAAGATTTTTTTGTTGTTGTTTTTTTTTAGTTTTGACAAATGTGTATATGAAATTTTGACAACGGAAATTGTCAGAACAAAAAAGTACAAGAAAGCGTTCATTAGATTTTCTATTCAAAGTTGTTCTAAAAGGTTTGACGTTTAATTGCTTGTTGTCCAATTCTCTTCTATTCTGTTCTGATCTGTCCAATCCTGAAAAGTAATGAACAAAGCTTATTTGAATAAGAACACAGCTGTTTGATTTTTGTTTGAATGACAAAAATCAATTGCACATTTGGAGGCAGTTACAATTTTGTTTTTTCAGGTTAGACTTTTCGGTTTTTACTACTTTGCAAAAGTAAATAAAACCGTTTGTTTTGTGCGAATTTTGATTTCGTTTTGATTTACAAAAAACATTTTCGCAATATGTTTATTTTTCAGATTGGGAAATGTTTAATTTTCGTAAAGATTCAGATGAAAATTATTGAGTTTTGTAAGATTTCAAGATATAAAATAGTAACAAATTTAAAAATATAAAGTTGAAATTATACTTTATGGTTATTAATGGATATTCTCAATTAATAGTGCAGCTCTCTCAGCAATAGGAAAGCTCTTTCATCAGAAAAGTGCACACTTTTCTTATTTGAAATGGAACATCTTTCCTTTTATTTGTCTATGATAATACATATAAAAATTCGTCAAAAATTAGAAAAAAAATATCAGCAATTCTTTTTAATTTTTTTTTTCAATCCGTCAGCCAATTCTCGTTATCAGAAATCATCTTTAGTTCCGGAACGCGTTCCTGTCCAAAAAGGAAGTACCGGAACGACGTTCCGGAGCGTTCCGGATCGACAACACCACTGCAAATAACTCTCGCTCTTTGAAATTTTCAACGTATATTCATTTTCAAGGCTCCAATAGCATTTCAACCAAAAACTTGAGAAGAAGTATGTTGTTGTGTATTAATAACAAAAGTTTAAGTTAATTAAGTTAATAATTAAAAAATTAAACTAGTTGGGATGTGGGTATGACCCTTTCGATTCACACGAAGGTAGACGGAATAAACTGACTTCTTACAAAATAGGATGTAGAACACAATTCCCCGTCAAAAAAGGGCTTATCCAAATGAAAAATTCGTGATGTTTGTAAAGGATAACGTAATTTTTGCACTATTTCAAAGAGTGTCGGATTTTGATAAGTGGTGTTTTGCTGGAAAGCTGTGCAGAATCCAAAATAAAATCACTTTATTTAGAACGGGTTTAATTCCAACGAGTTTATTTTATATTAGCAAAACTTATCAATTTAAGTTCTTTCTGACATTAGCCGAAGTTTTTTCATTTAAATAAAAAATAGGGCCGGCCGAATGCTATAAAAAAAATTTTAGACCCTTTTTTCGTTAATATTCTTTTTTCGGCACCACAAAGAAGTCAATACAGTGTTTGGTTCGTGCGGTATCGGCAGGTACAAAAACCACTTATATCGTTTATACGAAAAAACGGTTAAACCGAATTTTATGAAAATCGTTCCAGATCATTTTTTCGTTAATATGCTTCGAACTAAACCTCAAGTAATTCGATATCTTTTGTAGCTCGTGCGATATTGCGTAGGTAAAAAATCACTGATGTCGTTTAAACCAAAAATCGGCCCGACCAATTTTTATAAAAATCTTTTCAGATCATATTTCAGTAGATTTTCATAAAATTCGGTCGAACTGTTTTTTTGTTTAAACCACGTTCGATATGTTTATTCCTGCACGATACCGCGCGAACCAAAAACTATATCGACTTCTTTTAGGTGCCGAAAAAAGAAAATTGAAAAAAAAAAAAAGAATCGCGCCATTTTTTATGTTAAAATGAAAAAACTTCGGCTAAGTGTCATAAGACCTTAAATTGATAAATTTTGCTAATATCTAATAACACTCGATGGAATGAGACCCATTCTAAACGAAGCGCTCTTTTGTGTTTTCTGCAAAGCAATAGCTTTCCAAAAAAATATCACTTGTAAAAAAAATGCCACACTCTTTAAAAATCGTTCATTTACTTTACCCTTTACAAACATCACGGTCAGCACTTTTTTGACGGGGAATTGTTTTCTACGTCCTACAGTTTTAGGAAGTTGCGGCTCATCCCGGAATTTCCAGTATAGTTCAGTCAATCTGTCGAAAAAAAAAAAGAATTGCACAAAAAAAAAACCAGTCGGATGAAATGTAGGTGAGTCGTTAGGAAATGATGTAAGAAAGCTTACTTGGGCGTGGCCACCTGCTACCTCTGTGGGTTTTTGAAAAAACTCAAAAAAAAAAACTCAAAAAAATTTTGAAATGCATTTTTCTCGAAAACTATGCATTCTACAGAAAAGTTTATTGGGAAAAAAATGTACAGGGCATCGTTATCTACAATTAATGTCATTGGTGCAATATTGTAAAACAAAAAATGTGCGCAGTAGGTGGCGCTAAAGTGCCAAAAAAAGTGTTTTTCAACTTTTTCGCCCTTAAATTTTCATTTTTCAGCTACAATCTGAATGGAAAAATTGTTCCTTACAATTTTACAAATAACTTTTATATAAACATTTTTTTTATACAACTTACCGTTTCAGACCTGCAGCTTGTGAAAGTATGAAAATTCCAATATTACGCTTTCACAAAGTATAAAGACAAGCAAGGGGCAAATAAAAAATGTATTTTTTTTTTCACTTGAAAAGTAATAATCTATATTGTTTATAACAAACAAATCTTGGAAATAAGTATCAATATTAGACCTTTATAATACGTTTTCTTTAAATTTTTATATAAAATATTTCATTCAGTTGAATCAGTTGTGAATTATTTTTGTTACGTGAACTTGAAGATTTTGGATTTGAGACTCAGCAAGCTTTCGAAGATGCCGACCGTTTGATAGTTCAGACAGCTCTACAAAAGTCCTCCGATTACAGCTCTGTTATTATAATAGGCGAAGACGTTGACCTTCTAGTTTTGTTAGTCGGTTTGTGCAACTGATATACACAAACACAACACTGATTCAACTGATTCAACTGAATGAAATATTTTATATAAAAATTTAAAGAAAACGTATTATAAAGGTCTAATATTGATACTTATTTCCAAGATTTATTTGTTATAAACAATATAGATTATTACTTTTCAAGTGAAAAAAAAATACATTTTTTATTTGCCCCTTGCTTGTCTTTATACTTTGTGAAAGCGTAATATTGGAATTTTCATACTTTCACAAGCTGCAGCTCTGAAACGGTAAGTTGTATAAAAAAAATGTTTATATAAAAGTTATTTGTAAAATTGTAAGGAACAATTTTTCCATTCAGATTGTAGCTGAAAAATGAAAATTTAAGGGCGAAAAAGTTGAAAAACACTTTTTTTGGCACTTTAGCGCCACCTACTGCGCACATTTTTTGTTTTACAATATTGCACCAATGACATTAATTGTAGATAACGATGCCCTCTACATTTTTTTCCCAATAAACTTTTCTGTAGAATGCATAGTTTTCGAGAAAAATGCATTTCAAAATTTTTTTGAGTTTTTTTTTGAGTTTTTCAAAAACCCACAGAGGTAGCAGGTGGCCACGCCCAAGTAAGCTTTCTTACATCATTTCCTAACGACTCACCTACATTTCATCCGACTGGTTTTTTTTGTGCAATTCTTTTGACAGATTGACTGAACTAGTAGTTACCGAAAAATTTGAACTTTTTTGTCAAGTCTGACAAGTACTTTATATTGATTAGTTTTGCTAATATCTCCGGAAAGCTTTGGAATTTCCAAATGAAGTCATTCGCTTCGCAGTTTATCAGCGGCGCTTTACCTCGCTCCATACGAATTCGAACATTCGCTTTAGTGTAGCGAACGAAGTACGAAGGAAATATTTGTTGGCTAACTTTCCGGAAAAACAAATACTCTAGAAAAATCTTGTAGATTTGCCACTATTACAGTTGTTTGAACTACCTTTTCTTAGGATTATTTTGTCACCAGTTCTGATACTAATAAATTTCCCACTAGTGGTAAAGGTATTACTATTTCATAAGAAGTCTGTTTATTCCTTCTATGTTCATCATACTGGGAGGTTGATCGTGTGAATCCCAACACGTCATATATAAATATATATATATATATATATATATATATATATATATATATATATATATACAGGGTGTGGAAAAGGTCTGGGAACGGTTCGATATTTCCTGAAGGGTAGGTTTTCGTGAAAAAAGTTTGTAACAAAAGTTGCTCAGGTTGGAGGGTAGAATCGTTTGCACACGAAACACACCCCCACCCACTCACCCCCTCGCAGGGGGTGGGGGTAAGTCTGAAATTTCAAATGGCAACCCTTATTTTTTCTCACGGATTGTGATTCTCCGAAGAAAAATATGAAACTTTTGTCTTAAATTTTTTTTATCCGAAGCTTCCCTGCACCCCCAAAACGAATTTTTAGGGGTGGGGAATAGTCCGGCAATTGTTCGATATTTCCTGAAGGGTAGGTTTTCGTGAAAAAAGTTTTAAGACAAAAATTTCATATTTTTCTTCGGGGAATCATAATCCGTGAAAAAAATGGGGGTTGCTATTTAAAATTTTAGAGTTACCCCCACTCCCTGCGGGGGGTGAGTGGGTGGGGGTGACTTTCATGTGCAAATGATTCTACCCTCCAAGCTGAGCAACTTTTTCTACAAACTTTTTTCACGAAAACCTACCCTTCAGGAAATATCGAACATTTGCCGGACTATTCCCCACCCCTAAAAATTCGTTTTGGGGGTGCAGGGAAGCTTCGGATAAAAAAAATGTTAAGACAAAAGTTTCATATTTTTCTTCGGAGAATCACAATCCGTGAGAAAAAATAGGGGTTGCCATTTGAAATTTCAGACTTACCCCCACCCCCTGCGAGGGGGCGAGTGGGTGGGGGTGAGTTTCGTGTGCAAACGATTCTAACCTCCAACCTGAGCAACTTTTGCTACAAACTTTTTTCACGAAAACCTACCCTTCAGGAAATATCGAACCGTTCCCAGACCTTTTCCACACCCTGTATATATATGTGGGTTTTATGAATAAAAAGGAATAGGAATGATCCATAATAACTTTATTAAAAAAAATCGCCAAATTTAATAGAGAGAAAATAAAACAGGATAAGTGAATCCAAAAGAGTTCAAATAATTAAAACACTATAAAGTCCAATTAATTAAAACACTATAAGAAAAAATGTTTAATATGAAAACAATGCGGCTTTGCGGCTTAGCGTTTTCCCGTGCACTTATCGCTTTGCTGGACGACGGTTGAGTGAGTGCTGCAACGGAATGCCACTACTGATAACAGGCATAACGATAAAGATTACTGTTATCGGGATTGCAGTTCCCACATTCGGCCATCCTGGTGATCGTCTGCCTCAGGCGATCCTTCCGAGTCATCCTCGTCATCCTCATCGTCTTCGCTATTGTCAAGCTGACTCCATGGCTTCAAATGATCGGCAGCGGTAGATGTAAGCTGAGGCCCTTCGTGGCTTCCAACCTTTGCAAGATCATAGCGATCTTTTCCCCTTTTCCTTGTGATTTGATACGGCCCCATAAACTTTGGGTACAACTTTGCGCCCGGGGCAAATTGAGTGCGTTTGACCGCCACCAGTTCTCCTAGGTTGTAATCTCTAGCAACCTTTCTCTTTCTTCGGGCATATTTCCGGTTTTCTTCTTGGATCTTCTCGATATCTCGCTTTGCCTGCTGCCTTAGCTCTTGCCTGTTGTCGTCGAATTCCTTCACAAGCTCTTCTTCTACAATTTTACTTAATTCGAGATCCTCGCCTCGTGTCATCTTTACGCCAAATAGGAGCTCGAATGGCGTTCTTCCTGTAGCTCGGGATACAGTCGAGTTCAAAATCCGCTGCAAGTGGGGAACATGCTTGAACCATTTCTGGGGGTTTTCCAGAGACATCTTAGCTAGCACTGCGATAATTGTTTGGTTCAAACGCTCGACTTGGCCGTTGCCTCGTGGGACTCCTGTCGTTACCCGAACATGCTGAATTTTCTGCTCTTCACAGTAAGCATGAAAATTGCCAGCTGTAAAAGCGGTTCCTCTGTCAGTAATTATTCGATGAAGGTTACCGAATACTTCAGCTTGTAATTCTAATTTCTTAATAACTTCGTCCGTTGTTGTAGCTTTCACTGGATATAACCAGCAGAATTTCGTAAAGGCTTCAATAATAACGAAGAGATATTTGTAGTTCTTTGAAGTTGATGGAAGAGGTCCTAGATGATCCGCATGATAAGTATGTAACGGCAAATCAATCTTCTCTATGGGGTTCAAAACTCCTTCTGGTTTTCCTTGTTTGCGCGAGGCAAGGATGCATTGAACGCAGTTGGATAGGACGGCTTCTACCTTTTTAGGCAAGTTTGGTATAAAGTATTCCTGCTTTACTATCGCCTCCACTTTTCTCTTATTGATGTGGCCTTGGTCATGAATATTACGAATTATCTCTTTTTGCTGTGATTTCGGAACAACGAGAAGATAGTTCCCTTCTACGAACTTGTACAAGATGTCGTTTCTGATGACGTAGTCTTCGAATTCCCGTTCTCGAAGTAATGTCGATAACAATCGACAGGTCTCATCCTTTGCTTGTGCTCCGCGTGTTCAGAATTACCAGTATAAATTCCGAATATAAAGAGGAGGTGCCGGAAGGATGTGACTCAATAAAAATAAACCTTTCACTAATAGATGATTCTTTATTTTCTTAACACGAAGAGCTTAATTTCTAATTATAATTCAAGATTTTTAATTTATATTGTAAAGAATTACTTCCCGTCTCCTTTGGATTCCGCGCTTTCTCTGGCTGCTTGCTGCGTCGCTCAGTTTTGTATGTCGAACTGCTGCGGCGAGTGGTGTATGCACACGGCGTCTCGTAGATTGGTGGCTGCCAATAGATTTGTTTATGTTGGACCACAACCGCTGTGGTGGAGATGCTGACTCAAAGCTCGTCAGCGGATCTCGTCTTGGATGAGAACGAAAAACCTTCAACTCGGTTTTTCCTCTGATGCACTGACTCACTCTCGTCAGTGTGGGTTCTGGATGCGATAAAGGGATTTCAAGCTCAATCCCTTTAATGACGATTGAAATTCTGGATTCGATAAAAGGATTTCAAGCTCAATCCCTTTAATGATGATTGAAATCACTCTTAGCATAAATCTCAAAGCTCGATTTTGCTGATTATCTCCAAGCTCAAAGCGCACTTGAAGATCTGAAGTGATCTGGCTTGATGTTGGCCGTCTGTCGGTATTTATTTGCAATTTTGACAATGAGAATTGGTGGGGAACCTTGGTTTGGCGAATATTTTCGGTTCATGTAGTCGCTTGAACAGCTGGTCGTCTCTTTCTAACACATAGGTTTGTTGGCACATGGTAGTTGTTGTCCTTTCCTTTGATAACCGATTCCTATTTATCCCAGTGATGGCAACTTGTCTGATGACGGAAGGCGTTTTTGGGAGGAGGAGTCCATTTTTTAGTGTTGAGAGATACGTGTTCTTTGTGGAACGTGTCTCTCACTATGTTGATGCCTCTGTTGGTTTTCCGATTCGTGAATTTGCCGACGGGATTTTGCCATTTTTAGACTTTGTGTTTTTTCGATTTTTTTACGGGAATATTTTTGGCTCGTGGCTGTCCTTGTGACGGACGGAACATTCTCCCCCGCCTTGAAGCGTCTAGCTTCAAGAAAATTATATCCGCGTTTTTCCATTTGGAGCAACGTTCGGATGGCTATTCGTCTTGATGCACCAAGCTGGACTTGATCTTGCTGAGTCTTAAATGGAAGTCGAACTTGGTATCGCCCGTCGTTGCATCTCGTGACGTTGTTGGTGAAATGGTTTTCGCACTGTACCTCTTCCTCGTTCCATTTTGGTCTTGATGGGAGTTCCTCTAATTCCCAAAACCTCTTCAGATTGGTGTCAGGAGCTACTTGCGTCAAGAAGCTTTCGATTATTGTTTTTCTTTTTGTTGTTGGAGTTATGTTCCCAGAAATGATCCATCCAAATACGGTTTTCTGCGCTACTGTTGTCTCGTCGCTGCTTTTTCTTAGGCCGTCCATGATGATAGTGGGAAATATGTCAGCTCCTAAGAGGATGTCAATGGATCCTGGTTTGTAGAACGTCGGATCTGCCAGTTGGAGTCCTTTCAGGTGCTTCAAATCCCTAGTAGAGCATTCCTTGTTTGGTAATGGGTCTGTGATTTTAGTAAGTACGATCGCCTGCGCTTGAATGGTCTTGGATGGTTGACCCCGTGCCTTCATTTGTAGTATGACTCTATTGGTCATCTCGCCAATTGGAATGCTTCCTAATACTGATACCTCAGTTTGCGCGCGTTCCCTTTTGAGTCGCAACTTCTGGACCACTGATTCTCGCACGAAGGTGGCTTGAGAACCCGGATCGATAAGTGCTCTGCAAATCTGTTGTTGTCCTGACGGCGATATTACAGTGACTAGTGCTGTGGCCAGTAGTACTTGCTGGTGGTTCCGAGGGGCTGCCTGAGCGAAATACGTCTGAGGCTGACTGCTCGATTCTTCATTGATTGAGCTTGATGGAGTTGTACTGGTACTGCTGTTGGGCTGATTTCCCTTTTGATTTCTGTGCAACGATGTGTGATGGGTTCCTCCGCATTGGAAGCACCTGGTCTTGCTTGGACATTGCATAGTGCGATGATTTATGCCCAGGCAGTTGATGCACAGTTCCTTTGCTTTAACCACTTTGTATCTTTCGTCTATGCTTAATTGTGTGTATTTGGGACACCTTCTCATGACGTGTGTGCCCTTGCATAAGCTGCATGTACTCTGATTTGATATATGGAAGATTTGCGTGTGTTGCTTGGGACGTTCCTTGGATTTGGTTTCGTGATGATCTCTCTTGCTACCTGTTGATGTAGTAACGGCTTCTAATGTTCTGAATCTGGTTTCCAAGAATTCTCGTAATTCCTTCCAAGTTGGAATTGATTGCCGTGACTTGTTGCTTTGCGATTGTTCCCATAATTCGTGTGTTCCAGCGGGTAATTTTTGGACCAGTAAGTGGATGAGAATGGGATCCCAATTTTGGGTGGAGATCTCCAGATTCTCAATGGCGGTGATGCATTCATGGGTCCTCGTTTTCAGCTCCTTGATGCCTTGAGCAGATTCCCGAGTTAACTTGGGTTGACCGAGCAGAATGTCGAGTTGCGCTTTCAACAATGCTCGTTTGTTGTCATATGTGTCTACGAGCAGCTTCCATGCTGGCTCATAGTTGGCGTCGATGATGAGAGTGTTGCTGAGTAATCTACTAGCCTCTCCGGATAGATGAGCTTTGAGATATTGGAGCTTTTGCGCTCCTGATAGCGATGCTTTGTTGTGGATAAGGCTGGAGAATAGATCTAAAAACGATGGCCATGATGCATAATCTCCAGAGAATGTTGGAATCGAGATCCTTGGTAGTTTTATCTCGTTGTTTTGATGAATGTTGTGAGATATGTTTAAGTCTGCTGATGATTGTTCAGCTCTTGATGGCTGGTTTGCGAGTGGAAGAGTTTTATCGTAATCTTCCTGGATTTTACAGTACATGTCGATGTATGCACTTTCTGTATCTGTATACCAGTCTTCCTTGAAGTACAGCTGTTCCTTTTCATCCTTCGCTGTCTTGATTGACGTAATCTGCCGATGGTTATTTTTAAATTCCATCCAGTCGTCGTCGAGCGTTTTGAGCCTCTTCAGAAAGTATTGCTCTGTTTTCCTGGAAGGCCCATCCTTTAGATAATTCCTATATGATTTCTCGAGTCTATTACGAACTTCGGATTGCTGAACTATTAAAGCATCCATTTTGATTTATCTTATTTGAATCACGATCCGGCTCGAAGGACCAATGTTCAGAATTACCAGTATAAATTCCGAATATAAAGAGGAGGTGCCGGAAGGATGTGACTCAATAAAAATAAACCTTTCACTAATAGATGATTCTTTATTTTCTTAACACGAAGAGCTTAATTTCTAATTATAATTCAAGATTTTTAATTTATATTGTAAAGAATTACTTCCCGTCTCCTTTGGATTCCGCGCTTTCTCTGGCTGCTTGCTGCGTCGCTCAGTTTTGTATGTCGAACTGCTGCGGCGAGTGGTGTATGCACACGGCGTCTCGTAGATTGATGGCTGCCAATAGATTTGTTTATGTTGGACCACAACCGCTGTGGTGGAGATGCTGACTCAAAGCTCGTCAGCGGATCTCGTCTTGGATGAGAACGAAAAACCTTCAACTCGGTTTTTCCTCTGATGCACTGACTCACTCTCGTCAGTGTGGGTTCTGGATGCGATAAAGGGATTTCAAGCTCAATCCCTTTAATGACGATTGAAATTCTGGATTCGATAAAAGGATTTCAAGCTCAATCCCTTTAATGATGATTGAAATCACTCTTAGCATAAATCTCAAAGCTCGATTTTGCTGATTATCTCCAAGCTCAAAGCGCACTTGAAGATCTGAAGTGATCTGGCTTGATGTTGGCCGTCTGTCGGTATTTATTTGCAATTTTGACAATGAGAATTGGTGGGGAACCTTGGTTTGGCGAATATTTTCGGTTCATGTAGTCGCTTGAACAGCTGGTCGTCTCTTTCTAACACATAGGTTTGTTGGCACATGGTAGTTGTTGTCCTTTCCTTTGATAACCGATTCCTATTTATCCCAGTGATGGCAACTTGTCTGATGACGGAAGGCGTTTTTGGGAGGAGGAGTCCATTTTTTAGTGTTGAGAGATACGTGTTCTTTGTGGAACGTGTCTCTCACTATGTTGATGCCTCTGTTGGTTTTCCGATTCGTGAATTTGCCGACGGGATTTTGCCATTTTTAGACTTTGTGTTTTTTCGATTTTTTTACGGGAATATTTTTGGCTCGTGGCTGTCCTTGTGACGGACGGAACACCGCGAACTTGCTGCAAAATGCCATTTTCCACCGAAAATACTGCAGGATACCTACTCAATGCGTCCACGTGCCTCATTGCCGACCCTGAACGATGTTGAATAGTACAATCGTACTCTTCTAATAAAAGTGCCCATCTTGCGACACGACTACTTAGCTCTTTCTTCTTCATTGTTAACTGGAAAGCTTTACAGTCTGTGATAATTTTGAACGAAAGACCCAACAAATATGTACGCAACTTCTTTAATGACTTTATAATTGCCAATACTTCCAGCTCATAACTTGAGTAGTTCTTCTCAGTATCCGTTGTTTTGAAGCTTATGTAAAATACTGGATGTAGCTTGTTATCGTCGAAATGCTTCTGCAGCAATACACCACCATATCCAGCTTTGCTGGCGTCCGTATGCAGTTCCGTTTCTAAACGAGGATTAAATAGCTTTAGTACTGGATCACAGCAAAGCCGATCTTTTAAAAGGTTGAAGGCATCAAGTTCTAGGGAACCGAACTCAAACTCTGCATTTTTTCTCGTAAGATCTGTTAGAGGCTTGGCGATGATGGAGTATTGGGGTATAAATTTTCTAAAAAAACCTGTCAACCCCAAAAAACTTTGAACCTGCTTTAAGGTTTTAGGGATTGGGTACCCTTTAACAGCCATGATCTTTTCTTCCGATGGCTTAACGCTTCCAGCTTCTACAATATGTCCCAGGAAATCAATGCTGCGCTTAAGAAATTTGCACTTAGCCCACTTGAATATTAAACCATTTTCCTTAGCTACCTCAAGTGTTTGTAGAAGCTTTTGATAATTTTCTTCTTCGTCGACTGATGGTATGATTATATCGTCCATGTATACTAAAAGGACGTTTCTTTGCATTAGTGGTCGAAATACCGTGTTAATATAGCGCTGGAAAACTGCAGGAGAATTACAAAGTCCAAAAGGCGCCTTTGTAAACTCATATTGTCCATCAGGTGTTACAAACGAAGTATATTTTTGGCATTCAGCTTTTACGTCTACGTGGAAAAATCCGTTCCTAAGGTCCAGAGTTGTAAAGAGGCGAGCATCATATAGATTCTCCAATACTTCTTCGATAAGTGGCAATGGATACCTGTCCTTTATTATTTTTGTATTCAGTCGCCTATAGTCCACGCATAACCTTGCAGTGCCATCCTTTTTGGTTGCTAAAACAATGGGACTGGCAAAATTTGATCCACTAGGCTTTATAATACCTTCAGCTAACCACTCCTGTATCTGCTCCCTAACGACTTCCTTTTCCTTTGGGGCGAGTCTTCGTGGCTTTTGATAAACTGGACTGTCATCATCGAGGCATATCGTCATTTCGACACAGGACTTCGTTGGTTTAACTGGCTTATATTCCGCGATAAGGGATTTTACTTTTTCGCGTATCTTCGGATTTATAATTTCCTCCGCCTTGTCGGTCTCACATCTCTCAATTAATTGTACTACCTGAATCTTTTCCAAAAAGTCGTCATCGCTTTCTTCGACGAGAGAACTCTTTCCTCTTGTAAGAGTAATCTTGCCATTTTCCGATAACACTGTAATACGCTTCACCAAGTCCTGTCCAATGAGGACATCTTGTTTTAACCAACTGTCGGGAACCACATTGCATCGCACTTGATAATTATCGCTATCTATGTAGAACCTACCTATGAATGAACCGAGAGTATTCAGTAACTGATTTCCAAAACCAACCAACCTAGTGCTTAAACCTTTCCTTAGTCTCAAGGTTTTTCGAACAGATTCTCTAACCACAGTTACGTCACTTCCTGTGTCTATAAGTGCTAAAAACTCCTTCCCATTCAAGAAAACCTCAGCGTGTAAATCGGGGATAGAAATGAGGTTTACATAATTATTTTCTTGTGGGGGCTTCGCCCTTTTCGGTTTGTCGCAGTTGGGAGCTATGTGGCCAAATTCACCGCAGTTAAAACACCGTGAGCCTCTAGACCTATGTGGACAGTTCGAATTTCCGTGAGATAACCCTCCGCAATTAGCGCATCGGCCACTTGATGTACTTCCCTTTTCCTTCCGTTGTACTGGTTTCTGATCGAACTTTGTAGGTTTCCTAACAGACCTTTGACTCTTCATTGCTTCGTAAACCCTGAATTTTTGCTTAAGGTCGTCAAAAGTTGCCGCTTCATAAAGTACAACTTTATTCGCAACATCATCTTGTATACCAGAAACAATGTACAACAACAGAGACTCTTCATCTATGTTCCCTCGATTTGCTATTTGCCGCATCGCGTACATATACTCCAAATACGTTTCGTTCGACCCCTTTTTCCGATTCTCGAGCGAATGATGAATGCTTATACTTGTCACCTTATCTCCAAACTCATTTGTCAAGTGTGTTTTTAAATCTTCCCAGCTATAAACACCTGTGACGGACTCAACAGATAACCTAGCAGCGCCCTTAAGTAGCCGTCTACAGTATAAATACTTTTGGATATTGTTCCATTCACAAACTGCCGCTATATCCTCAAAATTTTTTAACCAAACCGTTACGCTTCTCGAGGACTCCCCATTAAATGACTCCAACGATTCCTCTACATCACGAAAAACGAAATTGCAAGCTTTGTCTTTATCATCCGGCATATCGGTTGCTGCTTTACCTTCGCCCTCTCTAATCTTAACAATTGTACCTTTACCTATTAAGTCGTCGCTCGTTTTACTATTTGCTTCACTACCACTTTCTCCACTATATTCTAGTAAGGCTTCGCTGTGAGGCGTTAAAAAATCTGGCTCCCGATGCCGTGAAATCCCGTCCCCGTCGTCGTCTAAATCTAATTCTTCGCTGACACACTCGCTAACCGAAAGAGCTTCTGATAACCTCGTGATTAAGTCCTCTTTTACATTATACCTATACGAAAGGCCGCGCTTTTTTAATAACGATTGCAACTGTTTTGTGGTTAATTTCCTAAGCTCCTCCATACATCGCACAATATAAAGAAAAAGAAACCATTCGAGCAAAATAAATGTTTTTATACTACATGCAAATATATTACTGCTAACAATAGTCCCGATATTTGCACAGTATAACAGTACCGTTTCACACTTTACAATTTCAGCATCCGTAAAATAATTGTCCGTTAGAATAAAAAAAAAAGTGCTGACGCAAAAGTCCTTTCTTTGACACCTTATTACATTTCACCGTTAATTTTTTTGTCTTCAGCAAAGGTTATTTCATATTTCATGTAAAATAATAAAATGGAAAGATCTGACCTTAAATATGTATCTGCAATACATCCAAACAATCCCAACCCTTGCAACGTGTGGCGATTAATCCTTTGTTTAAACAATTATAACACCTAACACGTGATTATCTTAATTCAGAATTGTAGCACTAGCACTATCCCACTTCTGACACCAATTTTCTGTGGGTTTTATGAATAAAAAGGAATAGGAATGATCCATAATAACTTTATTAAAAAAAATCGCCAAATTTAATAGAGAGAAAATAAAACAGGATAAGTGAATCCAAAAGAGTTCAAATAATTAAAACACTATAAAGTCCAATTAATTAAAACACTATAAGAAAAAATGTTTAATATGAAAATAATGCGGCTTTGCGGCTTAGCGTTTTCCCGTGCACTTATCGCTTTGCTGGACGACGGTTGAGTGAGTGCTGCAACGGAATGCCACTACTGATAACAGGCATAACGATAAAGATTACTGTTATCGGGATTGCAGTTCCCACATATATATATACACATATATATATATATATATATATATATATATATATATATATATATATATATATATATATATATATATATATATATATATATATATATATATATATAGAATTGGTGGGGAACCTTGGTTTGGCGAATATTTTCGGTTCATGTAGTCGCTTGAACAGCTGGTCGTCTCTTTCTAACACATAGGTTTGTTGGCACATGGTAGTTGTTGTCCTTTCCTTTGATAACCGATTCCTATTTATCCCAGTGATGGCAACTTGTCTGATGACGGAAGGCGTTTTTGGGAGGAGGAGTCCATTTTTTAGTGTTGAGAGATACGTGTTCTTTGTGGAACGTGTCTCTCACTATGTTGATGCCTCTGTTGGTTTTCCGATTCGTGAATTTGCCGACGGGATTTTGCCATTTTTAGACTTTGTGTTTTTTCGATTTTTTTACGGGAATATTTTTGGCTCGTGGCTGTCCTTGTGACGGACGGAACACCGCGAACTTGCTGCAAAATGTCATTTTCCACCGAAAATACTGCAGGATACCTACTCAATGCGTCAACGTGCCTCATTGCCGACCCTGAACGATGTTGAATAGTACAATCGTACTCTTCTAATAAAAGTGCCCATCTTGCGACACGACTACTTAGCTCTTTCTTCTTCATTGTTAACTGGAAAGCTTTACAGTCTGTGATAATTTTGAACGAAAGACCCAACAAATATGTACGCAACTTCTTTAATGACTTTATAATTGCCAATACTTCCAGCTCATAACTTGAGTAGTTCTTCTCAGTATCCGTTGTTTTGAAGCTTATGTAAAATACTGGATGTAGCTTGTTATCGTCGAAATGCTTCTGCAGCAATACACCACCATATCCAGCTTTGCTGGCGTCCGTATGCAGTTCCGTTTCTAAACGAGGATTAAATAGCTTTAGTACTGGATCACAGCAAAGCCGATCTTTTAAAAGGTTGAAGGCATCAAGTTCTAGGGAACCGAACTCAAACTCTGCATTTTTTCTCGTAAGATCTGTTAGAGGCTTGGCGATGATGGAGTATTGGGGTATAAATTTTCTAAAAAAACCTGTCAACCCCAAAAAACTTTGAACCTGCTTTAAGGTTTTAGGGATTGGGTACCCTTTAACAGCCATGATCTTTTCTTCCGATGGCTTAACGCTTCCAGCTTCTACAATATGTCCCAGGAAATCAATGCTGCGCTTAAGAAATTTGCACTTAGCCCACTTGAATATTAAACCATTTTCCTTAGCTACCTCAAGTGTTTGTAGAAGCTTTTGATAATTTTCTTCTTCGTCGACTGATGGTATGATTATATCGTCCATGTATACTAAAAGGACGTTTCTTTGCATTAGTGGTCGAAATACCGCGTTAATATAGCGCTGGAAAACTGCAGGAGAATTACAAAGTCCAAAAGGCGCCTTTGTAAACTCATATTGTCCATCAGGTGTTACAAACGAAGTATATTTTTGGCATTCAGCTTTTACGTCTACGTGGAAAAATCCGTTCCTAAGGTCCAGAGTTGTAAAGAGGCGAGCATCATATAGATTCTCCAATACTTCTTCGATAAGTGGCAATGGATACCTGTCCTTTATTATTTTTGTATTCAGTCGCCTATAGTCCACGCATAACCTTGCAGTGCCATCCTTTTTGGTTGCTAAAACAATGGGACTGGCAAAATTTGATCCACTAGGCTTTATAATACCTTCAGCTAACCACTCCTGTATCTGCTCCCTAACGACTTCCTTTTCCTTTGGGGCGAGTCTTCGTGGCTTTTGATAAACTGGACTGTCATCATCGAGGCATATCGTCATTTCGACACAGGACTTCGTTGGTTTAACTGGCTTATATTCCGCGATAAGGGATTTTACTTTTTCGCGTATCTTCGGATTTATAATTTCCTCCGCCTTGTCGGTCTCACATCTCTCAATTAATTGTACTACCTGAATCTTTTCCAAAAAGTCGTCATCGCTTTCTTCGACGAGAGAACTCTTTCCTCTTGTAAGAGTAATCTTGCCATTTTCCGATAACACTGTAATACGCTTCACCAAGTCCTGTCCAATGAGGACATCTTGTTTTAACCAACTGTCGGGAACCACATTGCATCGCACTTGATAATTATCGCTATCTATGTAGAACCTACCTATGAATGAACCGAGAGTATTCAGTAACTGATTTCCAAAACCAACCAACCTAGTGCTTAAACCTTTCCTTAGTCTCAAGGTTTTTCGAACAGATTCTCTAACCACAGTTACGTCACTTCCTGTGTCTATAAGTGCTAAAAACTCCTTCCCATTCAAGAAAACCTCAGCGTGTAAATCGGGGATAGAAATGAGGTTTACATAATTATTTTCTTGTGGGGGCTTCGCCCTTTTCGGTTTGTCGCAGTTGGGAGCTATGTGGCCAAATTCACCGCAGTTAAAACACCGTGAGCCTCTAGACCTATGTGGACAGTTCGAATTTCCGTGAGATAACCCTCCGCAATTAGCGCATCGGCCACTTGATGTACTTCCCTTTTCCTTCCGTTGTACTGGTTTCTGATCGAACTTTGTAGGTTTCCTAACAGACCTTTGACTCTTCATTGCTTCGTAAACCCTGAATTTTTGCTTAAGGTCGTCAAAAGTTGCCGCTTCATAAAGTACAACTTTATTCGCAACATCATCTTGTATACCAGAAACAATGTACAACAACAGAGACTCTTCATCTATGTTCCCTCGATTTGCTATTTGCCGCATCGCGTACATATACTCCAAATACGTTTCGTTCGACCCCTTTTTCCGATTCTCGAGCGAATGATGAATGCTTATACTTGTCACCTTATCTCCAAACTCATTTGTCAAGTGTGTTTTTAAATCTTCCCAGCTATAAACACCTGTGACGGACTCAACAGATAACCTAGCAGCGCCCTTAAGTAGCCGTCTACAGTATAAATACTTTTGGATATTGTTCCATTCACAAACTGCCGCTATATCCTCAAAATTTTTTAACCAAACCGTTACGCTTCTCGAGGACTCCCCATTAAATGACTCCAACGATTCCTCTACATCACGAAAAACGAAATTGCAAGCTTTGTCTTTATCATCCGGCATATCGGTTGCTGCTTTACCTTCGCCCTCTCTAATCTTAACAATTGTACCTTTACCTATTAAGTCGTCGCTCGTTTTACTATTTGCTTCACTACCACTTTCTCCACTATATTCTAGTAAGGCTTCGCTGTGAGGCGTTAAAAAATCTGGCTCCCGATGCCGTGAAATCCCGTCCCCGTCGTCGTCTAAATCTAATTCTTCGCTGACACACTCGCTAACCGAAAGAGCTTCTGATAACCTCGTGATTAAGTCCTCTTTTACATTATACCTATACGAAAGGCCGCGCTTTTTTAATAACGATTGCAACTGTTTTGTGGTTAATTTCCTAAGCTCCTCCATACATCGCACAATATAAAGAAAAAGAAACCATTCGAGCAAAATAAATGTTTTTATACTACATGCAAATATATTACTGCTAACAATAGTCCCGATATTTGCACAGTATAACAGTACCGTTTCACACTTTACAATTTCAGCATCCGTAAAATAATTGTCCGTTAGAATAAAAAAAAAAGTGCTGACGCAAAAGTCCTTTCTTTGACACCTTATTACATTTCACCGTTAATTTTTTTGTCTTCAGCAAAGGTTATTTCATATTTCATGTAAAATAATAAAATGGAAAGATCTGACCTTAAATATGTATCTGCAATACATCCAAACAATCCCAACCCTTGCAACGTGTGGCGATTAATCCTTTGTTTAAACAATTATAACACCTAACACGTGATTATCTTAATTCAGAATTGTAGCACTAGCACTATCCCACTTCTGACACCAATTTTCTGTGGGTTTTATGAATAAAAAGGAATAGGAATGATCCATAATAACTTTATTAAAAAAAATCGCCAAATTTAATAGAGAGAAAATAAAACAGGATAAGTGAATCCAAAAGAGTTCAAATAATTAAAACACTATAAAGTCCAATTAATTAAAACACTATAAGAAAAAATGTTTAATATGAAAATAATGCGGCTTTGCGGCTTAGCGTTTTCCCGTGCACTTATCGCTTTGCTGGACGACGGTTGAGTGAGTGCTGCAACGGAATGCCACTACTGATAACAGGCATAACGATAAAGATTACTGTTATCGGGATTGCAGTTCCCACATATATATATACATATATATACATATATATATATATATATATATATATATATATATATATATATATATATATATATATATATACCTATATATATATATATATATATATATATATATATATATATATATATATATATATATATATATATATAAATTCTTTTATTTAACTAGCATGGTATGTGACCAAATCTTGAAAGTTAAATTTGACCCACCACGTTTAGTTTGGATGACAATGCAATCTGACCATTTTCTAAAAATATCCAGATCTCCAAAATGGCGGCCGATTTTTGAAATTGTACTCCGCGGCCCTCTGACATGGGTATCAAATGAAAGGATATGACAGGTAGAACACGATTATCTACGTGGCGCCATTCCAAATTCAAAATGGCGACCAACAGAAAATTGCAGAAAGCTTATAATAGACTAAAAAGTAGAAAATATAACCGATCAACTTCCAATTTCGCACCCACTCGTAGTTTGCGCTATAATTAATATGTATGCATGATGAGATGAATAGTTGATTTAAGGGTGAAATGAAAACAAAGAAGCAGTACACATTACAAAAAATTATAAATAAAACACAGAGATGCTGCTGTCAACTAAATTCAACTACGGAACTTATGTAGTTGCCTTTTTGCAACTGTGTGCCTCCGAGCCCACGACATGGGTATCAAATGAAAGAGTACGGCAGGTAGAATACAGTAAGCTGTGTGACGTAATTTTAAATCTAATAGAACCGCCATCATAAAATTGAAGAATACATATGTATAATAGACAAAAAGTAGAAAATAAAGAGTTAAATTTTTTTTTAATTCTGTTAATTAGCTTCAAAAATATGCTGAAAAGTAAAAAATAAAAAAATTGTAAAAGAAAGCTTGAAATTTCAATTTTAATGAAAAAGTTAAACAAAGGAATGATGCATTTTTCATCAAAAAATTTTGTTAGAATTTTCTTCAAAGTGAGTTTAAATTAAATTTTTTATTACGCCTAATAAATTAATACATAAAATCTTAAATATATTGAAAAAAAAGATGATTTTATAAAAAAATGTATATTTCTTCATATAAAAATAATGAAATTAATAAAGCAAAAAATTGAGGTTATTTTTATATTTCTCACGCGATTTACAGTTAAATTTTCAATATTTTGATGAAAAATGCGCCATTCTTTTGTTTAACTTTGTCATTAAAATTGAAATTTCACGCTTTCTTTTACATATTTTTTCTTTTTTACTTTTCAGTACGTTTTTTAAGTTAATTAAAAGAAATTTAAAATAAATTTTTTTAACCATTTCTTTTATGATGATATTTTAGTTACTATAAATAATAAACTAATTTAGTTCTTATAAGTAATTTTATTTTACTTATCATTATTGTAGGACTTACAACTATTGAGATATATTTTTAATGCAAAAGTAATGGTACTAGACAAAAGTGGTGCATGCATCAATTATTACATAGAGATGCGAGGGAAAATTTCATTGACTCTCATTGGACGAGCGTTTTGAACGGATCTAACTCTTTGAGTGGTTTTCATAACCTAACGAGGATACAAATCGCTAATATCTAGATGTTCTAACTTCCTTACGCGACTGAGCGTAACATAAGCCTGCCCTTGTCGAAAATGTTGGAGCCCAGATCTACAACAGCTCTATCTATCGTTGTACCTTGAGGCACGTGCACTGTTATGATCCAGCAAAAAATTAGTGGCAACATAGTATGCTCTACTTTTCTTTGTCCCCCCAAAAAGTTAAACTCGGTAGTAGTTGGCTCAATTTTGACACTCACACCAAGAGTATAACCATGTATTGTTCTGTCATTAAATTCTACAAACACTACTTGTAGCAGCTCACCTGGCTCAAGTTGATCACGACCTAGTGCAGGCCACACAAATGTTCCGAATAACACCCATTGCTCAGTTAACCAAACTATGACCAACGTAAATGTTCTTTCTGAGCATTACCCTTGACCCAACACCAACTCATTAAACAATTCTAAAGGTACCCCAGCCATCTAAATCCGTTAAGGCGTTTAGAAGCTATGGGGGAGCAAAGAAATGTACATTCACACATGAAACCTGAACACATTGCACTCCTTTTTTAGGACAGTCGTGTTATAATGCTTTCTTTATTTATCAATAAAATATTTTATAAAAAACCCTTACCTCATTTAATAAATAAATGCTCTAAATTTATTAGTAAAAGTGAGGTAACACTTGGAATTTTATGATTTAACGTTTCACAGTTGTTTTTGTTAATGTGGTTGGTAATGGAATATTTTATAAAATATTTTGCTTAAAAATAAAGTATTATTTTAATATATTAAGCATTATTTTCCGTTTTTACATGACATGAAATTTTTAGGTGTTGTGATACTTTTGGTGCTGACTGTATCACTATGAAGTAATTACCATCCCCATGGAATCGCTTTTCCGTCATTGGCTTTTCATCTTAATGAATTGCTTTCAACCTAATCTTCGAGTTTATGAAATATGAATTTACTTCATTATTTCTTAACTGTATTGTAATTCCCAAAGACTCAAGATAAATTGTAATCGCCAATAATCAATTCAAGTGCACATTTTATTAGTCTACCTAAGATTTTTTTCTGAAAATTTTATGTAGGAAATTTACTGGTACAATTTTAAGTAGCTGGTAATATTCTCTACCAAGAATCAATAATCCCAATTAGTAGATAATTTGATGCTTGAAATACTTGAAGGGCAGAAAACAACAGGAGTAGGTTCAGTGAACAGAAAAGCAAAATAGATAATGCGGAACAAATGAACTTTCCTCTTGTATTTTTAAATCCCCTCGGCCTTGCCTTTCCAAACATCCTGTCACATGCTCTTGACCTAAAATTAGTAAAAGTCGAAAAGCTTCCAAGGAATCCGGTAATAGAAAAAGGTTTCTATAACAAAATTCGCGAATGTTACTAGCTTTGAAGATGTAATATACATGATTTGAAAGAGCGACCTCTGTGAATACTTTTTTGACTTGGGTAGGTACACAATTGACATTGTCGCCAGTAATTTCCGCTTAAACTTGCAAAATCCTTTAACGATAAATAAACCCTTGGGACAAGCTTTTCATCGTCTAGGATTTGTGCTTCTATAACTAGTTTTCCTGTTCAGGGGTAAAATCTAACGTTTTATTTAAATTGGATGGGCTGAGTGTATTGGATGAGGTGAAACTAAGTCTACGTGTAATTTTTTTATAAAATTGTTTTTTAATTTAAAAATTTCGTTATTTAAAAGGTTAGAAGAAGTTAACATTTTTCATTTCGTCTGGTGCATTGATTTTTTGGTAGATAAATGGGGACAAACCGAAGTCAAAATAAAACGCGGTAAACTTCTTCTTGTTTATCTAAACGCCCTTCACACATTTTGAAAAAAAAAAAAAAAAAAAAAAAAAAAACTCAGAAGCTGCGGCGTTGATTATAGAGTACAATTGGCTGCAGGATGAAACTTAACAATGAGGAAAGAAATGAATAGGCGAGTGAAATTTTAATGGGAAATTTGGCATCAAGCGTTTCATAAAAATAGGTTTTTAGCGAAATAAAAATAAATAGCTTAAAAAAAAGAAAAAGTGCTAATACTTTTTGGTCTTCCGCCATTTTGTGGTGGTGGCCATATTAGATTTGAAATTACGTCACACAGCTTACTGTATTCTATCTGCCGGACTATTTCATTTGATACCCATGCCAGGGGTTGGGTCATAACCTATAATACGAGCCATGCTCATGCTATGATCACACAGACACATGTAAGTAATTAGGTGTTCGGGTGCCATATCCCAGTAGGAAATAGTGCAAGCGCTTATGGGGTAATCAGAGAATTCATGCATGAAAAATCAAATAAAGTAAGTTCTTCTATTTGTAATAACTAAGAAGCGAATAGGTAATAACTACACTTTAGTCGGGCGAGAATGAAACATGTCAGAACGTGCTGAAGGTACCTTTTACAAATGTAATGTCTGGTAAGTGTACTTACCACCCTAGGACATCTACGTGTAAAAGTAATCGATTCTGTAATTGGTAATGTAACCTATTGACATTACAAATCGACACTACTCAATCGATTCGGTAATGCTTACATTTCCTACTGGGATTTGTTTGATGTCAAAGTGTATGGAAAAGTCGGCATGAGAGTTTTTTTTGTTTGTTTGGTGAAATATAAAATTTGTTTGGTGAAGTTTGATGTTACAAGAAAGTTATTTACTCAATATGTCAGAAAACAATTCAATTAAAACGTTGGCATAGAAGTGATACCTAAAAACTATGAATGTTAGTGCGATCTTAGTGTCTTTTAGGGTCTTACAGTGGGGAAACTATTATATTCACATAAATCTCATGTGATTTCATTAAAGAAATTAAAAAAACGAGTTGAGTGATTAAGTTTGTTAATTGTAAAGGCGGGCACTTTGTTTACATTCTCGGTGGTTATGTCGTGTTTCATTAGGAAAAAATGTTGAGTTTTTCATGTTGTGCGGAGGTAATTATTAAAAATATAAGTGCAGACAAATGTGAAAAAAAGTGCTATTGTTTTGATTGCCATTTAAATTGAGGCATATTAAGTGCGTTTATAATGGTTTTATCTTGGATATAAAGCTATTGCAGATTACTGCTATACTATCTATATATTGGCTAGACAAGGTGCAAAACCGCGCCATCAAACTCATTGGCGATAACACCCTTTGCATCGATTCTTTAAGCCACCGTAGGAATGTAGCAGCGCTCAGCAAGTTTTACCGCTATTATCATAGCGACTGCTCCACTGAAATCAAAAACCTCCTGCCTACACAGCAATTTTTTCCCGCAACACAAAACTAGCCAACTCGGCTCACCCCTTCACCCTACAACCCTCCCCTTCACGCACATTACGTTTTAGTAGTTCGTTTATAAATAGAACAATTCGATTGTGGAATTCTCTTCCGCAGTCGGTGTTTCCGAGCTCATATAACATCTCAGAGTTCAAACGCAAGGTTCATCGACATCTACTCATGCACCCTCCAGACCTCTAACCTATCCTATTTCATCTTTCCTTCAGATCAAGCTTACCACTATACACTGCTCCATGACTTGTAAGACATCTCTAGTCTAGAATGTTTTTATATCGAAGATATCCAAGATAAATTGTAATCCATTTATCCGTACTAGTGATAAGTAAGACTTTTCTTGCAGTTCTTCCTTTTATTGTACATTTAGCAAGACCAAAGCTAGAACAAGACAAGATAGGACAAAATAAGACAACATGATCAAGATAGCAAGACTTTTTGCTCATCACTAAATGCCTAAAGTCTTGCAGTGATGAAAAAAAACCTTCGAAAAAGTCTTACAAAATTTCTTGCAAAAAGTCTTGTCTTTGTCCTGCTAAATGTGCAAGACAAGACTTCTTGCTCATTACTGGAAAACTTTTGCCACTTAGTGATGAGCAAAAAGCCTTGCTATCTTGATCTTGCAGTCTTGACTTGTCCTGGTCCTGTCTTGGTCTTGCTTGGTCGTGCTAAATGTGAAAGACTAGTCTTGCTCATCACTAGTCCATACAATTTGACAGCAAACGAATATGGCACCCGGACGGCCGACTAACGCATAGACAACTGGTGTTCATGGCTTGTATTATAGAACTTTAAGGCTCGGTGGAACACAATTGCAAAATTTGGCCACCATGGAACCGCCGTCGCAAACCCGAGTCCAACTACATGTATACGGGAGCCGAGTTAACTTAGGGTCGGCTGAACTTTACTCAGCTCTGCTGGCTGAGTTGAGTTGAAATTATGCAAACGGACGTGAGTTCAGTAGTAGATGTATTTAGTTGACAGCTGCTTTTCCTCCCAAGCTCTTTAGCAACAAGGTTTCAAGGACGTGTTATTTTTGCATGCCTTTACTGGATGCGACACAACATCTTCCGCACTTCAAAAAAGCCAGGCTGCATTTGCGAAGTTGCACCTGAAGTCGCCAGAAGTCCAGAAATCAGCATCGGTCTTTTCAGACCCCTCCTCCAGGTGAAACCTGTATCTTGAGGTGGTATGGAGCTCCAGCGAATGAGTTCTCCCTCGTAGGCATTACAGGTACAAGCCATTCTTGAATTCGGTGGCCATCATCAAGCGAGATATCTTGTCTTCCTCCCACAAAGGGAGCAGCAAAACAACATTCCCATTAACCTTTGAAAACATCGATGTCTTTGTGCTAAAATCAAACAATTTTAAAATGGTAAATGTATTGCCTCCCTTTGTTGAGTCAATAAATAATTCTTTTCATTCACAAGTTGGAATCATCGCTCCATATATCTTCAGCGTTTTCTTGAGTAGTGCGTTCTGCATCAAGCGATTGTTCAAATCAGTATTAAAAAAAACATTTATGTAACCATAGACTACAGTTAAACCGAATCATAGTAAGTTTGTGATTTATAAAACTATCCCAATGCCACGAATATGCACAAACATGCTTCGCAACATATTTCCCCATTAAAATGGTCTAGATCTTCTTTAATTAAGTGTAAGGAGCCTGGTCAGCGGGCCTACAAGTATATATTCCAAAATGAATATCTGTGCTCTTTAGACGTCCGGTACTCACTATGTGTACATAATGGTTCATATTTCGGCCAATACCTTGACTGGGAATGGTGAGAAATTGAAAAATTTATTTGTCGACAGTTGCCACAAAACTTCAGATTTCACGCTTAACACTGAAATTGCTTTAACATTTGAAGAAAAGAATAGATAAAGTAGTAAAGTATTATATATTATTAAAGGGAATTTAATGCTCTACAACCCTTTTTCCAGCATTTATTTGTTGGGTGCATTGTTGAAGAGTAAAGCAAAAATGTTTTTTCCCCCAAAATTACAGACTTTTAAGAGCAGATATCGCGAAAACTTTACGAGATATCGAAAAACTTGACTAAGTAAAACTTGTAGCAAACTTAATCAGCATTTAGAATATAGTGATCATGTCGCTAGGACGTATAGTTTCCGAGATATAAGCGTTAAAACGAAAAATGGGATCTTCAAACCACCCCTTCCCCTCATTTGTACATAATTTTAATTCATCAAAAATTAAACAGATAATTTCAATTTTGAATTAATTTATACCATAACAAGAAGAGAATGCATTTTAATTTAAATTTAAAATAATTGAAGTATCAAATGATTATGATTTTAAAATATACCTAATAATTGGTATGACCGAATTAAAATTTTATTGCCAAGCAGTATTATTTCCATTCATGATTTAAAATCATTCATTTATGCATAATTGTGAGTAATTTTTACGAACACCAATATCCTAGCAAGCAAAATGAGCTCAGAAAACCAGAAATTTGTCTTACAACTCACAATGAGCTAAATATGATGAAAATATGACATTCCAAATGCAAAAAAAATTAAATCAGTTGTGAGAAAATAATGATATCATAATGAGAGGAAAGTGAGAAAGAAACCGAAATTGAATGTCCCACTTAATGTTCATTGATTGGAAGGTTGTTTTGAGCTAATTATGAGCAATTCGTTTGATAACAATTTTTGAGACTATTCCCAATTTGACTTTCTTAAGCAAAAAACTGTAATTGTTAGTGAAGTGTACGTAAGTTTTTGAGTACTTCGTCGGTTTTTAAATACCAAAGATGTACATTTGTAATGGATTATTGGTAATACTGAGAAAAATGGCTTTGGTGTAGGTGGGTTTGATTTCGCTGTTGTCTGAAAGGCGGAAAGTGGAAATGCTCATGCCATGGCTTGGCTGCTGTGAAGAAAATGGTAATCCGCTCTTTTAAAATGGATGCCATGGACCTAATGATTTCTGAGTATACTATATTGCTTATGGTGTTCTACTTATCATACTCTTACATTTGATACCCATGTCCAAGGGGTTGTGAAGAAAGTGTTAATCCGCCCTCTTGAGATGGCCGCCATGGACCAAACGATATATTGTGCAATCGACTTATGATGCCCTTTCATTTCACACCCATGCCGAGGGGGTTGTGAAGAAAATGGTAATCTGCCCTCTCGAGATGGCCGCCATGGACCAAATTAAAATTGGACCATGGACCAATTTAAATTGAGTATGCTATATTGCTTATGGTGTTCTACTTATCATACCATTTCATTTGATACCAATGCTTCAGGTGTTGTGAGTAAAATGGTAATCCGCCCTCTTGAGATAGCCGCCATGGACCAAACGATATATTGAGTATACTGTATTGGTTATGGTGTTCTACTTATCATACCCTTTCATTTGATACCTATGTCGAAGGAGTTGTGAAGAAAATGGTAATCCAGCCTCTTGAGATGGCCGCCATGGACCAAACGATAGATTGAGTATAATATATTGCTTATGGTGTTCTACTTATCATACCCTTTCATTTGATACCCATGTCGAAGGGGTTGTGTAGAATATTTCAATCCGCCCTCCTGAGACGGCCTCCAAGGATCTAAAGGTATATACCATATTGCATTGTCATCGGAGCTAAAGCTGTGTGCAAAATTTCAGCATGATAGGATATCTGGAAGTATTTGAAAAATCTATTGCAGAATTTGTTCCGTGAAGAAAACTGCAATCCGTCCTCTTGAGACCTCCGCCATGGATCTAACGGTATAATGAGAAGGTATACCATATTGCATTGTCATCGGAGCTGAAGCTGTGTGCAAAATTTCAGGGTGATCGGATAACTGGAAGTATTCGAAAAATCGATTGCAAGACTTGTACCGGACAAACAGACAGACAAGAAAGCGAGCTAATTAAAACGTTTTAAAATGTATAAAAAGGGGCGTTTTTAATTATAATTTGTAAATTTTTAAATAATCATTGAAGTCCCAGAAAAATACACCTCCCTCTGGCAATACCTGAACAATGTGAAGTGGCCGAAGTGATTTGATAGGAGGAGTTAAATAAAGCTTTGTCCGAGCTTTTAAACATTTTGAAGAGCTTTGCAGGGTACATGCGCGGAATGTCACGACGTTGGAAAAATTTATACATTGTACGTCCACACCACATGGAACGGCCCATTATTAAACCCAGTGGGAAAAATTGGGACCGATACATGGGGAGAGCACTTGGAGCACTCTCAAGGGAGCTTTCCTGGAGTTTTCATAAATTTTATAGAAAAAAAGGGCAATTATCTTCATGCCACAAAAATGTGACATTAGCATACTCAATAGCCCGGCTCTCGTTCGATACGGAGGACAAGCAGCTTTAGAAGTGTATAGAATTTAGTTGAGGGACTGCTTTGGTAAAGCCACTCTCGGGCTTGGAAAGAAAAAGGCAATTGCAAAAGATGAAGAAAATAAAAGCTTTTCGATACTGGATCACATACCCACAGGCGCCCATGAATATTTCTTTTTTAAAAAGCTTTTTTATAATGCTCCAACAACGCCTTTTTGGGAGCATAAAAACGTATGCTCCCTGGCAATGACATGCAATGTTAAAAAGAATATAGAACGGGTATGGCAACGGGAGCATTCTATGCTCCTTTTGGTGTGCTCCAAGATGGCTCTTGAAGCACTCCTTTTCCCGCTGAGAATGCACCGAGCCGAGATAATTGTGACAATTTCTTGTGATCTTTACAAAATATATTCTGCGGTGTCGCCGGTTAGAGATTGACGCCAGCGTTAGATAATAGTCTAAGAGCCAGTAGCCGGCAGACTTACGGTATTTTGACAAACCCCATATTTTATTCATTTATTTTGTTCCACCTGCCGTACACTGATTGGCGATTCCTATGAACTCACGCAGGTGTGGAAGGTGTAAAAATTTGACTGAGTTATACGTTATAGTAACAAGGCTGTCGCTTAAATATGTTAAAATTTTCTATTATTATTATTAAAAAATAACAATGGCAGACAACTTGACGGTTCCAACGCAGACACTTTTGAAAGTCCCCAAAAAATTTAACAATTTAAGGTAGTTTAACAAAGTTCAAATTTATATATGTATATTGTTAAAAATAATATTCTAAGCCTATTTTAGCACGGCAGACGTTTTCTACGGTTCTAACATCCCGATAGACAATGGCACGTTACCTCTGGCGCGAACAAATATGCCACCACATCTTGAACTTCGACTTAAAAGTTGCGTAATATAGAATAGGATTTTGGTAAAATTAAAAAAAGTCGAAGGGATCGTACATTAATAACTAAGCAATAATTACTTCGACTAATTTTCTTTTTTTTTGACACTACATTCAAAGACAAAAAACTTTTTACACTTACTTTTTATTGATATCGATATTTATTACTAGACTAAGCTTAAAAAATTAAAAAAGTTATTACTCAATAACGGTTTGGAATATAAGGCCGAGAATTGGTGTGCAAGATGCCTTAAATACGTACTAAAACATATAAATAATGAGCCGAATGAAGACGGTGTGGTAAAAACTCAGTTATTTGGCATGGAATGTCCCATATACAAAAATGAATCCCTGTTTCCCTTGGTTACGCCTTGAGAACGACTTTTCCGATTTCATTCTTCATTTCTAAAGTTTTCTAATACTTTGTAGAAGGTTCTTACGGAGAGAAAAATTAAGAAAATTGCGTAGAATGAAGGTATGTTCGCAATAGGCTCCCACACCGTGCAACCGATCTTAATGAAATTTCAACCATGTGCTATTTACATTAAAAGAAAGAACATAGGCTATTCTATTACTTGCTACAGCCACTTCTAGATGGCGCTATATTATCGTGATTCGTTGAAAATCATCACAGAGCTTCGGAATTTTACATGAAGGTCCGTGTGGGCCTTTCATGATATATATCAAGGCCATGTTTTGAAAAATTCAAAATGGCCACCGAAATTAAAATATCCGCGAAAATTTAGTTGAATTTTTTTTTATTTTATTTTATTTATTTATTTATTTTTTTTTTTGCTGAAAGCCAAGTCGTCACGACACGACAAGTCGTTTGATTGAAGAAAGTGACGTTTCAGTTGAATTTCGACCCTCAGCACAGGGGCTTAGAGTGGAAACTGTTGTGTAGGCTATGTTTTCCTATGACTCCTATTGGCCATAAAACTGGATAATTCTCCATAACTAGAAGTCAAAATGTTAAAAATTTTGTAAATAATAAGATTAGAATGTCAATTTTATTTACAGAATAAATTTGACTTCTATCTTCTGTCCTTATGCTAGCTATACTATTTTCAGAGATCTATCCTTCTTAAATGGCTTGAACCTGCACACGTTTTCAGTTTATTGGTTTATTTTTTAAGGAGACAAATGATGAAAATGAGTTTGTTGACGAGATTGTTGTGTTTGCCGCTCCCTGAAAGTGGCGCCCGCGTTTGGTGCACGTTCTGCCCGCACGCTCCCAGCGGGCCTGAGGATAACTGTTCTTTTCCGAAACATATTTAAATTATCCCCAAAAAGATGGCAGAAAAAATCCTCAAAAGCAATTAATTATGATCTCTGGTTAGCAACTGTTTTATGCAAAATTCGATCGAAAACGGCGCGCTAATTTTAGAAAGTATTGTGCAACCCTATCCTAATATAACGTAAAACAAGGCATTACATTAAACTTGAATGCCATATACTGGACTACTTTCGATTTATCTCTAAAGCTAAGTGTGTTTTGTATAAGGATCCCAGTAAAAACAACAAATTTCTTTTGGAGTTTAAACTGTTAAAGTAAAAGTCCAAACCAAACCAACATATGCTCATTACCCGGAATTTTTCAATAATTCACACAAAAATGCCAAAACCCATTAAATAATCGGAACCAATTCCGGTCATGATTATAGATAGCATTTTATCTTACTAAAAAAAAAAGGTAACTAAGAATTTATGTTTTTTTTTAGAGAAATTACTAAATTATGGAAACAAATAAAATGACCTCCCTTTATTATTAGGAAGAGATACAACTTATAAGAAATTGCTCGATTTGTAAAGATCTCACGTTCCATCGATTAACGTCAGGTGGTAATTAATCCCTGTTGATTATCTCAAATAAGCCCACTCATTTGTACATCCTATCTGCCACTTGCCGCGTATAAGAGCTCTTTGCAACGAAAAAGCTATTCAAGTGTGAAGTGGTTTATCGTCAATAGTAGTTGAATACCGCTATGAGGCTAACATAACATGCCATTCTATGATTTAAAAATCAATTCACCCTGCCTGAAACGTTGATATATTTATGGAGCAAACAGTATCAGTTCCGATTCCTATGCGACCCCTTATGCAAATAAGGAACAAGACCCCAAATAAGCACTTGATAATGTTTACAAACATTTTGATGATTCAATAAGCACTTTGAAGGATATTTTGTTAGCATATGCTTCAGTATTTCCACATACGTGCACAACTGTAAGAATATTGACACGTGTTCAAAGCTTAGTGCTTATTGCGTATGCTTTGATTCAATCCCAAATTTCGGGAAGAGACTACGGCCCATTTGTTTTTGCACAAATTTCAAATATAACACGGACAAGTTTAATATACTGAGTAAATTAACTTGATTCCAAGAAACTGTTGCCAAGTCAGCATAATAACATAAGCACAGTTCTTGGGCGTGGTATTAAATAACATGTTTAGCACAGCTGCTGTATATCAATGATTTGCCAAATTCTCATAAACTGCTAAATTTTCATAATTTGCTCACATATGGCGGAAACCAAAACGCTCGGAGATGTGTGAAACGGTTTAAGGTAGACATTTTAATAAGAAGGCATATTAAAAAAAAATGGCGGAAGCTTTAAGATTCAGTAAATAATTTAACTTTTATTTAAATATCGCCGCATTAATTTTGTTTGCGGAGTTGCATAATACGAAGTAGGGGCTTTACTTATTTAGATTCGTTAACCAGTAGCAAGAATGGGGAAGTCAACTTCAAAACATCCGCTTTAAAAATCAAATTAAATGAAATTAAGCATGTTTCTGAAAAATCCTTGAAGGACGTGTATAAGCTGATTAATTTGAGTATATTTCTCCGAAAGATTTATCTTGTTACGTTAACACCTCGTTTCATCGAAAATACTTGACTGTCATAAGAACGCACCTAAAAAGATGAAAAGCTACATACCTACGATAGACTTTTTTTCCTCCAAGAAGGTTGAACAATTTTAAATATGTTTAGGAACTTCCCCAACATATTAAACAAAGAAGAAAGAAAATAATTTTTTTCCAGGTGTGTCTGTTTTTTTATTCTAAAATTTGATTTTAAAAATTTCAGTAATAAATAAAGTCGAGCATTTTAGGCAAACGTTAATAAGCTCTATAATATTAATTTGAAGGAACACCTAAATTTTAACCCTGATCTATTTAACGCGTTTTTATAAACCCCGACCTCGACTTTGACATACATAATATGGTGGTAAAGCTTGAGCCGATATTGAATATCTATATTTGAGGTATTTTAAAGTTGTCAAAATGAATCAAGTTTTTAGAACCCACTCAATTTAACATAATCATGAGCAATGATCCCTCTAATTTTTCCGCTGACTGCGCGGTAAAAATTAAAAGGGGGCCGGGCTTGTATTCGAAGTCATTTTTTGAAGTGGTAACTTCTTTAGGCACGACTGGCCCTTTTTGGCCTAGGGTAAAAACTAGAAATTCGCGTCAGGCGCACTTTTGTTGCGCTCCCTTTTCTGGTCACTTGTAGGTGTAGCCATGTAGCTGGCTGGAGCATGGCAACTTTTGCTCGAGCTCCAGCAGCAGACAACAGCGTATAATTGATGTACGGCGTGCGAATCAAAATAGCTCGGCGGGGAGGGGTAAGGGGTTGCGTTTCAATGTTGCAATTCATTTCATATTCTCGCACACCGTAAAATTTTACGCTGCTGTCCTTTGTTGGAGCTTGACCAGCTACATGGCTGCAACATTTGAATATTTTGCTTGAATTAATCGCTTTCGGCAATATGGAACACATTTCGTCTATTCGACTGGGTATTTGTATTTTACTTATCTGCGGTAGTAAGTTATGCACTTTTTAATGCGCAAATTTGTGGGAAAAATTTGCTTTTGGTGTAATACTGTTCTAATATATTAATTACTTTATATTATATATTACGTCCTGTACTATATACTATATATTATGCATTGTGTACAATTCCCTATGTATTATGTATTGATTACTATGAACTATATATGAGGAGTGGTCGAACAAAACGGCACATGTCCAGTTTTGAAAATTGTTCAGAAAATGAACAGAGTCAGCCACAAATGAGGTCATGGTCCTTGCGTCGGAGAGGCCCCTAAACCAAAACAAACATTTTTCTATTGTTTTTTGTAACATTAGGGGTCTCTTTTCGAACTTCTCTCACGTGATGTGCCACCTACATATCCATGCCCCGGCCATTCTCGCACTGAGACTCAAGTCACCGATTCTGATCTCGATCGATTTCAGGTGACTGGGTATAGCTTAGTGCACAATTTCTCTGACCATAGGGGTGTCGCCATGTATGTTAGGAATGACGTGGCTCTCCAGAAGGTGTGCAATAACACATCTTCCGACTTTAATTACATATGGGTTAAAATAATCCTTCGTAGCCACGTCATATTCTGCTGTTTTCTATACTGAAGTCCTA
The DNA here is from genome assembly GCA_949987705.1 of Thereva unica. Classification (NCBI taxonomy): domain Eukaryota; kingdom Metazoa; phylum Arthropoda; class Insecta; order Diptera; family Therevidae; genus Thereva; species Thereva unica. The sequence continues at coordinate 68,320,577 of OX465282.1, forward strand.
ATATAAGTAATGAAGCCTCAACGTTAGCCTTCGATGCTATATCAGAACGAATCTCCGGATTTTTATCTTCCCACCCGGAGTGTGAAATCATTGTTGCGGGTGATTTTAACGTTCATAATGCCAATTGGCTAAATTTCTCGAATGGCACCAGTGTTTCTGGCAAAGACGCCGAGATCTTTGCAGACTTAAATAATCTACACCAAATCGTTAATTGTCCGACACGAATTCCGGATGTTTCAGGTCACGGAGCCCATCCGCTTGACCTATTTCTCACTTCGCATCCCACTCGATATTCCGTCGAGGTGAGCTCACCCCTTGGCAACTCGGACCACAAACTAGTCTGTGCCAATTTCCCATATCCATCCTCCACCCCAACCGGCACAGTTCCCAAAAGAACTGTCTGGCACTATGGGAAAGCCAACTGGTTGGGTCTCACTCGTTTCTTTCAAGCCACTGACTGGAATTTGTGTTTCCGCGGTGCCAGTGCGAACTATGCTGCGCTCTGTATTACCAAAATAATACGATGTGTTTGTTCATTCCTCATTCTACTAACTCTATAAAGCCTAGGCCAAATAGATGGTTTAATGGGGAGTGCAAGAACGCAATTAATGCTAAGGAAGCCGCCTATAGAGCGTACAAATGTTCCCCAAATGAGTCACTTCGACGTGAATATATTATATCGAGAAACTCCTGTAATTCCATCATCAGGAAGGTCAAAACGTCATTTGACGACAAGATGCGAAGTAAGATTCTAAATACACGCGTAGGCAGCAAAAACTTCTGGTCCTTGGTAACTTCCATCAAGAAGAATTTCACGTCTTCCGCAATTCCTCCATTTATCAATGGGGAGGAGGTGATAACAGAAAGCAAATCCAAGGCCGATTTATTGGCATCTCTGTTCGCCTCAAATTCTTCTCTACCCGAAGCTGATACGTCACCACCGGTCCTCGAGCGCAACGCCCTTTCAATGGACGGAATCTTCTTCAGAACGCGCGAGGTGTATAAATGTCTCAAAGAACTCAACGTCAATAAATCCACTGGCCCAGACAATATTCCCCCTATGGTACTTAACAAATGTGCTTCACCTTTGGCTAAACCTCTGCGCAAACTTTTCGCCCTGTCATACTTCTCCGGAGTTTATCCCAACTCTTGGAAACTAGATCATGTTCAGCCCATTCCCAAAAAAGGTGAAGCCAGCGACCCTTTAAACTACCGCCCAATAGCAATTACTTCTGTTCTCTCCAAAATCATGGAGATAATAATCAATCGAAGGTTGATGAAATATCTGGAATCCAACCAAATTTTACACGACAGGCAGTACGGCTTTAGACCGAAAAGATCTACTGGCGACCTTCTTGTGTGTCTGACTGAGGCTCTCAACCAAAACATCCATCGCTTCGGTGAATCTGGTTTGGTTGCTCTAGATATATCCAAGGCTTTCGACAGAGTATGGCATCCCGCTCTGCTGCTTAAACTCCAAGCTAATGGTATCGACTCAGTTCTAAGGAACTGGATTGAGAGCTTTCTTTCCAGCCGTTCAATCAGGGTAGTGTTGGATGGCGTTGAATCCAACCCTCATTCCATCTCGGCCGGCGTTCCCCAAGGCTCGATTCTCTCACCTGCCCTCTTTCTTATATTCATTAATGATCTGCTCTCAATCCCCTCCAACCCACTTCACAGTTTCGCCGATGACGGTACTCTGCGTTACTCCCACACCTTCGATAATATAGGGCAAGCACGTGCCAGACCTTGTCCCGTAGACCGTGAACTAATGTCCAATTCTATTAACGGGGACATTGAACTTATTCTTGCTTGGGGCCGCAAGAATCGTGTCGAATTCAACGCAACCAAAACTAAGTACTGTCTCATCTCTACAAAAACCTGCACCACCCGTCCCTCTATCTCAGTGGACAATAAGAATGTAATGGCTGACCCATCTCTTAACATCCTAGGCGTAACCTTATCTTCTGATCTGCGATGGAATAATCATATATTCCAAATCGCCAAACAAGCTTCCCAATGCCTGGGTTTCCTCAAGAGATGCAAATTCCTTCTTCGTTCGGCCCACTGCTCTGGCTACAATCTACAAGTCCTTCATTCGGCCCCGCCTTGAATACAACTCGTATATGTGGGCGGGTGCCCCAAAAACCACCTTGGCTTGGTTGGACAAGGTGCAAAACCGCGCCATCAAACTCATTGGCGATAGCACCCTTTTGCTCCTCCATCGACCCTTTAAGCCATCGCAGGAATGTAGCAGCCCTTAGCAAATTTTACCGCTATTACCATAGCGACTGTTCCACTGAAATCAGAAACCTCATGCCTACACGGCAAATTTTTTCCCGCAACACAAGACTAGCCAACTCGGCTCACCCGCATACGCTACAGCCCTCCTCTTCGCGCACATTACGTTTTAGTAGTTCGTTTATAAATAGAACAACTCGATTGTGGAACTCCCTTCCGCAGTCGGTGTTTCCGAACTCATATAATATCTTAGAGTTCAAACGCAAGGCTCATCGACATCTACCCACGCACCCTCCAGACCCCTAACCTATCCTTTCTCCTCTATCCTTCAAATCAAGCTTACTACTAGACACTGCCCATGACTTGAACGACATGACAGACATGTAATATCCATAAACAAATTTGATTAACCCTTATTCTCCTGCAATATTAAGATTGATTTGGAAATTTACAATATAGTTCTCACTTCCAACGTGTATTTAAAAAATATTTTTTTGGAAATTGAGTTACTCAACTTTAAGTAAATATTTAAAAAAAAAAAAATTTTTCTTTCGTAAACACCCTGTAGTCATAAGTCAGTGGACCACGTTTCCTGCAAAAAGTCATGACCTCACACTTACTAATATTGAGTACCAGGTTGTTGTTGGAGCACCAAGAATAGAATGTGTTCAGGTCAACTTGTAAAAGTTTGCAATCCTCAATACTTCTTACTTAACGGTAGAGTTTAATGTCATCAGCATAAATAAGGATTTGACAGTTCTTTAACAAGGAAACAATGTCATCAATTGAAAGAATAAAAAGAAGAGGGCCGAGGTGACTACCTTGCGGGACTCCAGATGACGCTTCGATGTTTCTAGATTTAGCCTCGCGGAATAAAACCTGGTAAGTTCTGTCAGCTAAGTACAACTGGAACCATACCATAAGGGCAGGCGGAAAGCTAATTTTTTTCAGTTTGAGAGCTATAGTAGAGTGGGAGAGCTTGTCAAAAGCCTTACTGAAGTCAGTGTAAACACAGTCCGTTTGGCAGCCGCTAACAAAGCCTCGAACTGTGTGAGAAGAGAACTCAAGTAGATTAGTAGTAGTAGAACGAGCTGGAAGAAAACCATGTTGATTAGTTGCGATAAGTCCCTTGCATATTGGGCGATAGCAGAATAAATAATAGATTCGAAAAGTTTAGGGATACAGGATAGTTTCGCAATAGGTCTATAATTAGATATTTCGTTCTTGTTACCCTTTTTATGAACGGGGACTATAAAAGAATTCTTCCATAAGCTTGGGAAGCACCCTGTAATTAGGGATTTTTGAAATAAACACAGAAGAGGAGACAGAAGGGGCTTTGCACAGGTTTTTAGAATAGCAAGAGGAATACTGTCAGGACCGGACGAGAAATCATGTGGGAGTTCATTAATATGTTTCAGGATGTCATCCCTAGTTATAAATATAGAGAAGTCTTGAGACATCTGTATCGGATTAATATGACGGAAATTGTTTTCGTCGGGTTGAAAAACGGGAGACGAAAAAGAGGAAAAACGATGCAAACATGTCGCAAATCTCGGATGGATTGGTACTGAAAGAGTTCTCATGTTGCATAGTGTTAGGGTAATTATCAGTTTTTTTCTTGGTGTTGATGAATTTAAAGAATGTTCTCGGGTCACCATACAGTTTATCTTTCATATCACTGAGGTATTCATTAAAGAGAGTTTCAGAGAGTGCATGGAAATGGTCAAAGCAATTGACAAATGCAGAGAAACTCGCAGTGTCTTTCCTCTTCAGGTAGTTTTTCCAGAGTTTATTCTTCTGGTTTTTGGTTTGCCTCAATTCATTATTGTACCAGGGTGGAGATGACCTAGATAACTTTAGAGGCTCAATGGGTACACAGGATGCAAAGGTTTCGTACAAGACGGAATAAAATCTTGTTACATCGTCATCCAACTCATCTGAGGAAAGCAACCTGTCGAAATCGATGGAGGAGAGCTTGGATGAGAGTTCATTGAGATTGGCCTTTTTAAAATTAAAGGCAAATGTTGACTCCCCCGGAATTGGCTTATCGTCGAGGGCAGAGCAATAATTAAGTAGGAGGGGAGGGTGATAATTGTCGACAGGCAACAAGACTATCGAACTGGGCTCCACGGTCATGTTGTCTGAGTCCGAACAGAATACAAGATCTAACCGCCTTCCTAAAATATTATTCACACCACTCAGTTGGTTCATGAGAATAAACAATTCAGAAAAATGGATTCCCTATCGTTAAGGTTGTTTTCAGGAAGGTAGTTATCGTCGTTATCGCAAGATACCTACTGTACATTGTGTAAATTAAAGTCACCTAAAAGTAGGAGCTCGTCCTTAGAGTCCATCATATCATGGATATGATTAGTACAAGAGATTAAGATATCATAGAGGTTTTGGCCTCTGTCATCAAGAGTAGGTACTGAATATATCTGGTGGGATATAACAGCAAATAACGAAAAGGTTATTGTGGACAAGGAAAATTTTAAGAGCAATAATCTCAATGTCCAAAGAGTTGGAGAAGCTAGAAAGCGTTAATAAGCAACAATTGAGAAGGTTACTACAGGCAAGTAGTACACCACCTCCGCGAGCCTCCGAGTCAGTATACCTATCCTTCCGAAAAACTTGGAAGGAAGAATAAAAAATTTCGGCATTAAGAATCCCACCATGTTTCAGTGAAAGCGATTATATCGAAATCACTAGCCGAAGTTGCCAGAAATACATCGCGGGTTTTGGATCTGATACCCCTCACGTTTTGATAGTAGAGGGAAAGCGTCTTAAGTTTTTTGGAACCTCTAGAGTGTCGGGATTACGATGCACACGTGGGCGGGGAACAAAATTCTTTGAGAAAGCACCGGGAGGCCAGAATGTGGGATCCAGTAACTTTTCAGCAGTATGAGGCGGTGCAGTTAGAACAAAAGACGCGACCGGTTTGGAAGCGTTGCTGATTTTCCGACAGGAGACAGTCTCGGGATTAATTGCTTTCGCTCTTAGTATTTAGATTGGCGATATCTCATGAACGTCAACTCGTACGGGAAATTATTTTGTGTAGATAATCGCATGATCTACAAACTTTGTAAACAATATTTTATGATAGGAATTGCCGTTGCCGAGATATTAGCCAAAAATAGATTTTTCTGTTTTTAAGGGGTTGTTTTTAGGGGTGGCGTACAACCAATTCTCCGAAACTTTATTTTAACATATTCTACTCCCTAAAAACTATTTTTTTTTAAATTTTTTTCGTGAGTTAACATTTAGTTAGAGCTCTGCATTCGAATTTTGCTCTGACGACTGGATTAATTGCCACCCCCCCTCAAAACTTTCATGATTTTCGACTTCCCTTTACCGTAACATGGTATCGCAACCGGAGATAGCATGTAGAAATAGTATGTTTTTCCGCGCCATTTCATTATGCCGAAAACTATTCCGTGAATACATCTTTTCAACTTTTTAGAAAAAAGTTGTACATAAAAACCGTAGATAAATTTTTTCTTAACATAAAAGTGGAGATGTTTTTTCGAAAAAAAAAAATGAATTATGTCGACGTAAATCCAGAAAACACTTTCCTGGGTCCCGCCTAATTAACTAAATCTCTAACTCAACTCTTAACTCAACTCTATTTATCTAAACTCAACTTAACAGTAGACCGCGGTATTAGACTAATTTCCACCGCGGCATTAATCTATTTCACATAAAAAAGCTATAAATTTTCATTTAACGTTTTTTTTTTAATTTGTATTTGCGTAAAATAACCCAACTACAAATTATAAAAATTAGTAATTATTGAATGAAGTACATATGTATTTTAAAATGAACTATAGATGATGTGGGTAACTAACTCATTGTGCTTAGGCGTTAATGCGGGTCAAATATTTATTTTGAACCGGTTGGGTTGTTGGTTTGATGATGATGAATGTTGAATATTATGAATTTTAATTATAAATGAACAATAATAACAAAAAATTGTAAAAAAATAACACCAAATTCATACAATATCAAAAATCTTGCCATATTAAATAATATAATATGTATTTATAAATTGTCTACTTAGAAAATAATAATAGTTTTAGTAGAAGTGGGGAATTGCCTAGTACCAGACCTGGTGCCAAAGTAATTCTGCAAGTGATAGTGCAAATAACAATAAACTTGGAAGAAAATGACCACTTTTACAAATTCGAATAAATTCAGGTGATATTAGCAAAATTAATCATTGTAAAGGACTTGCCAGACTTGCCCGAAAATTGCAAAGGTTTCGTAATTACCATAATCCAGAAACTGTAGGATGTATAAAATAGTTTTCGTCAAAAAAGTGCTAATTTAGGTTTGAAAAATTCATGGGTTACGTAGATTTCGGAAAGTTTCTAAAAAGTGCTCGGAATAAGGCAAGTGATATCTTGCTGGGAAGCTTGCACTTTGCTGAATCCAGCAAATGCAACTTCCTCGTTTCATTTCAATGAGCTTATTAGATAGTATTATAAAATCAATCAATTTTAGGTGCTTGTGACCCTTACCCAAAGTCTTCATTTCAACAAAAACACGGCCTGAACGAATGTTATGAAATTTTTTACAGCACATGATTTCGTTAACCAAGCACCGGCACCTTAACGAAGTTTATATTAAAAAAATAGAGCGCACAGGACCACACGTTGGGAATGAAAACTTTTACGGCTAGTCTATATTTCCAAATTAATCTTAATATTGCAGGAGAATAAGGGTTAGTAAATTTTGTTTATGAATATTCCAGTTTATTTTATTGTTACTTACTTTTGCAATAAAATAAGAAACAAAAAACAACGTAATAACACATAATATACAGAATTCATAATATAACATACATACTACGTAATGCATAGTATATAGTACATAATCCACTGTACATAGTACATAATATATAGTACAAAGACCTAATACTTAGCATATGTATAGTATATAGTACTAGTACATAACACAAAATACCTAGTACAGAATACATAGTATAGTACAGTACATAGTAATCAATACATAGTACATGGGGCACATAATACATTGTACATAGTACATAATACGCAATATATATTATAAAATAAAAATAAAATTCTACGGTGCGCGTACTGACATATACGATACACTATATGTCAGTGGGTGTGCGAGAATATGAAATGAATTGCAGCATTGAAACGCAATTCCTCAAACCCCGTAACTATTTTGTTTTGCACACCCTAGAATTATACGCTACTGTTCGTTCCTGGAGCTCCACCAAAAGTTGCCATGCTCCGACGAGCTATTTTGCTTGGATTTATCACTTTCGGCCATGCTATAGACGGCTACATGGCTACAAGTGGCTAGAAAAGGGTGCGCAACAAAATTGCGCGTAATGCTAGTTTCTAGTTTTTACCCTAGGCCAAAAATTGCCAGTTATGCCTAAACAAGTTTTCACTTCAAAAAGAGCCCAACCGAATGTTATGATTTTTTTTTTTTTTTTCAGACCATGTTTTCGTTAAAATTCGGCACCTCCAAGAAGTCGATATAATTTTGGTTTGCGTGATTGCGCGCAGGCACAAAAGTCACGTTCGTCGTTTACACCAAAAAAAAACGGCTCGGCCGAATTTTATAAAAATCTTTTCAGATCATGTTTCCGGGGGTTGCTCTGATTTTTGGTTTAAAAAAAAAAACGAAATTTTTTTTTGCCTTTTTATATTTATTAATATGTGTAGAATACGTTCCTAAAATATTAGTACGAAATTTTTTTTCGTTAAAAAGTTATATGCAGTATTGTAAGTGCAAAAAAACTGATTTTCTGTCGGACGTTCAGCGCGTGGTAGTGCTACTGTTATAGTTTATATACATAGTACCTAATGTTATTGTTATTTACACGAATGTAAAATATACATACGCATTCGTGCAAATAACAACATCAGCCACTATATGTATATAGTAACGCAAACATACGTTTGAATTTACTTACATTATTTCGGTTAGTTCGGCTACAGTGAAACGTAAAAAAACTTTAAACGCGTTTTTCTCAAAATGCCATTTTTCAAAACGGTTCCAGCGATTCAAAAGAAACTATTTAATATATTGACTTACCACTTATGTCAATTTATCGAAAATGATGTTGTCGAGTTCGCCTGTGTAAAATTTTTTTTCAAAATCTTACTATTAGTATTTTATCCTCCCATTTTGGGCCAGAAAAGTTGCATTTTTACGTTTTTTCACTAAAATGTCCTTAAATTTTTTTTTTTGATGCAATTTTTACTAATGTTGACATAAGCGAACTAAAGGACATAATTTTTAACAAAACCGTTTTTCACTTTTCTGGTTCTGACCAATGGGGACGGAGCTATCGATGGAACCGTTTTCCATGTTATTTTTGAGGTGTCAACTTCAGCGCGTGCTACATATTTATTTATGACGGCAAAAAAAAAAAAAAATTTTTTTTTGTGATCTCTAAAAGTTATCTAATACTATGAAAAAATTTTGTATATAAAAATAATAAGGGTTTTCTGTAAAAAAAAATCCAAAAATAGTCAATTTTTTGCCTCAAAAATCAGAGCAACCCCTTAATACACTTCGGAAGATACCTCAACGAAGTCGATTTATTTTTTGGTTCGCGCGATATCGTGCAACAAAAAATTACCACATACATACGCACACACACATATATACACACCTCTTCTCAAGTTTATGCTTTAAGTGCTACTAAAAAATGAAAATACGTTGAAAATAACGATTTCGATTTTCAGATTTCGATTTCCTTATAACCTGGAAGCTAAAAATTGCCGGAATAGTCGGGAGGCATTTTTATTGCTATTTTGGCCCATAAGCGAGTTTATTATTATTATTACAATTCGGTTGACCGGATAACTTTTTAATTAACTTATTGTGAATAAAATTGTAACGTTGTTGCACACTTTAAAACGGACTGCAAGCACGCTTTATTAACCTGCTGTCCCTGGAGCTTTTAGTGAAGTATGCATTAAGGTAGAAAAAGATTGGCGCGACAATTGTTGCCGCTCCGGTCGACGATTTTAGATTCCGTCTTAGCCACTGACATATAGGAATGGACTGCTGATTGACAATGCTGATTGACAATGCTGATTGGCACCATTTTTCTCCAGAAATAGAAAACCTTTTTTACGTAAACAACAAATTTTTCTTCGAATTTAGGAGAAACTACGTGATAAGATGTCTGAAATAATTTACATCATTCATTTTTATTTATTAGCAGTTGTAGTTAAGGGCTCATCTAGCACCAAGAAAATAAGAGGTATCCCTTACCAGATGAGTACTTATTTCAGTTCTCCATCGGTAAGGCCTTCCTAGAATTCCTACTGGGAAATGCATTTATGTATGTATTTCAAAGCTGTGAGGGTTATTTCCCTTGTTTAACGAACTAGCTCAAGAATGAGACAGAAGAACGAAAACTATACCTGTCTATTTTATTTGAATTTATTTTGTACTTTTTTAATTATTAACTACAACTGACCTGGAACTAAAAATTTAAGATATTTTCAATATTTCATTTATTATTATTATTATTTTTTTTTTTTTCATTTAGAAAAAAAATTAAAAAATAAAAGAAATGTTTTAAAAATTAGGTTGCTAGATTATATTTTGCCATTTAGCGAGAATAACCCGAAATTTAAAAATTTTAAAGGGTTTTATAAGAAAGGGGGTGGTGTCATTACCAGTTTAGTAAAAAATGGGCGATTTGTTTACATTGGGCTCCTTAATGGTATTTTGCCATGTACCAAAAATTCCCGGAATATAAAAATGCAATGGTGGGTGGGTGAAATATTGAATTTTTGTTATTTATAAAGACAGAAAAACGGACCGTCCTTTCCCAATTTTTCCCAAATTACTGAAGGAATTTTTTTTCCCTCAAAGCCTGGTTTTTGTAATTTGAATGACTCAAATCATATAAACAGGGTTTTTCCCTCCTGCCTGTATTAAGCGGTCCTCAAAGACATCAGCACTAGACCAACAGTACTTGACCAATTACAACAATATTTCAAACAGCAAATATAATTAAAAAAAATTAGTTACCTCTGATAAATACCTGTTTAAAACAGAGAAGGGCGAGAAATCCACCGGTAGTTTTTAACCCTTTATTCTTTATAACGAGTATACTTAGCAAGAACCGAGTGAATCGCTCCGTCTAGAGTATATAAAACTAAGAAATTCCTGTAAAGTCACCATCAAGAATGTCAAAACTTCATTTGACAGCAAGTTGAAAAGTAAACTCTTTAATGCAACCTCTGGTAGACAAAACTGCTGGTCCTTGGTAAGCTCCATCATGAAGAATTCACTACATCCACGATGAGACGGTGATAATATAGAGCAAATACAAGGCCGATTTATTGGCCCCTCTGTTAGCTTTAAATTCTTCTTTACCCGAAACTGACACGCTACCGCCGGTTCTCGAACACAACGCTCATTTAATGGATAGGGTATTCTTCAGGACAGCTCATATTCAGCCAATAACGAAAAAAGGTGACCGCAGGCTTCCTTCCAACTACCGCGCAAATAGCAATTACTTCTATTCGCTTCAAAACCATGGAGACGACAATCAACAAAAATCCATCCCCAGTTGACAAGCTTCTTCGCGATGTGTGAAGCTCATGAATTTTTAGGAACTTTGTTTTACTTTGAAATGCCACGATATTACACTCGGAATCAAACTTCAAAAACATTTCAACGACGCAAACAAGGAACCAATTGAAGGACATCCGAGTCTCTTCTCAACGGATTTATACAGTGTATCCAATAAGCGATTAATATTTTTATTTACTTTTGTTATAAGTTAATATCCGTGGACCGACGGCAATCAACGTTAATAACAGGCCAATTCTAATAGTCCGGTCAAATTAGACCAAAAAATAGGTATGAGGTACAGAAATTCACACCAAGCTGAAAATTGGTAGGATTGTTCAAAGCACCGTTATAAATGAAATCTAAAAAGTCCTCATCGATCCGGCACCTGGAACCTGGATTTACTCGGGGTCAAAGGTCACAAAAACGGGTTTTTCGCGATTTTCAGCAAAACGGTAACTTTTATCATAAAATAGTGCTTACAAAGTTTGTAGATTATGCGATTACCTACAAAAAGGATCTTATACATTTTCCCGTACGAATTGGCAT
>OX465282.1:68332143-68483776 GCA_949987705.1 Thereva unica
CAAGTATTTGGAAGATATTGTAGTTTCGAAAAAGTTGACTTGCTCGAACCAAATGGAAGCTGCTATTTCAAACATTGGTACGCTGACTTTGCGGTGAAAGCTGTACTGGAAACGCACCTTTCTGTGTCATTTCACTCACTTCGCTTCCCTACACACATCACCAATATATCAGGAACTACGCTCTCGTACCCGGGAGCTTCACGACCTCTTTTTAGAGTCAGTCGGTAACAGAAAGGCGGTGACGATTTATCTATGTGTCATTACGGTGACTATTTATCTAGGTGTACTGCCTGAAAAACGATGCTAAAAGAGCTTCACTCAAAAGCTTAGTAATACACATTTGGTGTGTGTAAAATACACGCATTAAGTGTTTTAAATTTACACATTTTTCGCACACATTTTGAACGCGTGAAAAGTGAAATGCGTTTTAAAATTATACACTGGGTTTGCCTCAGAAGGCTGGAACATGGCATTAAGTGTTCATTTTAATTAGAAAACCAGAACCATTGTATATTTTAAGATACATTTTTTTTTTATAAAAAGGGACTGTAGTCCACAATCCAGACCTTGGGCGCAAAAAGCATATCTTTTGACTAAAATAATTCCCAGACTTAATAAAAAGAACTTAAAGGTAATATCTGATTTCAAATAAATACAAATATATTGATTTTTCTATGAATGAAAAAAAATCAAATTTCAAAGCTTGCCAGATTTAAATGCTTTCTTCTCTAACGGTCCAGTAACTTGAGAGAGGAAATTAATTTTCCTTAGAAAGATAAATCTTCTTAAGTCTAAACGAAAAATGTTTCTGCCTAACGGATGAATACCTATAACTCCTCTTTTTTGCACTATTTACGAGTAAAAAACGTTTAATTGCTTTCCTCATCCATTTCTCGAGCCGGAAATTAAGCGAAGGAAAATTTTTCTCATTATTTCGGACAAGTTCATTAATATTAATTGAATTCTCACCAAATGATTTGTTTTATCCAAAAGTTCCATTGTTGTTTTGGTTACAAACATTTACTGTTATTATGGCCCATATCTTCACAGCATTCTGTGTTATCCGTTATCCATTTAATATTGGTAAAATCTTTGTGTGACAAATAACTTGTTTTCCTGAATTTTTGATTACTTTTGGTAAAATCATTGCTATTCATTGCCAAAGGACAATTACCACTGGCGGCTTCCCGACCTACAATGAAAATCAATAAAACAAATTGTCGAGAAACTAAATACCACTTCGTTCACATACATTCATAATTACATATGAAGAGTTTGGTAAAAAATGTAAAAGGCCACAGATTTACGTATTCTTTTCAAGTTGATTGTGGGGTTATTACTGATATATTGATTAATTTTGACAATATAATAAGCGCACCGGGAGTTCTACGGATTAATTACCTCAAACAAAATTGCTCCACCCTAAACCTGAATTATAGGTGAGGTTTTAAGTCTTGTCATTCTTTTCAAAATCAAAACAACGACAACTTATTTCTGGGTACAATTCCCATTTTTATGCGTACATAATGGTCACAGCATAATAATTTGTTAATATCATTTTTGTTAGGATTCCCCACGCCACAGTTACGCACAGTTCACGGGGGGTTGTCGTAACGTTACAACATTGTACTGTTTGTTCAATAGAATATTGTATGTACTTACCCTTAAATTAATTATCCGGATTGAAGTATCCATTTCATTACCTGGGTAAAATGTAGATGTAAAAGATTTAGTATACAAGTTTGTTCTATTTTTATAAATTCATTTAACGAAACGAAAACAAAACGAAACAATTGAAAGAAAATGCAATTTCAGAAATGGAACGTCCGCATACACGTGTATGTATTGAATTACAAACCGAGATTATGGCATTAAATTACTCTATTTTTAATGGTAAAAGTATATTGATTACTCAGATATGCGGCCTATATCGGGCTTAAAGATCAACATTTTTGCGGATTACATTAGGCAACTTTTTAAAATGGAAATCGGAAATCGGTAATAAATCTCCTTTATGTGCCTAAGGCCCGTTTTTACATTTTCGATTTCAATGCAAACATGAAACTACTTTATAAAAATCCACATTTACAGTGAGTAAAATCCTGATTTTGGTAGTAAGTAAAAAATCCAATAAAGCAGATGAAAATGATTTTATTACTGCTAAGGATGAAACGAATAAAAGGTAAAAGTTTTGATTAAGACGGGCAGTCGTTCTTTTTTGTAGCAGGAATTGTATTGGAAGAAATATGATACTGAAAACCAATCGTTTTGTATTTTTTTTTTAGTTTTTATAAATTGATTTTTATAAAATTAAAAATAGGATATTCGTAATATTTCAGCTTAACAAAAACTGTTTCCTTTAGGGAATTCTTTTTATTCCATTCTGCAACAGTGAAGAAATCTTTCCATATAATAATAGTAATCAACCCATACAATCGTAAGTTATAAATTTAAATAATTACAGAAAAAAACACTTAAATTAATTTAGCTATGTGTGGATCCCATTAATAATTATAATTATAGTATATAGTAATAGTAGTACACAAGATTTAGATCTTTTATAGTACCTAAAAGTAGGCAAAATTAACAGAAAACAAAAGAGGCAAAAACTTAGACAAAGAAGTAAATGTAGAAATACTGGAAACTTAACTTAGTAAAAGAAGTAAATGTATAAATAATGGAAAGAGAAAAATGATTAGAAATACTAAATAGAAAAAAAGAGAGAAGCTTGCCTTCTGAAAGCCCTGGTTGTGCCTATTCTTTCAATATAGTTAGGAAGATTATTCCAGAGTCTGAGCGAGAGCACAAAGAAAGAACGACTATCAATTAGGGACTGATATGCGGGAATGAGGAATTGAAGTGAGCGGAGGGATTGGAGAGGCGCGAGGAAGTCAGAAAGATAGAGAGGGCTCTTGTAGGAGAAAGCTTTATGCAGGAGGACCAAATCCATGATATCAATATAGCGAAAGAGGGCTCAACCCAACAAGAAATTTTGGACATCAGACACTTGATAAGATCTTCTCATGTGGTAAATGAACCTTAAACAATCATTTAATGCAACTTTGAGACGCTGACGACGCACAGTGGGACCAAATCCAAAAAAGCTGGCCAAAAGTCTAAAAAAAAAGTTTATAGATTGCGGTTTTTTTTGGGGGGGATGATTCGAGGACACTTCTAATAGTGAGCAATCAGTCACGGAAGGTTAGATTTTTTTCTACGGACTGAGAAATTGTAGTTGCTACTTTACTCTTTTTGCTTATTTTTAAACGTTAATATTGTGAAAAAAGGTTAACGTTTTCAAAACGCTATAAAAAATTAAGTAACCAAGCAATCGTGGTCGCGTAAAGTGGAATTTTCTTTGGAAGATATGTAGAGTATAAAAAAAATTGCACTATACCCATTAAGCAAGTATATAATACACAGTAAGCATCTATTACACGTGCTTTTTATGAATTAGGATTGTAAGAATGCGATATATATTGGACAAAAAGTAATATTGCTCCACTCTGCTCCACTGGAAAACTTGCCGGGCGTTGTTGGTAAAGGTGTATTCCTTCACCTCCAAAAAAAATCCGCTGCCCAAAATTGCCCCTCCGTGTTTTAAGGGGTCACATACGTCCAGCACTAGCCCATGGAAATGGTACTTCAATATTGCAAAAATGCGGGACAAGGTTTTATTTTTGGGATGTGTAGGGGGGGGGGGGGGGTCAGTGTGAGCTTAAATCTGAGTTTTCAGGATTCTAACCCACTCCCCCCCCCAATTTGGCCGCCATCTTGGAAAGGGTGCGCAAATGGTTTTTCCATTATATATCTCCGTAATAGTACATCTTACAGAAAATTTGCAAGGGCACGTTTTGTTTATAATTAAATTATCTACAATATATTAGCAAGATATTTTTGGGTAATATAGGAAGTAGTGATAATGTTTTACAAAATGAAGATTTGAGCTCTGAATGTTCGACATCAGAAGATAAAGATACAACTTTTACTTGTATTCACAATAATTTGCTTCTGTATTCTGTATTCTGCATTCTTAAAAATTCTTATTTTGTTTTTCTAATAAACAATAACTTCCTAATAAAATAACTTGCTTATAAAAAAATTAATCAAAAGTATTAAACATTATATTAAAACAAATTTTTTGATTTTTTAAGAGGTTATGTTAACCATATTGAGTCCGCCATTTTGAAAATCGAAATTTCGACACCGGATTCGTCATCAGCGACCCCGAAAACCCCCGAGTGTAAAATTTGAGATCATTTAATGCACTTTTTGACTTTTGGCCAGCTTTTTTGGATTTGGTCCCACTGTGCGACGGGATGACTCGAACGATATGTATATGAGTGACCCGTAAAGTCAATGTAGCAGAATGAGGAACTTAACAAGCTTAAACCGAATAGAGGAGGATAAAGGACTGGAATATAACCAAAGTTTGCGTAATGATTCTAAATATCTTCGAGAGCATAGAGCCGTTGAGAGTCATAGTGGCGTAAGTCATGTTTTATTGATTCGGAGTAAAATGAAACTCCGCGTTGTTCTTCAAAAAAAAATTCTTTTATGCCACTTTATAAACTATCAAAATTTTAGAATATAAGCTTTAGTTTGTTTTTTTCAGTTAAAACAACCCTTTTACAAGCTTTATACATAATATTAACTTCGTTTTCTGTGTGGGACAAATTTTGCGACCGATTTTTCGGCCACTTCCCGATATCCGGTGATGCTCAAATTTGGCACAAACCTTTGGTTCTGAAGACAATGCAATGTAGTATATGCAATTTTGCGGTACTTCCAATATGGCGGCCCCCATAAAATGGCGGATATTTTTGGGGCGGAATCTTGCGATCGATATTTCGCCCACTTCCCGATAACCAGTGATGCTCAAATTTGGCTCAAACCTTTGGTTCAAAAGACAATGAAATGTCAGTTTATAAATGCTTCAGATATTAGCTTTTACTTGTAGTTACATACAGGTGGATTAAAAAAATATATATTTTATACTTTTTAGTTCACCTTATTAACGCATATTTAAAGACTTTTTTATCATTTAATATTTTTTATAAAAGCTTGTTTTTAATTTTTTTTATCTAAATTGCCTTACAATAATAATTCCACTGTCATTCTTAGTAAAGTACGGAATTAAATCAGTTTAATGACATGATATCGATATTAAAAAATAGCTTTTAAATAAAATATGAGAAATGTGTTTTAATAAGAACAAATTAAAAAAATAAGTATTTTAAATGAAATGAAAAATAACGTAATGAATTCCAATGATAAAAGAACAAAAATTAAATATAAATTTTCAAATAATTTCCGGTAGTTTATAAAATTTTATTAAACTCAGCAGGAAACGTTATTTTCTTCACCATTATTTTCGTCTTCATGAAAATACAAAGGTCCAATATCCTCGGTGTACTGGTGGAATAAACGGAAGTAGATCGATCATGTCCTTTTTCTTGAGCACAGAAACAGGCCTCTTTCTGGGATATAATAGTTCCCTAGGAATTTGTTGAAGAAGTTTTGGTCTACCTATTCTTCCTGCCGGTTTAACGTTTAAAATATTGAAATTTGCAGATTCTTGCAACGACTCCTTATAAAGAATCTCATACGGGCGGTTTTTGTCGTAACATATCCATTGCATTTTCAACCAGTTCACAGGATCTTTTTCTTGCGACATTTTTCGTTTTGTAATATTCTGTTCCAGTGTTTTAGTAGAGAAAAATTCATCGGAAATCATTTCATAAACGGCAAATTTTTTCTTCCGCCTTGCAGATCTCATAATATCATACCATTCTTTAGGAATGTAAATAACTTTTCCTTTGGCTGCGATTTCAACTGATCCAAAATCGGAATCATTGGGTAGAAAGGAATGACCAGATATTAAAAATTTTTGTTCTATTTTTTCGATAGTCGTTTCATTTGTTTGAAGGAAGTACATGAGTGCTAAAGCCATTTTAATATTTCTATTTTGCCTGGCGCAAGTGTCACTGTAGATTACAACATTCGTTTTTCCTTGCGCATTAAGTTTTAAATGTTTAATGAGACAAGAAGATGTTTCTTGAGCTCCTCTGGAAGCTATAGTCTCACCCCAAACGTGAAATGAGCCCGTATCTGTTACAAGATCGTGTACACCGAAGTTATAACAATATAAATTTCGTTTGTAATAAGCATCGCACACTGTTACTACGTTTATAAGCGGAGTTTCACTCCCGGATTCTCAATCCAAAGTAAAACTCCCCATGGGTTTATAAGCAATGGGAGTGTAAATCCAAAATACTTTCTGGTTTGAGATGACAGCTCCAAGCTCAAATTCAAAATCATAGTAAAGACAAATATAAACCCAATGTTTAATTTAATGTAATTTAAAAATATCCATAAACAAAGAAAAAAAACTATTGTAGCAAAATAAAACACCCAGCTTCTTCTTTACAAAGTTTTCCCCCTTCGGAAAAAATTCTCACTCCCAGTCAGCGTTTATAAGCACAACATAAACCGGGATCGAAGTTTCACTCCAGCTTTTTCTTCGGGAGCGAAAATCCAAGTTCTGGATTTTCACTCCCGGTTTATAAGCGGTGTTTCACTTCGGATCGAAACTTCCATCCGGAGGAAAACTCCGCTTATAAACGTAGTATGTAATAACAGGAAATGGCAAAGCTTTTTGTAAATCCATACTATTACTACAAACATACGTTTCAGGACTATTTATTGCATATTCCGAATCTTGTTTCATAGAATTCCTTATTCTGCTTCCTGCAAATGCGTTTCGGGTTCATTTTCAATTTGAGCTTTTTCTTGTACGCTTATTTCAGGATTATTAGTTTTAATTTTATAAATATCACACTTTCTACAGGTATCCTTTTTAGATACATGAAATTGTAAATTGAATTTTGTATTGAAAATATATCTATAAAAATGCTCTTTCACTGTACTTACACCTTCTTTTGTACATTTTTCTACAAAAAGTGTATACATCTTCCTGATATTTAACGAGTCACTCAAATATTTTCTGTTTGCATTATGCTGCCTTGTGTAATGACTCTGATAACATGGAAATGTTTCAAGGTGCTGACAAACGTAATTTACAAGATCTTCAGGAATTTTTCTAGGTTGGCAACCCTTACTACCTCTAAGATCTTCACCTGGCTGTTTTCCAACGGATACTTTTTTGAGGACTCTATTAACTCGTCCTTCAGAAATACGTAAAGTATCGAGGAAGAACTTCCTGCAGACTGCCACTGACAACCCGTTTCTGTTTTGAGAAAATATTTATTAGAGCCACTTCTTAAAGTAGCGTCAGTCTCCTTTTCACGACTTCATACCGTTGAATTAGTCCTGAAATAAAAGTATTCTGCTGAGAAAAATTTCCCATTTGCCAAACATTGCTTTTCGGCTGCCCGGTGTTATTTTGCCATTACAGTTATTTTTACATCCACACAGAGTATTCGAAAATGACTTTTTATTAACTAAATGCCCCTTTACGTTTATATATTGTTTACCAGAGTTCCTCAATTTCTTCGATATTGCCTTTTTGTGTTTTTCCGGGTTCCCTTTTCTTTTTCTACATGAATTTGGATTTAAAGATCCCATAAAGACACTGGATTCACTTGGTGAAGATTCGGAAATATTTTTATTCATTACATTCTCCATCAATGGAACTGATGTGTCCCCACTTTCGATAAAAGAGGTACAATTTAGGTCACTGATTTCGCTATCGGGAGTATCGGAATCTAAGTCACTATTAATTATTATCCTTTTGTATTGACTCCTGCGATCCATTATTCCTTGATGCTATATAAATACAAATTTGAAATTATAATAAAGTTAGTTAGTACATTTAATTTTTTCATGGAATCTACCTAACTATAAAAGTATTGATGGAGTTTAAATTAACCATATATAATTCCTTGGAAACGAAAATAAAATTTTGAACATTCACTTCACTATTAATAAACGCACACAATAAGAAAAAAATACAACCCGCGATTAATTGACTTACGCCACTTTCATCCTCAGCAATATGACGGTTTTGTTCGTAATGATAACAACACGCTGTCGTCTGGGGTTCTAACAGTAACTTATAGCTACTTTTAACATGGGGCTGAACAGGGTGATGCGTAAATAGTATAATTTAGTTTTAACTCAATTTTTGAAAATTTTTGACTTACGCCACTATGATTCTCAACGGTTCGTGAAACGTATTTGCCACAAAAAAGTTTGGAGGTGAGAACAATTCCTAGATTATTGACACAGGCAACAATAGGAAGGAAAATACTATTGAGTAGAAGAGAGTAATATTACTAACTAGGATAAGTGAGGCAGTAAACCGAACGCTTAAGAGGCAGCAGGCCGGATTCAGAAAGGGCCGCTCATGTATTGATCATATCAACACCTTACGAATAATAGTGGAGCAGTTTACTGAATTCCGATCCCCCCTTTACCTTGCTTTCGTAGATTATGAGAAAGCGTTCGACTCGGTCAATAGGAGCTTTATATGGCAGGCACTACGGTGACGTGGACTGCCTGATAAAATAATAGAATTGATAAAAGCCCTATATAACAATTCCAAATGCAGAGTTCTCCATAATGGAAAATTATCCGACAGCTTCGAGGAGTACAACAAGGATGCCTACTCTTACCTTTACTATTTATTAGGCTGCTCGCACACTGCATCAGAATTTGTACGATTTTGTGCGAATTCTGATGAAATTGTATGCTATTTCATCGGAATTCGCACAAATTCGTACAAATTCTGATCCAGTGTGCGAGCAGCCTTATAGTAATAAATGACATCCTTGTCGGCGCTCTAGATAGTAGAACAGGCGGCATACAATGGAGTTTGGTAGACCGCCTTAAGGATCTCGACTACGCAGATGATATCTGTTTGCTGGCTCACAGACACCAGGACCTCAAAAACATGATTAACAATTTGGCAACAGAAAGTAGTCCAGCAGGCTTAAGGCTAAATCCAACTAAAACTAAAGAAATGAGGATAAATGCAAACACCATTGAACGGACTGCGCTGAATAACCGTGACATGGAACTGGTCGATAAATTCTGCTACCTCGGTAGTATTATTACCGAAAATGGCGGTGCAGAAGAAGATGTCAGTTCAAGAATAAATAAAGCACGAGGCGCATATGCATGCCTGTTCCGCATATGGAGATCAACGGAGATCTCAACTAACAACACACATTGCGGCTGTTCAACTCCAACGTGAAGGCAGTACTTTTGTACGGTTGCGAAACATGGAAAGTCATCCAATTCATCACATGGCGCCTACAAGTCTTCATCAACAGATGCCTTCGTCGTATCCTAAAAATCCGCTGGCAAGATAGAATTTCAAACGAAGAACTATGGCGACGTGCCGGCCAAGAAAGGATAGACGACCAAATCAGGCAAAGGAAATGGAATTGGGTTGGCCACACCTTGCGACGCGAAAACGAAAATCTAGCCAAACAGGCCCTTGACTGGAATCCGTAAGGATCCCGTCGAGTAGGGCGACCTAGAACAACGTGGAGGAGAACCCTACTAACAGAAGCCGCAACAACTGGGAGATCCTGGAAGGGAGCTGAGAGCTGTCGCGCAAAACAGAGTCCGCTGGAGGGCAACTGTTTCCGCCCTATGTCCCAAGAGGGATTAAAGGAGCGCAATGATGATGATGAGAAGAGAGTAAACGGAAGCGACAGAGAGCGACAACTAAGAAACAGAACTTGGCATTTATTAGGATTTAGTTTAAGGAAATTAGGAGCACCATTCATTAATTCGGGATAATGTGCTATTGAATTCAGACATACTTTGTTCGATCTGGTTAGGATTACATGAACTATACAGCTGGAGATCGTCAGCTTAAAGATGAAATTCACTATGATTTTTTCCAAAGCGGCGGAACTTGAGAAGTTATTAGGCAGTAATTGAATATATGCCTGATAGTCTCTGCGATTCGCGCTGAGAGAAGCGGGCAGATAAATTATCCCAGCCAGTGCTGTTTGAAGAGATGGAAAGCAATATCTCAAGATCTTTAAGGGTGTCAACACAACGAAAATTAAAACCATCAGAACTATAAGTAGATCAAGGGGAGGGAGATCAGAAAAGGAAGCAGGCTCAGAATAAATAAAATAAATAAAGAATAAAAGACGCATTGAGGAGGTATACGCCAGCATCAAACGGGATGACCACAGATGGATGCCCAGCAAACGAAGATTACACCAGAGTTTTTTTAAAGTTTAAAGTGAGATCAAGCTTGCGGGAATAGTACTCACGTTTTGCAGACTTAACCTTACTGTTGATAAGGCTGCGGAGCATTTTGTAGTCATTACGGTAACTTAGTATCTTAATCCTACGATAAAGTATGTACATGAGCTCCAGATGAATTATTAAGTCGCGGATTTCGCGCGAAAACCAAGGACAAGGTAAGGAAGAATAGCATATTCTTGTGACAAAGGATACACATTGGTCATAATCTGAGAAAATGAGAAATGATGAAGTGATACAAAAGATGAAGGAATTTCTGGTTTCAGCCAAGTTTCTCTTACAAGAATAACATGCATTTTAGTATGTTCAACAATATACTCATCAATTTTATTTTGCAGACTTCTAGCATTCAAAACGCACATGTTCAACCGAGAGGAAGAAAAACCAATGATATTAAGCAGCGTTCTTCACTGAGCACTCTATTGGCAATATGAATGGTACCAATAACTAGCACGACACATAACCACGAGCATAGAAGCAGCCATGAAATGAAATTTTAAAAAGTGAGAGAAAAATATTAAGGTGGAGAAGATAAGAAATAAAGTATAAAAAGGAGCTGATAGCGATTGTTTAAAGATAAGGAAGATGTAATATAGAGAAAATTTCCAAAATTTAACAATTAAAAGTAGTATAAAAGAAAAAATAATAGAACTAGACTTAAATGGAATAAACATAAAATGAGTGCTAGAACTATAGATAAAATAAAAGATACATATTATTAAAACTAATACGTCACGCTGCATATCCAAATCCTCATAAAGAAGAGCCTCAGTTGCCATGATTTGCTTCCAGAAAATCTGCCGTGCAAAGGACAAATGACCTATATGCATTATAGGTCAAAATGGCTTTGTATGCATTTTTGGATGTAAAATATTTATATTTATCCTAAAAAAAATTTAAGTCTGATTGTTCTCTTAAATTAAAAGTTATCACCTTGAACATTGGGTTTATTTGCTTGGGTTTCATGCATTTTGAAAACTTTGATCGCGTTTTTCTCGAATCGAGCTAGGCAAATAGGCAAATCTATATGCAGATTTGCCCTTTGCACGGTAGAAATGGTCCAACGCATCAGCAGACGTTATCTTTAGAAAAGGTCTATCCTTAATTTTTCGAATATAACCAATACCACGCATTCATGGTACGGAATGAATAATTTTCCACACTTTTAATTTTACAGCAGCTCTAAATATATTTTGATTATCTTTTGAGAAGCTCGCAGTGGCAAAAATTTTAGCGGAACTTTTAAATCTGGTTTAAACTAACCCCACCCGCTTGATAAAATTTTCTGAAAAACTCTTTTTTCTCATTAGAACATGAGAATTTAACAATGAGTTGTGATTTAGTCATTCTTGTGGTATCATCTTTACCACTGGTGTCATCATCAACGAAAAATCCCCTCGAATACGATGACAGTTCATGTCCTATATGGAATGAAATATTGCTTAAAACCTCATTAGATTTTACTGAGGATATACGAGGGATGCCAGTAATGATGATGTCACTAAGCCTCTGCTCCCGATCGAGATTATCAGCCACCTGGAAGAGATAAACTTCCTCTGGCATTACGTCTGCTTAATCTAGTGATATTCTCAGTGACTCCAGTGCATCAAAACGTTCCATCAAAATTTTATTCAAATATAGTAACCGTTTCTCCAGCTGATCGTCGGAGGAAGAGGTTGAGCCACCACGCATAACAGCGTCATGGAGTCATCAGATTCGACGGCTTCTAATTTGCTGCACGACCATGCGTAAGAGCCGGAGAGTGATTACGGGAAACACCATCATAAGCTGGCTGCTTTTGCTGTAGCTTACCGTCGTGTTTTTGAGCACTTTTACTGATATGGGCGGATTTATCCATATTTACAATAATTATTGGTTTAAAAAACAAAAAATTAAAATCGCAAAGCGCTAGTAAATATGAAAAATTCAGTAAAGGAATGAAAAAAACTGGAATATGTTCATACTCGCGACGCAAACAATCGTATTAATCAAAACCTTTCGACTTCAAGTACTAAGTAAGTCAATACATTTATGGCTAAAATTAGGGTGTTTCAACTTGGGTTGCTAAGAAATGAAGAACAATCATTTATTTTGTGGGAGATGAGATTTTAAATTGTTGTTTCAGCTAGATTAGTGGGTTCCAAACCGTAGTGCAAACATTGAATTGCGAAACCCCAGTGGCGTGAGTAACGGCCCCGTAAGCCCCGGGACACGGGAGGGCACTTTTTCAGGTTCCTTGACAATAAATGAAAAATAATTTAATATATGAGCCTAAATAAAATTGAAGTCACATACTTAACTTTGACTATATTCTACAATAATCAACATTATAAAAGTGATTCCGAAAGCGGGAATGCTATCGAACTACATGGTCCAGCGCCGCGTGTGGGGTAACGGTCATTCAAGGCGCAGGGGCGCATTTTTGCAATATGTAAAAGTTGATTTTTAAGAATACAATTTATGTGATGTAAAAGCGTCGACTAAAGGGCGGCAAAGGACATTCTCGATTTACGCTGTGCACGCCCTTTAAGATCTCAAAATTTATGTGGTCCACATTGTAATACACGTAGATTTCGAGGCTATTTTTTTGTCAGAAAATTGTAAAGATCATAGCGTATTACAATATAATATGAATTAATAGAAAAATAACTCACTTTTCCTTTGGTTTAATTCAATTTTAAAACGCTTTTATTTGTTGATGTGATGAACTTACGTAGTTCACTAAAAAATTAGATTGGCAAAAACGAAAAATGGCTCCCGCGTGCGCGCTAACTGCAAAAGACTGATGAGATGGGGTAAGTTAAGTTTAGGGTTGGCTGAACGTCTACTCGATGAAATAAACGTTCTTTGGGATATGCCGGCGGTCCATATTATAGAACCGGTGCGTATATGGCCATTCATACTCGAGGGATCATGGTTCCGGAGCAAAAGCTTTTTTTGAGCAAGGGAGGCGTGCGGAGATGAAATAAGTGGAGAGTTTCGTGCTTCGGTGGAGACTTTTGTGTTCCTGCTTCTAACCTGCGAACACGGAAAGCACGCACTCACACAAATAAGAAATTAATACTTTGCCATTGTGTTAAAAATAATAATCTTTCAAACAGTCAAAAAATAAAAGTGAAAAAACATGCTGTCGCTGCAACTGAAATCGCCAACGCATTGTTTTCATCTTTTATGATATCTTATTATTAATTATATACATAAATAATGAATTGATTTAAATAAACACTCAAACAGAGTGAAAATATTTGACATCTCACTAATTCAAACAATCATTGCGTAGCAACACAAAAGCTGCTTTCTTTGCTATTACTCCGTGTATTTTCAGGAAACTTGCAGAACCATGATCCCTCGTGTATGAATGGCCTATGGCCCTTTTTGATGAAAATCTAGTCGCTATTAAATTAAGGAGACTTAAGGTCGAATTCAATAAGCAATTATATGCTGGAATGGCAATACTGGACCAATCACTATACAACTTCCACTATGACTTCATGCTGAAAGAATTGAGCGATAAATGTAGAGTAATGTACATACATATATGGACACAAACCCTTAATATATGAAATTCAAATCATGAAGGAAAAAATTTGACACTAGCGATTATTCTGCGAACAATCGATATAGTATAACACAGGCAAATAAAAAGGTTCCAGGCTTGATGAAAGATGAGCTAAACGAGAAAATAATGACAGCATTTGTTGGCTTAACCCGGGGGCTACACGATCAATTTGTCTGCAATTGCAATTTGAAATATTGCATGTCAAAGTTTTATCAGCAGGAATTTTATTGCATTGCAATTTCATTCTTACAAGAAATGCGTAGGAGATAGTTGTTGTGTTTGGACCTAATTTTCAATGATTCACTCATTTTGTAATAATAAAAAAATAGTTAACAGTCTCAACTTTTGTCTTTTAAAAAATTTTATGTTAATTCACATAAAATTAAATAATCCAGCGTCAAGTAATCTCCACTGCTTAGGTTTTTCCACTTTCCGCCATTTTGTTTTAAAGAAATTCAGAATTTCTTGCATATGCAAGCATTGCATTTACAATATTGCATTGCATATTGCAGCAGGGGCTATACGATCAACTTTAGTATTGCAATGCAATATTGCAATTGAAAAATTGATCGTGTAGCCCCCGGGTAAGAGCGAAATTGTACAGCTTTCAAATACAGGGTGCTGATGATTTCAAAAAAGTTGAAAGGGTAAAGAAAACTGTAGCACGTAATTTATAATTTAGCGACTACATAGAATGCTTAGAAGACTCTAATACCCTAATAGCTGAACAAAGATCATTTATCCACAAGGTATATACAATAAAGCAGACCAAAATATACATACATAACTGAAAATGGAGCTGATACGTTGCCGTGGTGGCATTTTTCAATACCGCAAGACGAGGAAGTGGAAGAAACGTAATATCGGAATTTTCAACTCAATCAACATTTTTAAATGAGAATTATAAAAACAAAAGTAAATAAATATAAGAGTCCCATGAGTATGGTAGGAAGGGTAAGGTCCATACATATCAGAATAAGGCATTATAGAACTGGGGCGTACAGTGGCAAGATATGCTAATGCTCCACCCAAATTACTTTAGAGGTCGTAATTTTGAAATTACTAAAAAAAAATAATTTTTATAATGCTCATCTGGAATTTACCTATCGATCTCTCTAGCCGCATTTTGAAATTACATTTTCATTTTTTATTTTATTTTTTTTATTTTTTTTTTTTTTTCATTTTAATACTATTTTTTCTATAAATTTATTCTAACGGGCCGCAAATATGAGTTTTCGTAACCATTTTTTTTAAATCTTCGTCTTTTAGTCAGCTATTAATCTGTCTAAATGAATTTTTGATTTAGTTGTTGAAAACTGTTAAAATTACTGTCAAATATCAAAAAAATCAGTTTGAAATATTTTGGTAGAGGTTTACACATCACAATGTATTTTTGTAACTCTATGAGATATTTTCTTGAATAAGGCCCCAATCTACGGTAAAAGTCAAGGCTTCAACCCACCAACTTCCAGAGTTAGGTATCGTCAAAGTCAAAATTTTGTTTTTTCTTCACTAAAATTTGAAATTCAACCTCCTTTTTCTCCAAAAAATACGTAGTTAATTGATTTTTTTTTACAAAAGTGGAAAGCTTGGACAATTCCTATAAATAATGTCCGGCAATTTTTATGCTACGGCCTTTAGTTTTTGGACTTGTCACCATCGAGGGGAATTTGCTACAGCTGATGGAATATTGAAAAATTTGCCTCTTTTTAATAAACTGAGAGTCACACGAATTTTCAAAATTCGCACGTAATCCGATTTTAACATTTGATAGTTAGATAATAAGATGTGAATATCAGCAAAAGTATAAAACTTGTCAATTGTTCTGGACAGGGGGCACTAGTTATAAACTCGCATTTATCGATTTTCCACTTATTTTGAAAAATTTTATTTATAAAAACACCCCTTGTGAAACTAAGCAACCATGGGCTTGAAAAGTTCCTCCTTTCATGGTTAAGAAGTAGAGCTAAGGTAAGAATGTGCGCTCTCTTGTATGGAGCAGTGGGAACAGGAAGCTCTTTTTCTTTAACTGGACAAAAAAATACCATAAGGACCACACCTTGCGACGAGAAAACGAAAATCTAGACAACCAGGCTCCTGCCTGGAACCCGTAGAGCTTAAAGACCTAGAACAACGTGGAGGAGAATTGAACTAGCAGTAACCGTGGGGCCTCGGTAGCCTAGGGGTAAGGCGTCTTGCTACTATCTCAGAGGTCCCGGGTTCGATTCCCGGCGAGCCCCACGGTCCTTCGCCTTTTCCACTTTCCCACCTACATAACTTTCCTTCTTTCTTCTTCTCTCTTTACATTCCTGATTCCTCTTGCCATAGCCTTCCTTAGCCCTTCCCGCTCCGCCAAAGCGTATGTCATCGGTTGGTTGATGAGATTCAACTCGTTTCAGGAGGCATAACACTCCAGCGAGTTGTTTCTCGATTTTTTTTTATGTGGTAGTTCTAAGCTCAGCAGTCACCCTTTGTACTACTAGTCCGTCATGTCATTTGTCACGTCAAGGATGGTGAGGTGTTGAACTTCTTTTTTGAGATAAGACAGTACTTGGTTTTGGAGGGGTTGAATTCGACACGATTCTTCTCTCCCCAATCTAGAATTAGTTTGATGTCTTTTGTAATAGAGTTGAACAATAGTTCACGATCATCAAGACAGGATCTGGCTTGTGTCTGTCTTGTATCGAAGCTGTACGAGTAACGTAGAGTACCGTCGTCAGCGAAGCTGAGAAGTGGATTGAAGGGGATTGAAAGTAGGTCATTTATAAAGATAAGAAATAGGGCCGGTGATAAAATTGACCCCTGGGGGACCCCCGCAGAGATGGGGTGAGATTCAGATTTGACGCCATCCAAAACTACCTTAATTGAACGACCGGAAAGGAAACTCTCAGCCCACTTATAGAGAAGCGAGTCAATTCCAATAGCTTGGAGTTTAGCTAACAAGGCTGAGTGCCATACTCTATCACAAGCCTTGGAGATATCCAAAGCAACCAAACTAGATTCACCAGATCCATGCAAACTTTGGTTGAGGTGTTCTGTAATGCAAACTAAAAGATCACCAGTGGATCTTTTTTGTCGGAAGCCGTATTGTTTGTCGTTTATAAGTTGGTTGGATTCTAGATATCCCATAAGCTTTTTGTTAATTATCGTCTCCATGGTTTTGGAGAGGATAGAAGTGATTGCTATTGGGCGGTAGTTGGAGGGAAGGCTGGAGTTACCTTTTTTCGGTATTGGCTGCACATGAGCAAGTTTCCAAGAGTCTGGATAAACTCCGGAAGAGTATGATAGGGCAAAAAGTTTGCGCAGAGGTTTAGCCAAAGGTGAGGCGCATTGTTTTAAGACGATAGGGGGTATAATATCGGGTCCAGTGGATTTGTTGACATCGAGCTCCTTGAGGCACCTGTAGACCTCACGAGTCCTGAAAAAAACCCTGTCCATTAAATGAGCGCTGTGCTCGAGGACCGGGGGTAGCGTATCATTTTGGGGTAGAGAAGAATTTGAAGCAAACAGAGATGCTAATAAATCGGCCTTGGATTTTCTGTCTGTTATCACCTTTTCATCGTGGATGAATGAAGGAGTTGTGGAGGTGGTGAAATTCTTCTTGATGGAACTTACCAAGGACCAGAAGTTTTTGCTACCAGAGGTTGCATTAAGGAGTTTACTTCTCAACTTGCTGTCAAATAAATTTTTGACATTCCTGATGGTGACTTTGCAGGAATTTCTCAGTTTTATATACTCTGCACGGAGCGATTCACTCGGGAAGCTCTTGTAAGCTCGAAAGGCGGCTTCTTTATTTCTGATTGCATTCATACACTCCTGATTAAACCATCTGTTGGGCCTAGCCTTCACAGATCTAGTAGAATGAGGAATGAACAAATGCATTCCTGCCTGTATGATTCTAGTCCCCTTTTGCACCAACATGACTCGATGCCCCGATGTCAAAGTTGCAACAGTACTGGTTCGAAGTAGGTGGACTAAAAATATCTTGCGGGTAGGTTGTGGCAATTCCTTCCTTCCCCGACTAGAGCTGCTGTTTGACATTGCACTCTATACGAATAAAATAGATTGTCGAACAGTATAAAGGGCCTTTCCTGAGACTTTAGTCTTCATATAAAAAACGCAATAACTCGG
Organism: Thereva unica; assembly: GCA_949987705.1. NCBI lineage: Eukaryota > Metazoa > Arthropoda > Insecta > Diptera > Therevidae > Thereva > Thereva unica. Next base: position 68,350,085 of record OX465282.1, read on the forward strand.
AGATTTTCGGCGAATTTAAAGGCCCGGTCAAACTATGATTGTGAGCCGGTCTGCCGATCCAAATTCGTTGCGCTTATGGGTTTGCTGAAAATCTGGATGAACATCCAATTTGACCGTGCATGGGGCCTTTAGAGCCGTCGCACAAAACAGTGTCCGCTGAAGGCTAACTGTTTCCGCCCCACATCCCATGAGGGATTAAAGGAGAATAAGTAAGTAAGTAAGAGTTGAAAAATTAAGCGCTTTTTGACATTCGTTAGGTAGGCGAATTGGGACTTAATATCGCATTAACTTCATAGCAATAATGGTTGATAATTTAAAAGAATAATGTGAGCACGTTTCAATAAGTATTTGCTTAAACAATTACAATTTAAACAAAACCTTTACTCTGCGTGCAGATAAACATACACCCCACCAGATTTACCCCGGTAATAGGCTTCATTTTCCCCATATCTTACCTTCACGTTTAAAAAACAATGTGAGAAGGGATATACCGGCATTGCCACCGGAAAAACACCCATGGGAATGTGAAATTTACAAAAAATCAATTTAGAAACTTTCAAAAAACCAACAACCCTAATACTTTACTGAAAACGGAAGCAGCCCTGTCTGCGAAAGGGCAAATAAAATGCTCCCTTTATGATTTATCAGTTTCGAGAGCATGACATACATACAGATTCGACTTCCTGGCATTTCACTCGAATGCACTTTTCCCTTTGTGCCAAACAATAATCCTTCCACATACACATTTCTATACACAAAAGTTCTAGCTTAACACCCTGCTCCCCGGCCTTCAATATAAGAACTATATCTCATGAAAACGCGTCGAGCATAAAGGGGAAATCCTAACACGGAGCAGCGTGGATTTCGAACGCCATAACGAATGCATTTTCATTTTTACAGTTTTTCATTTTTTGGATTTTATTGTCCTGGGATTTGGTAATTGTGTTATAAAAGAAGGAACAAAGCGAAGGGTGCAAATTGCTTAGGCAGTTATTTCGAGTTCGACGTGCCTGCCCCGTGGGTAGGAGCTTAGCATCTACTAGGTGGATCAAATGGGGTTATGAAACTTTTATAAGGGCGTGAAAAAACATAGCCAACACAGTGGGGATCATCAAATCGGCTTCAATTTGCTTAAATGCTCCCAAGGGATTAAGTGTCTTTCGAGAGTTCTCTATAACCATGCACTCCCCCTATTTATACGAGTAAAACATGTTGATGAGTCTGTTTATATATGTTTAGGGCTGATTTTGCCTTTTATGGGCTTGAAACCAAATTTAATTAATTACGACACTTCCTGGTTTCGTGTCACGTGCACCATAATTTTGCTTGCTTCTCACGTGCTTATGTAAAGTGCTCTTTGGTAAGTCTTAAAATCTTGGATGAGTGAAAGAAAACGGGAACTGAATGGAAAGCTTCATGAAAAGGCAATTCTTGTTAATGCACGGTTTGACTACCTCATTAGCTGAAATTCAATTACATGCCTGCATTTCAAAGTAAATATTTTTAATTAGTAATATTTCGCTTTTGACAAGGCTAAACATCATCAAAATCTTTACTGCGCAGTACGCAAAAGGTTGCACTTCATACCTATATATTCACAAGTTTTGATATGCTATCGTTGCGTATTTATACTGTGCTTTACCTAATATTGGAGGCGATTCAATCTACCAATCCACCGTGCTTTGCTGCATGTAATACACAGCTTCAGGCTCATGATTTGGCGAATAACTCCATGACAGGTCTATCGGAGCAACCCATTTGTGTACGAGTCCCCTTTTGCACCAACATGACTTTCAGCAGCCTTGAGTCACAAATTTGCGGTGATATATGATATACGATATGATGCTCGTATATATGCTTCAAATTAGGTGCTAATTAGGTGCTCCATTTAAAAATTAAGCTCTCTTTGCATTTTCAGGGAAATTCAATTTCAGAACTGGTCTGGGTTTTAGGTGTTAATTAGCTGACCCAATTAAAAATTAGTGTTATTTGCATTTCAGTGAAAACGCAAAATTAAAGCCCGTTACCTAACACAAAAAGTTAATGGGACAAAGTATAGTAAAACTTCGTGGACAGCAATTAGTGTCTCAGAAATTACGATGCGCCATTATTCCTGCAGAATACTAAATTCTATAGTTAGAGCGAGGGATATTTTCTGTTGAAGAAATGTGTCTGTGTGGTTTTATATGTGCATTCCTAAAAAATATTTAAAGTAAAAGTAGCATTCTCAAAAATATCAAAAAAGTGTTAAAAATACAGTAACAAATTGTTTTGAATATACTGTATTCATATTTGAATACTTCCCGAACAGGTTTACTAGAAAATACTTTTTTCGTGTTTTTATCTGCAAGTCGAGACACCGCTAAGACTTAATAAAATCTGCTTCTACACTAGGTTTAGAATGTGAAATGGTGGTATAATAAATGATATCAAAATATGTTCAAGATATATTCTAGCCCGCAGCTAGCACGAACGCTTGAGTAAACATAAGACTCGCCCGCAGATGGCACGCACAAACAGTGTCAATCACGAGTAAAAATGCAACTCGTCCGCAGATAGCATGCAGCTGGCATGCACTAGCCCTCACAGCACCCGCAGCTAGCATACACGCCTGAGGAAAAATAAGAGTCGCCTTCAGCTAGCATGCAGCTGGCATGCACGAAGAGTGTCAAAGGATATTTTTCTAAATTCAAACAAAGAAAAAAATAAAAAAATATATTTTCTTTGAATAAAGCAACGCTTCGTAAAACAGATAGATAAGAGTATTATTTAATAGTCCTCAGCAAATAAAACTTTTTCATTATTAAATATCTTCGTTAAAAAAACCAAATAGTAATTTTTGTATATTTCATTTGAGAATTATAACTAATAAATTGTAACAGTCATTTTTCCAAAATATATATTTTAAAACGTTTCGTCTGTTTGTCTGATACAAATTTTTCAATCGGTTTTTTGAAAACTTCCGGTTATCCGATCATGCTGCAATTTTGCACACAGCTTTAGCTCTGATGACAATGCAATATGGTAAACTCACTATACCGTTAGATTCGTGGCGGCAATCTCAAGAGAGCGGATTGCCATTTGCTTCACAACAACCAAGATATGGGTATCAAATGAAAGGATATCATAAGTAGAATACAATAAGCAATATAGTATACCTAATATACCGTATGGCATAAGGTGGCCATCTCAAGAGAGCGGATTGTCATTTTCTTCATAACACCCGAGACATGAGTATCAAATGAAAGGGTATGATAAGTAGAGTTCAATAAGCTATGTCGTTAGATCTATGGAGGTCATCTACGGAAGGCAGAATACTATTTCCTTCACAACGCCGCGACATGGGTATCAAATGCAAGGGTATCATAAGTAGAATATAATAAGCAATATAGTATACTTAATATATCGTTAGATCCATGGCGGCCATCTCAAGAGGGCGGGTTACCATTTTATTCACAACACTCGGTACCAAAGGAAAGGGTGAAATAATTAGAATATAATAAGATATATGTCGTCATTGAAAATACAACATGGCGGCCAACATAAATAGGTGGATTACGTAATTTTGACAGATTAAATATTTGTTTACAGCCCCGTCCACATTGGTACATATCGGTTAAGCATTTCCGCTTTTACGCTCTTCAAACAACAGAGAAATCAAACGCCCGTACACCAAACCATTTTTCTCAGTATTTCCAATAAGCCATTACAAATGTACACCTTTGGTATTTTTAAAAGCCTACGAAGTACTTAAAAATATAGTTCTCAAAGTAATTACTTGCGATTTCCCCTCTCTTTTCTCTTTGATCCGTTAGCTTGGGGTATGAGCGGGACGTCCCCGCAACTGTCGGTTCCGCTTTAAAAAATGCGACTATTTTCTTGGTTTTTTGCGACTATTTTCTTGGTCAATTTAGCCGGTCGACCACCCTTCTCTTTTCAAACCCTGGGACCAGACAACGGTGGAGTTGCAATATGTATCCCCTTCGGACCTAGGGCCAAAATTACCATAAAAATGCCTCGCCGACTAGCCTATTCAGAATTACTTAGACGACTGCAAAAATCAAAAACAATTATTTATTAAATAAGAACTTATTAGCAGCTGCTTTCATTAAATATCGCTCTTTATAAAATAGTTATTTATTATAAAAAATAACGAGAACCGTTCTATTGAGGATGCTATTCGGTCCACACGATCAACTTCCCAGTATGATGAACGTAGAAGGAATAAACTGTTTTCTTCAAAATAGTAATACGTTTAGCACTAGTGGGCAATTGACTAGTGTCAGAACTGGAGACAAAGTAATCATGAGAAAAGCTACTTCAAATAACTCTAATAGTGTCTAATCTAAAGAATTTTGCTAGAGAATTTGTTTTTCCCGAACGTTAGCAAACAAACATTTCCTTAGTACTTCGTTCGTTACACTAAAGCGGGCGTTCGAATTCATATTGAGAGTGTTGAAGCGCCGCTGATAAAGTGGGAAGAGAATGACTTCATTTGGAAACTCCAAAGCTTTCCGGAGATAGTACTTGTCAGACTTAACAATAAAAAACAAATTTTTCGGTAACTACTGGAAAGATTTGAAAAATTCGTGATGTGTGATTCGTGATGGTAACGAAATTTTTGCACGATTTTTAAAGACTGTCGAATTTTGACAAGTGATGATTTGTTGGAAAGCTATCGCTGTGCAGAATCCAAGAAAGATCACTTCGTTTAGAACGGGTCTCATTCCATCGAGTTTATTAGATATTAGCAAAACTTATCAATTTAAGGTCTTTCTGACACTTATCCAAAGTTTTTACATTTAAAGAAAAAAAGGCCCGACCGAATGTTATGAAATTTTTGTTTGTTAATATTCTTCTTTTGGCATCTCAAAGCAGTCGATATAGTTTTTGGTTCACGCGGTATCGTGCAGGTACAAAAATCACGAGCGTCGTTTAAACAGAAAAACGGTTCGACGGAATTTTATGAAAATCCTTTCAGGTCATATTTCCGTTAAAACGCTTCGAACGAAGTCGTTATTATTATTTTGGTTCGCGCGACAACATTGCCACATACGTTTAGTACACATACACACACAAATAGTTTTTCTAAGATTTTTGATTAAAATGCTCTTGGGACCCTGAAAAATGGAAATACGTTGGAAATTTTGATTTCGATTTTCGGACCGATTACAATAACTTCCTTATACTGGGAAGTTTCATAACTTTCATAAGTTTTCATAACTTAAGATATACTAGTTGTAATTCCGAAATTCTTTTTTTTTTCCTTTTCTCTTTTTTTTGTTTTTTGTTTTTTATTCCTTGTAGCACATATCAGTTTTGTACAATTGTATCATTCATTGGTAAGCGGTATTTGTCTTAGTAGGAAACGTTTAGGATATATCGTCGGTCTAGAACCAGAACAACGAAAAAAAATAATTCCTTTTTTGAATTTTCTGGTTGTAGAAGAGTTACTTTATCCGTCTTTATATAAATTCGGCCATAACATTTTATAATAGTAGTAGTTTCCATTTTATCGTATCTCCATTTCACACAACATCTTTTAGAACCATATGAACGCAACGTACATAAGTAAGGCTTAGTTCGAAAACGTAGTAAACCAACATCGATGCACAATATGCAGAATCACAATGTGATCCATGTCATGAATTTTATATAAGTAGTTCTAAGAAGTTTTTTTAATTTTTTCCTAAATTTTACAATTGTTTTGGGGAGTATACATTTTGTTCTTTAGTTATTTACATTGTTAGATCCAGTGTGAAGTACGAGTATGGAACATATTTTTTGAATTTCGCGGAGTTGCAAAAACAATTCATTAAAAATAGAACTTTAGATTGTGATGGCGAGCGAATCAAGTGGTTAAAAATAGTACATCTTCAATACAGGAAAAATGAGAACTCTAAAATATTTTTTAAGTATGATCATAATACTGAATTGAAATATTTTGATATTGCCATAAGACAAACGCGTTCCGGACTCCTTAAGCACCAATTAAACCCTGCGTATACGGCTGCATTAAAAATAACCGAGGCTAAAGCAAAAGATTTGCTTAACTTGTGTGAGTCTGGTTTGATAACAGAACATTATAGGGGTTTTTATAGAAATTTGATTGAATCCAAACAGGAATACAGGGCGGACACCGAATCTACAATGCTATGACGAATGAATTAATATTGAACGAATTATAGATTTACTCGCTATTTCTTTCGTATTGGTTTTTTTTGTTTTTGCTTTTTTTTGAACGAAAACTAGATTCATTATGTTATCTGTCTTTTGGATATGAATAAAATATTTTGCTAAAATAACATACCGCACATTTTTACTGATCTCAAATATCTAAATACCTTACTCGATGTACTGAAAGTACGGAAATGACGTTGATTTTTAAGACCAGAATAACGTATGTGCAATTCATCATATAAAATTTAAATATTCGATATAAAAATAAAAGCTGCATCTTACAAAGTTATTTTTTTTGCACAGAATAGATGATATTTTTAACAAGAAATACTTGTATATAGATTTCGTGAACTGTTTTTTTAACTTCCCAGTATAGGAAGTTATTGTAATCGGTCCGAAAATCGAAATTGAAAATTTCAACGTATTTTCATCTTTCAAGGTCCCAGGAGCATTTTAAGCAAAAAATTGGGAGGAAGTATGTGTGTGTGTGTGTATGTGCGTACGGATGTGGTCATTTTTTCCTGCACAATATCGCGCGAACCAAAACTGATATCGACTTCGTTGAGGTGTCGTTCGAAGCGTATTAACCGAAATATGATCTGAAAAGATTTTCATGAGATTCGGTCCAGCCGTCTTTTTGTTTAAGCGACGTAAGTGATTTTTGTACCTGCACGATATCGCCCGAACCACGAAAGATATTGACTTACTTGAGGTGCCGTTCGAAGCGTATTAGCGACAATATAATCTGAAAAGATTTTTATAATATTCGGTCGAGCGGTTTTTTGGTTTAAATGACTTAAGTGATTTTTGTACCTGCACGATATCGCGCGAACTATAAAAGATATCGACTTAGTTGACGTGCCGTTCGAAGAGTATTAACCAAAATGTGATCTGAAAGGATTTTCATAAAATTCGGTCTAGCGGTTTTTTTGTTTAAGCGGCTTAAGTGATTTTTCTACCTGCACGTTATGGCCCGAACCACAAAAGATATTGACTTACTTGAGGTGCCGTTCGAAGCGTATTAGCGACAATATAATCAGAAATTTTTTTTATAATATTCGGTCCAGCGGTTTTTTTGGTTTAAATGACTTAAGTGATTTTTGTACCTGCACGATACCGCGCGAACTAAAAACTATATCGACTTCATTGAGGTGCCGAAAAACATTAATACCTAATCTTGTAAGTGCGCCCATTTAGTTTGACATTTTAGCGAAAATATTGATAAACAATTGTGACAAATTCTCGGTATTGTACATATATTCTATATTGCCTATTGTTCATTTATTATTAAAATATCCAATCATAATATTCAACATCCATCATACTGGGAAGTTGATCGTGTGGACCGAAAGGGTCGAACCCACATCCCAACTAGTTTTAAATTAAAATGGAAATTCGATAATGCATAAAATTCACCTTTTAATAGCTCTCCTGTAAAATTTCAAATTGGTGGTTACGTTCTTCTGGTTCTAGACCGACGATATATTGTTACGTTATCTTGTTATTTATTATCTTTATCTATTTTTGCAATGTGTATCTGTTGTTTCTTCAATAAATAAATAAATAAATTAATAAATAAGTTAAAAAATTATAAGTAGATTCGTTCTTTAATAAAATACGGCACGTCTCTTTGCTGCTAATAGTTATTATTATGTACATTATTATAATTTTTGCTGTTTATTTTTTTAAATTTAAATTATCTCCGTAATTATAATTGAATAATAAAAATTTGCAAATTAATGCTATGTGCATAATTTCAATTCCCAAGTTTTAATTAAAGCATTTTAATTGCGATATCTTTCTTGCCAAAATAATACGAATTTTACTTTTTATTTTCTCAAACTACGATGTTTACGAGACGACATCTAATTAAAAATAAGAAAAAGTGCGCAATATTAACTACAGACTGCAGCACAATGTGCAAACAATAAATTATATAATTATTGTGTGAACAATAAATATCAAATCCATCTTGATCCGCTCAATATATGTATAATTGTACAAACTTTGAATATCACCCACCTGCCGTCAATAAAATAGAGTAAAAATGAATATGGCACAGCCGCGATCTTTTTACACCGTGATCCAAATCAGATCAGCCGAGCAAAAAGAACGGACTTGGATCATGGAAGAAATTTAGTTTTTTACAGTTGTAGTTGTGATTTTTGATATGTAATGTCGCATTTTATATCAGTCTCTAAAACTTATTAAAAATATTTCTGATTTAAAAAGAATTTATAAAAATGTTTAATTGACTTCCAAAATTAACAAAAGGCAACTTTCAATCATTTTTCCAAATAAATTTATGAAATTTAGCAGAGCTACCAACCCTTAAAATTAAAGAAAACAGAACAAAATTATAAAAGCTCTGGATTTCCCAATGAGATGTGTCTTGGATATACTTATGTAGTTGTTACACAAGCTATTTTTGTATCACAGATTTTGATCCAAATCTTTTTTGGATCAACTTGATCAACTTGGTGATTTTTTTTATTTATTTATTATACATTTATTGGGGCAGTACACAAGAACTACATCTTTTAAAATACAGAACTAACGGCAAAAAAATTTAAATATTAAAAAAATAACTTAAACTAGCCTTAAATAAATAATGTTGAAGTGAAAAGAAAATTATAGGGGATAGATAAGAGGGTTAGATAGAGGAAAAAATAGAAAGGAAATAAAAAGAACTAAAGAAAAGGTGAGGAAGAGGAAGAGAGAAAACTAGATGCTTGCTTTCTGAAAGCTGCTGCTGTGCCTATCCTTTTTATTGTGTTAGGAAGGCAATTCCAAAGTCTAATTGTATACACAAAGAAGGAGCGACTACCAATTAGGGACAAATGAGCAGGTATAAGGAATTTGATTGATTTCAGGGACTGTAAAGGAGCTAGGAAGTCGGAGAGGTATACAGGACTTTTAGCATAAAATGCTTTATGTAGGAGGACCAGTGCCATGATGTCAAGAAGACGAAAAATGTCATGACCTAATAAAGAATGTTGTATGCCAGACACATGATCCGAGCGTCTCAAAATATACCGTAGACAATCATTAAATGCTATCTTAAGACGTTGACGACAAGATGAGTCAAAAGAAATGTAAACAAGGGCACCATAAAGAAAATGTGGCACCACGAGAGTTTTAACTAGCTTGGCACGAATAGATTGTGGTAAGAGATTACCATAGAGCCAAAGTTTACTCAATGTGCCATAGATCTTGGGGAGTATAAGTGAGACATGATTGCAGCAGGATAGTCTGTCATTAATAATAATACCGAGATTATTGACACATTCAACAAAGGGAAGAGGAATATTATCAAGGATGATATTTGGAATATTGTCCAGAGACCTATTGGGACATTTAAGGATGAGTGCTTTGGACTTATTAGGATTTAATTTGAGAAAATTGGAAGAACTCCACTCATTTATTTGGGACAGAATATCATTAAGATTTGAGATGCAAGATCTGATTTTACTAGGAGGACACAAGGTGTACCACTGAAGATCATCAGCATATAGATGAAATAAGCAGCATTGAATAACGGAGGTAACATCGTTGACATACTGGGAGAAAAGAAGAGGACCGAGAATTGAGCCTTGTGGAACCCCTACAAGTACTGGTAGGAATGAAGACGCAACCCTGTTATGACTAACACACTGTCACCTATTAGACAGAAGGGAGGAGAAAAGTCTGTTGGCAGAAGAAGAAAAATTATAGAATGCCCTAAGTTTGAAAAGCAAACGCGAGTGAACTACAGAGTCAAACGCTTTGGAGAAATCAAGAAGAACGAGTAATCCTTCATCACCCTGATCGCGGACTGAACGAAGATCTGAAGTTACCTTCAATACAGCAGTTTCGCAGCTATGGTTTTTACGGAAGCCCGATTGTAGTTTAGAAAGGAAATTGTTAGATTCAATATAGCGCATGATCTGACCGAAGAGAATTTTCTCAAAGCCTTTGGCAAGACAGGGAAGACTACTAATAGGACGATAATCTGTTAAATCGACTGGACAGGATTTTTTTGGTAATGGAATCACAACAGACTTTTTCCAAATCAGGGGCCCTTGTGAAGTTGTCACGCAGTAATTAAAGATATGAGTGATGGTTTCCAGAATTAGTGGAGAGAGTAACTTAAGAAATCGCGGAGAAACTTCATCACAACCGATACTGTTAGATAAGATGGACAGCAATGTATCAAGAACTTCACAGGCGTCTACACAACGAAAGTTGAAACCATCAGTACTGAGTGAGCTAGATGAAGGGGGGTACTTGGGAGAGGAGAGTGTGTTATCGGGAGGAAATTGAATAAAGGAAGCATTGAGAAGATTTAAATCTACATCAGAAGGTGAGGGCACAGAAGTATTAATACCTAAAGAACGAGTATTGAACCAAAGTTGTTTGGAATTTAGAGCGGGGTCAAGCTTGCGGGAGTAAAATTCCCGTTTAGCAGATCTGACTTTACAAGTGATTAGGTTGCGTAGATGTTTGTAAGTGTATAAAATAATGACCAATATAATTAAGGCCAGACTGGAACCTTATGCAGAAGCCGTAATAAGTGAATACCAAGCTGGATTCAGAAGAAATAGGTCAACGATGGATCAACTTTTTTCAATAAGGCAAATCCTCCGAAAATGCTGGGAATACAACATCGACGTGTATCAACTTTTCATCGACTTTAAACAAGCATACGACAGCATCGACAGGGAAAAAATGTATGCGACAATGCTGGACCTAAACATACCCCTAAAGATAGTGAAACTGACTAAAATGACAATGGAAAATACAAGGTGTGCAGTCAGAATACAAGGAGAATTGACGGAGTCCTTCCCAGTCAAGCAAGGCTTAAAGCAGGGCGATGGGCAGGCACCCATGCTATTTAATCTCTGCCTTGAAGGAGTAATTCGCAAAGTAAACATTGATGCGAACGCAACCCTGCTCAACAAATCAAAACAGTTGGCAGGATATGCCGACGACATAAACTGCCTTGCCAGATCACTGTCATACCTTAGAGAAGTATTCACAGAATTAGAAGATGGAGCTAAACATATAGGGCTGCAAATAAATGCAGACAAGAGCAAGATTCTAATTCAGTCAAGGGTGGAAAGAAGAAGAAGAAACCACCACCTGGGGGAAATATAACTTCGAACGGGTAAGCCAATTTAACTACCTGGGGTCCACAGTCAGTGAAACAACGATGAAACGATAGACGTACAAAGAAGAATAAACGCCGCAAACAGAACATACTTCTCACTACTGCCAGTAATGAAATCCAGAGACATCCACAGAAAAACAAAAATAAGAGTCTACAAAACCATCATACGTACAGTAGCTACGTATGGTTGTGAAGCATGGAGTATCTCCCAAAAATCCGCCGACAAGTTGGATATATTTGAGAGGAAGGTTCTCCGAAGGATATACGGCCCAATTAATGAAGACAATGCATGGAGAATACGCTACAATCACGAATTGTACGACTTATACAAAGAATGTAAACTTTCGACCCATGCCAAGCTACTGCGTTTACGTTGGGCCGGTCATGATGACTCAAGGATACCAAAAAATCCCTGTATCTACTACCAGATGGCAAAAGACCAGTTGGCAAACCACGGTCAAGATGGGAAGATAATGTTAAGACCGATGCAGCGAAACTGCTCAACACGAGAAACTGTAGACAAGCTGCGGAGCAGAGAGACGTCTGGAGGAAGAAGCTGAAGGAGGCCAAGGCTCGAATTGGGCCGTAGAGCCATCGAAGAAGAAGAAAATGTTTGTAAGCATTACGATACCTAGGAATCCTGGTCCTGCGATAGCGGCTATACATAAACTCACGCTGATTTATCGGATCGCGGATTTCACGAGAATACCATGGACAATGGCGAGATACCTGGCGCCTTCTCGTTACTATAGGGACACACTGATCGAAAAGATGATGAATAAAAACAGTTAATAGATCAACTTTAGTGTCGATACAAGTGGTGTTATAGATATCATCCCACCGCATTGCCGCAGTGACTTCAGAAAGCTGATCTAAATTAATGCTGCTATAGTCACGATACGAAATGGAAGAAGATGAAGAGGGAGGAGAAAATGCAAACTTAGTTGAGAGAAATAGTAGGTCATGATCAAGAAAACTATTTAGGCGGGGAGATTTGATTGTGTTTTAATACAGCATCCGTGGCAGTGGTAGCTAGAATATCGAGTAGGGAGGGATTCTGGCAGTTCAAAAATGTAGGCAGTTCATTCAAGATATGTAAATCCAGTGATACAAGGAATTTCTTAAGTGCAGTCGAACGATTATTGGCTTTCAAAAGGTTAACATTAAAATCACCAGCAACAATTATGTTTTCGTAATGCAGAGAAAGCCTTGCAATAAGGTTGGCAAGTTCAGTACCAATCTCAGTGTTAAAATATTGGGCGGATAGTATACACTGACTACAACACATTTGTCACCGGCAGATGTTACTTCTACCGCATGAAATTCAAGATGCGAGCCACACCATTTGCCCACCACTTTTGAGGAGAGCAATGATGCACAATATATAGCGACACCCCCACCAGTACGACCTATGCGATCATTACGATGCATCAAAAAACCAGGAAGGGAAACTAGAGCAGACGGGATTCCAGTTTTCAACCAAGTCTCACTTACCAACAGAACATGAATTTTCGTCAGTTCCAACATTAATCTGAATTCATCCATTTTATTTCTTAAGCTTCTTGCATTAAAAACACAAATGTTCAGGCCTAGCAGGAAGAGGACAGGATATTGAGTAGTAGTCTCTCCCTGTGCACATAATTAGTGTAATTATTCATAATTCCTAGAGATTATCCAAATCAAAGGACAGAACAACACACAGAAGCATCCATCAAGCTGTTGGAGTTGGAGAGAACGGCGAGATCATGTTGCACGGACACAACGTCATCATTTATTTTACTTACTTGAGTGGTAAGTGAATTCCGTACATCTTCAATTTGCGTGGACAGGCGGCTCTCAAGCTGCTTCAACCGATCCTCAAATGCAGAAAGTCGTTCCTCCAGCACTCGATTCACGCTCAACACAATCCGCATCTCCAGTACTTGCTGCATTCCGGGGCTGCTGTCGACGTAGATCTTGGAGTAGTATTCTCCGTGCGCCTGCTGGCTGAGTGTACCGGTGTAACATTTTTGGCGTTAGAAGAGTCTGATTCAGCGATTTTTCGTGTTGTTGGTGGTCTTTGTTTAGGCATAATTGGATTGAATTTGAATTGAATTTGAATTTAATTTTTAATTATTATTAACTGTAATTTTTTCCTTCCTTAATTGTTTAAACAAATTTTTTCACATCTGAAACTGTTACATGAAGCTCCCTTATAATATATTACATTAAATTTACAGTTTTGCACGACTCTAAAAGCTTTATATCAAAGAGAGATAAAGAATTAGCGAAGTTTACGGAAAAATCGATATTTGGAAAAGGATGTTTTTGGTTTTTCGAATTTTTATCGATGTTTTTATATTGTGACACTATCATTTTTTTACACCATCTTAAAGTAGAGGATTCAACGAAAAAAAAACCCGTCTTCAAAATTTTCAAAATCAAAAATTCGTTCGCCAACTTTTTTGATTGAAAATGGGGCCTTTTTTTTAAATTAAGGTCATAAAAACAAAACTACACAACCAATCGCTTTGAGAAAAACTGGGCCTTTTCGAAACATGAAAATCTACATTTTCCTCAAATTTCATTAAAATTGGATCATTTTTGTGAAAGATAAAAATGATAAACGAAAAACTCGGTTTTTAACGTTTTTCTCCATTTTTTGAGGTTATGTCGAAAAATGGTTTGAACAAAAGCTTTAGATCTTTTAATTATCTACAACGTTTACATTTAACGTTTTTCGATAGGAGGTCTACTTTTCTCAGAAATCGCAAAAAAACACGTTTAACCCCCTAAAACTCACATTTTGGCTCCCCCGCCCTCTTTCCGGTAATCTGCTGCGGTGCTCTCGATTTTTCCTTGTTTAAGTAGCATTTATCCTAAATTTTCTCACCTTCCATATACTGCTAAGAATTTTTCTAGTTTTTGGCTTTTCAAAAGCGTATTTGCACTGGTCTATATTTGCTATTATTAGACTGCAAGACACCAACAGGCAATTATAGTGGCGCGACGGAAGAATAATTAATTCTTAAAAATTAGGAAATATTACGGAAAAAAATTAAATTTAATAGGAGCTGCGCAATGAACACGTTCACTCAGTATGCACCATGACAGTTGTTGTTGTTGGTTTGCTTGAAAGTTAATGATCTGAGTGGGATCACGGTGTAAAAAGAACGCAGCTAAATATTATTGATTTCTAGGGAGCCCGTTAATAAATGCTCATGCCTGAATTTTTAGATATCTGTGTCTATGGTGGGAGCGTGCATGCCTGTGGTGTGAGCGTGTATACTTTTGTGGCATGCCTATTTGTTCGCTATGCGTGCTAGCTGCGGGCGCGTAGGTGCTAGTTAGAACATTAACCAGTAACTTTTGTTAATCGAGTTACTAATAAGAAAAAGATCATACATTTCGGTAGATTGTACCGCTATTCGTGGTAAAGTGTTAATTATGATTGAATTATTGCATCTTAGTTGCTCTATAATCTACAATTCAATTTGTTTTTAAGTTTCGTAGTACACAACGCATTTTCTTTGTAATTTTTAAAATTCATTTTCGTAATTTTGGTCCACACATAACATTGTTATAATATTTAAAGGCCTTTTATTGCAAAATAATTTAATCGCATATTTCTTAGGTCTGTGGAACTTTCGCTTATAGACGGACATGTGGCTCAGTTTGCTTATGGATAAAGCATCATTATATTTATCTGTATGAACCTCCCAAAACATACATATCAATGTTCCTTTTAAATCTTCGGAGACATGTAGATGTTTCTTTTTTTGTTGTCGTTTTCCAATGTGATACATGTAATCTTGGTCACCAGCCTCAATTCCCAGCAGAATTAAGTCTTTAAGAATACCTTGATGTCTGTCTTTTCCCCTTAAGGGCAAGTGATGTGTGCCACAAAACATGATAGTCAAAATGATTGACAACACGATTTTTCTATTTTCTTCGATTGCTTTCTTGTGTGCAGATGTCATCATGACATCTATAGGCATGTCTTCCAACATCGTTTTTGCTATTTTGGCTTCTTCCGCGTGCCAATAGCTAGAGGCATGATTGCTGCCATGTTTGTGTCTGCCTTGTAGCTAGTGGTTAAAAGGCCGTGTGGTGAATGAATCAAAAATGTTTAGTGCAAGAGCTTGTGTAATCATTGTACTGTGTAAAGTATCACAATGAACACCATTTTATTTGAATAAGGCTGAGTAATTGGCGTCAGAAATACTTGCATTAGTTGAAAATTTTTAAAAATTATCTGGTAATTATGTACTTTTACTTTTCTATCATACATGCAATTTTTAACAAAAGGAATAATGTATATTAAAATATTTTGAAACAGCATTTTTCCTTGTAATTCAGAACTGGAAAATGCACGGCAACCAGAATCGCGATAATAAGACCCGAATTGCTTTCGTTTACTACTTATAATTAACATTTAAATTATTAATATACTAACGATTCTCGAAAATGAACATTTTAAATTCTTTAATAAAACTAGTTGGGATGTGGGTTTGACCCCTTCGGTCCACACGATTAATTTCCCAGTATGATGAACGAAGATGGAATAAACTGATTCTGCCAAATAGCTAGCTATACGTTTAGCACTAGTGGAAAATTGGCTAGTATCAGAACTGATGACAAAACAATCACGAGAGAAGCTAGTTCAAATAACTATAATAGTAGTAAATCCACAAGATTTTTCTAGAGAATTTGCTTTTCCTGAACGTTAGCAAACAAACATTTCCTCCGTATTTCGTTCGCTGCACTAAAGCGGGTGTTCAAATTCGTATTGAGCGTGCTGAAGCGCCGTTGACAAACCGAGAAGCGAATGACTTCATTTGGAAGTGCTTTCCGGAGATATTAGCAAAACTGTAACTGTTAAGTACTTGTGAGACTTGACTAAAAAGAACAAATTTTGCGGTAACTACTGAAAATCCCGGGATGAACCGCAATTTCCTGAAACTCTAACGTTTAAATATCCGATTATAACTTTTTTTTTTATTCCGGCACACAGCCCCACAATCTCAATACACAGTGGCCAATAAAGAGAAAAATGTATAAAAAATACAATTCTTTATTGGCTCTTTTCTTTATAAAGTTTTAATTCATAACAAAATTATTGATCTAATCATGTACATCAAATAACGAACAACGAAATAGTTTGTTAATTCATAAATGGAGAAAACAATTCAAACCCTAATATTCCAGTATTCAAATGTAATTTAAAATTATTCAAATTCAATTTCGATTACCATATTACAGTAAAAAAAAAAATATTTTTAAGTGAAGCAAAATTTTAAGTATATTGAAGTAAAGCAAAGTATGTATGCACTTACCTGATTGAGTAATCACCAGTTAGTTAAGGTTAAGGAAATGATATGGAGGAGAATGGGTGGAGGAATATAGATTAAACACCTTGATATTTTAAAGGATTTCTAATACCTTGTATCGAATCTACAACGTATGATTGAAGTTAGTTAAGATCGTTATAACTTGTATCAAAAAGCTACAAGTATAACTAAGTTTATACCTTGTATCGAAAGCTACAAGGTATGGTTGAGGTTAGTAAAGGTTGTTATAACTTGTATCAATAGCTACAAGTATAACTAAATGAGGTGTTAAAAGGATTAAGGAAAATTCTTTAGGGAGGAAACCTTACCTTACTGGATGATGGCTGAAGCCAGAGAGAGCGAAAATTAGTCGAGCAAACATTTTTGTTCACTTCTAGATTTTGGAACGGTATAAACCGGTTTAGTTGCTAACAACCGAAGTGGGGAGCAGTTATCTGTGTGTGTGCATACATGATTGATTTTAGTTAATCAATGTTACTATATTAAATTTTTACTCAAGTTTCAGTTGAATTGAATTGAAGTTGAATTGAATGCTTTAAATTTAAATTTTAAATTATATTAATTTTGTATTAAAATACATTGCTGGAGCAATGAGAAAAAACAAATGCTGATAATCATTTTAGTTGATAAGCCTCATGTAGTATGGTTAGTTATGCTATTTATTGTGGTTACTGTTCCTCCTTCTTGATGTAGTATTAGTTGATGATGCGACTATTCCTCTTGGGTGGCTTTTGCTATTACAATATAAAGCTGTAATAGAATAATGGTTATGGTGCCCTACTGTGATATGGTAATCGTTATGTTTTCAAACAGTATCCCCGTAAAAAAGTGCTAATCCAAAAATTCGCGCTGTTTGGAAAGGGTAACGAAATTTTTGCACGATTTTGAAAGGTGTTCGAATTTTGACAAGTAAAACATCACTTCTTCGAAGGCTATCGCTGTGCAGAACACAAAAAAGATCACTTCGTTTAGATCGGGTCTCATTCCATCGAGCTTATTATATATTAGTAAAACTTGGTAATTTACGGTCTTTCTGACAATTAGCGGAAGTTTTTCTATTTAAAAAAAGGGCCCGACCGAATATTATGAAATTTTTTTCAGAGCATTTCTTCGTTTAATTCTTTTTTCGGCACCTCAATGAAGTCGATATAGTTTTTAGTTCGCCCGGTATCGTGCAGGTACAAAAATCATAAACGTCATTTAAACAAAAAAACGGTTCGACCGAATTTTATGAAAACCTTTTCAGATCATATTTTGGTTAATACTCTTCGAACAGCACCTCAACTAAGTCGATATCTTTTATAGTTCGCGCGATATCGTGCAGGTTCAAAATTCAGTTATGTCATTTAAACCAAAAAACCGCTCCACCGAATATTAAAAAAATCTTTTCAGATTATATTGTCGCTAATACGCCTCGAACGGCATCTGAAATAAATCAATATCTTTCGCGGTTCGGGCGATATCGTGCAGGTACAAAAATCACTTACGACGCTTAAACAAAAAAACGGCTGGACCGAATTTTATGAAAATCTTTTCAGATCATATTTCGGTTAATACGCTTCGAACGACACCTCAACGAATTCGCTATCTTTTGTGGTTCACGCGATATCGTGCAGGAAACATACTTACGCACACACACACACACACACATACTTCCTCCCAATTTTTTAACTTCCCAGTATAGGAAGTTATTGTAATCGCTCCGAAATTGAAATCGAAAATTTCAACGTATTTTCATCTTTCAAGGTCTCAGGAGCATTTTAAGCAAAAAATTGGGAAGAAGTATGTGTGTGTGTGTGCGTACTGATGTGGTCATTTTTTTCCTGCACGATATCGCCCGAACCAAAACGGATATCGACTTCGTTGAGGTGTCGTTCGAAGCGTATTAACCGAAATATGATCTGAAAAGATTTTCATGAAATTCGGTAAAGCCGTTTTTTTGTTTAAGCGACGTAAGTGATTTTTGTACCTGCACGATATAGCACGAACCAACCATGATACCAACTTCTTTGAGGTGCCGATCGTAGCGTATTACCGAAAGTACAGTTCGAAAAGATTTTCATAAAATTCGATCGAGCGGTATCTATGTTTAAAGGGCGTAAGTGATTTTTGTACATGCTCTATAGAACACAAACCAAAAATGGTTTTGACTTCTTTGAGGTGTCGCTCGAAGCATATTAACCGAAATATGATCTGAAAAGATTTTCATGAAATTCGGTCTAGCCGTTTTTTTTTTTTTGTTTAAGCGACTTAAGTGATTTTTTGTACATGCACGATATAGCACGAACCAACCATGATACCGACTTCTTTGAGGTGCCGATCGTAGTGTATTACCGAAAGTACGCTTTGAAAAGATTTTCATAAAATTCGATCAAGTGGTATCTATGTTTAAAGGGCGTAAGTGATTTTTGTACATGCTCGATACAACGCAAACCAAAAGCAAACCAAAAATGATATTGACTTCAAAGGCGCCGATCGAAGCGTTGGAATGACACCCGTTCAAAATGAAGTTCACTTTTATGGATTCAGCCGAGCAATAGCTTCCCAAAGAGTCATCACTCGTCAAAATCCGAGTTTTCTTTAAAAACCATTCAACAAATACGTTAATCATTACAAACATGACGAAATTTGCAAACTTTAGTTCAGAACTGTTTGAACGGCGGATTGCTTTCTATGTCCTACAGTTTTGGGAATTTAGTTCATCGCGGGATTTCCAGTGATTACAGTGTTTACCATTCTTATCGTTATTTCAAAGAGCTTCCTTCCATCATACTCGGAAGTTGATCGTGTGGACCGAAAGGGTCGAACCCACATCCCAACTAGTTGCTTAAAATGCTCCTGGGACCTTCAAAAATGAAAATACGTCGAAAATTTCGATTTCGATTTTCGGACCGATTACAATAACTTCCTATACTGGGAAGTTAATAAATATATATATATATTAGTGATAATTAATATAATTAGAGTTAATGGAACTGATAATTTTAATTAAAAAGTAATTATTGGTTTTTTAAGTTAAATTCCAAACTCGTGAGTCACGCTTTGTACAACCACTCCGTCATGTCGTACTCGTCATTTTGTAGTGTATAGTAGTAAGGTTTGTTCGAAGGAAGGAATAAAGGACAGGATTGCTCAATAAGATTCTGGAAAGTTCTAAGGAAGGGGGCGAGAGTTCTTGCGTTTGAACTTTTGATGTAGAAGATCACATCAAATACAAGAAATTTACACAAAACCCACTGTAATAAAAAAATTGTAGAAACCCAGTGGGAAAAATTGGGAAGAATGCACAGGGGAGTGCACTTGGAGCACTCTCAAGGGAGCTTTCCTGCAGTCTTCATAAATTTTATATAAAAAAAGAAAATGGGCAATTATCTTCATGCCCATAAAATGTGACATTAGCATACAATAGCTCTCGTCCGATCCGGAGGATAAGCAGCTTTGGAAGTGGATAGAATTTAGTTGGGGGACTGCTTTGGAAAGCCACTCTCGGGCTTGGAAAGAAAAAGGCAATCGCAAAAGATAAACAAAATAAAATTTTTTCGATACCGGATCACATATCCACAGGCGCCCATGAATATTTCTTTTTTAAAAAGCTTTTTTGTTATGCTCCTACAACGCTTTTGAGGAGCATAAAAACGTATGCTCCCCTGAAATGACATGCAATGTTAAAATAAGGTATATGGAACTGGTACAGGAACGGGAGCGCTGTAAACTTCTTTTGGAGTACTCAAAGATGGCTGTTGGAGCACTCCATTTCCCACTGGGAAGGTTTCGATTTTTCAAGTCCATATCGTTAATAGCGGCCAGTTGAGACAGAAATGCAATCGTCGGAAATAGCGGAAGACAATCTCGTTACAGGGTTGAAAATTCTCAAATAAAAAAATAGAATGCCCTGAAGCCAACATATGCACCTAGTTGAAATTAAAATATATTGTATTATTCTAATTGAAGAAGATGATGTTCTCGTTTTGATACGATCGTGTACGTTGTTTTCTTGACATTTAATCTAAGATCGAACTTTCCCGACCTTTTACAATCCTTGAAAAAGTTTTCTTCTCGTCTTGCGCTTTGCGACCATTTACAACTAGGTCATTTGCGAAGGGTCTTTTTATAAAGCAGGGCATACACATTTTCGAAGTTTACTAAATGAATGAATATGTATGTATATAACCAGTGGCGTTGGGGGGAGTTTTGGGAACAAAACCCTCCCTAAAAACACTTTTTGCATGAAGAAAATTCAGCTTGAACATTTTTATAATATAAAGTGGTCTTCGAAAAGTTTTAATTCTGTTCCAATGACCTATAATTACAATCATTACAATCAGCGAGAATTAATTACACTAGAAATATCACCTGGTAGTAAAGTTTGATTTATTTTAAATATCAGCAGAAATAAAGAGCTTATTGTGCCTCGAACGCGGGTCGCAAGTGGATCATAAATAGTGGTTAAAGTGAGGAAGGAATTCGTTCAATACAGATACGGATTTCACGTTTAGCTGTCCGGACCCTAGGATTATAAAGTTCACTTTCTGATCTGCTCAAATTTTTTTATGAATTTCATTTCAAGACACAAATTATATGAAATCTTTTCAAAGATACCTGCCCACGTGACTAATGAAGGGTGATTATTGAGCGCTTTTCCAGGTATTCCGTGGATAATCCTCAAGTTCGACGAAATTTTCACCTAGACGCGATTCAACAAGAAACCAATCAAGGCCAACCTAACCACAGTGCTACAGCCTCGGGGCGGCAATTTTAGGTGGTGTTATATTTTTTGGTGATTATTAGTTAATAAACAAAATTAAACAAAACACCATTTTTTTACAAAATTGTAGTTAACACAAAAAACATAATTCTCAACAAAATGCGTCTTCCTAATCACTGTGTCTCTTTTTAGGATACATACATATTTTAGTTTAATTCAATGGAATGGAGCGTATTCGGAAAGCTCGTTGCATGAATGTAAATCGAGTTCACATCTTACATTCGGCCATTTTGACGTATCATGCCCCATCCGTTAAGGCCATCCTCTCTTCCTTGCCCTCGGGACGCCAGTAGTGATTGACGAATATGGGATGTCTCCTTTTATGCGGCTATTTTGAAACAGTTTGACTGTAAAAGCTGTTCCTCGGTGCAGTATGATAATTCCTGAATTACCAAATATTCATGCCGGCCTCGTAATGAGGATGAGAACACTTTAGCGGCTTATGGTATCAAAATTTCAGGAAATATAGCAGTAGATAGACCTAGGTGGACCACAGAAGCTTAACATCCGAAACTGGAGATATGCCGCAAGGGACTATCAAAGATGCAGAAATGTTCTAGACGATGCGAAGGCTAGATTTGGGCTGTAGCGCCATTGGATATAGGATAGAAATAAAGTAGGTTTTCCTGATTAAGACTTCGGTCTCAGCAGCTGAAAAAGACTTACCTGCGAGCAGATTTAATGATCTGCTCTTGCATTGATGTGGGAAGGACAATTAACTCTTCCCCTGGATTCTTATATAAAAAGTTTTAGGAAAGATCTTCATGAGCCGAGGTTTTTAATATCTCTGTTATAGCGCTTAAATATTGATCTTCCTTCTGTGCTTGTTTAATTAGGTATGTTAACATATCGACTTTTTCATTGTCGCGAGGAAAGCATTGCAGTCAGTCTTAATTCTCCTTCCCAGAACGTAAACTCTCCACTTGATTAGGAAGTGTACTATGGCGAGCGTGAGAGCGTTGTTCGGCTGGGCTTACGTGCTGGGCACATTATTGCGTTGCAAGGCAATATCTCTGCATTCGTCCGCATGGAAATCCAACTGGTTAGGGCTTTCGCTTTTTAGCGAAACTGGCTTTCATTTCTGTATCGGTAGGTCCAATGCGAACTCACAGACGTTTGTTCATTCCTTACGCTATCAAAATTATAAAGCCTAGATTGTTTAATAGGCAATGCATACACTGCAAACCCCAGCGAAATTAACACACTACACACTTCATAAGCGTGTAAATTTGATAAACCGTGTTAAAATAATGCAGTTTAAGAATAATCCGTGTTAAAATAATGCGGATAAAAGGACACGCGTGCAAAAAATCAAAAATCTCGTAAATTATCGTTTTTATGCAATTTTTGTCTAAGTAAAGATTGTTCGTGAGATAAATGTGATAAATGTGCTATACGAAATTTACGTAGAACCAATGGTTTTTGAGATATGGGATTGGGAAAACTCGGACATCATACTGCATTCTTTTCCGCACCACCTTTGAACTATAATGCAAGCAGCGTTTTTACATGGTATCCCCAGTAGACCTAGTCCAAAAGTTACCAAGCATGAAAAATGTTTGTTGATTATCTCTCTATCTCTTCTATCTCCACTTCTTTCATGCTGTCATCTTCATCAAAACCTAACCCCGGGGAAAATAACGAAATGGGGTTGGCGCCATCATCGTTCACCTCAAATTCAATGGTTGTATCCTCGGACATCGAGTTGACATCGGGCGGGCCCGACAAGAACCATACGCAATTGTAATGCTACTATTCTGCATTCTGCAATTTATACGTATGTACATAAACCTTTAAAAAAAATTCAACTGGAAATTTTCCAGCGGAATTCTCTTTATTTTGGTGTCACAAATTATTTCCCAAAAGTCCATAAATCTAACTCACCGGCTACTCGAGTTATGGAGAGTCAAATATCACGAAAATAAATTTTAGTGCATTTTGCAAAACTAAAGTACGAATATTTCTGAAAAATTGATGCCCGATGCCCGAGTTTTCCCAAACTTTTATCTCAAAAACCATTGGTTCTACGTAAATTTCGTATAGCACATTTTTATGCAGATTTATCTCACGAACAATCTTTACTTAGCCAAAAATTGCGTAAAACTGATAATTTACGAGATTTTTGAGAAAAACTGTTTTTCGTGACCTTTGACCTTCCATAACTCGAGTAGCCGGTCAGTTGGCTTTATGGACTTTTGGGAAATTATTTGTGAGCCCAAAATAAAGAGAGTCCCGTTGATAAATCTCCAGTTGCATTTATTCAGAGGTTTGGCCCTTTTTTGTATAAAGTGACTGGGCTACAAAGGGAAAAGTGTGCGTTGCTTGTGCAAAACACTTTGCAATACCATTCCCTCCAATACCCATCGATTCACATTGCTTCCAAAGATATACTGCATTCCGATTTTATGAATTCATACCTACTGGGATGTATCATTTCACACACTTCGCTTCCTACATGCAGAGCTAGTTACGTGGTTGAGCGGGGTGGACCGAAAAAAAAATAAAATGCTAGCAAATCACTACAAGCAAAAACAAAAACAACACAATACTTTAAGTTTAAACAAAATTTTATTAATCAGAAAAATAATTAATTATTTAATTGCGGGTTTTAAAAATGAACATTCCCGTGAGGCGTCGCGATTAGAACTTAGAGGCAGGGACAAGTCATGTACACTCGTTAGTTATCTTTTTATGCCGAATCAGCGTCTGGCTTTTCAGAACTGGAAATTAATTTTCTCACGCCTTGCCAGGCGGAGTCATATTTCTTATATGTAGGAATTTTGGAGTCCGGTTCCGATTTATACATTTTGGGAGTCCGGTTCCGAATTATACATAACTTCTCCCCCCTTTGACATAGGATCCTCCTGGATCATATTTTGTATCTTAATTTTTAAATTTTTCTGCTTTTTATTAAAATAAACTAATAATATAAATATTGTAATTAACAGCAATGAAAATAGGCTTACATTAGCGCCATATGTAACATTTTTATGCATTTGGAGTTCCTTAATCTTATTAATGTTCTTGGTATTGTGCAATATAATATCATCTAAGGTGAGCTTTTCAGTGAAATTTTTAAATTCTTTATTTACAGGATAATAAAATCTATCTTGAAATTTTTCTTCTTCGCTAGAAAAATAATGATCTAAAATTTTTCTTGTACAATTATTAAAGTGCATTAGAATATTACCTGATAGAATTAGTTTTCTATTGTCACAATTTTGGCTAATATTAATTTGATTGGCATTCTTTATTACAATAGTCTCCTTATCTAATTCAATTATTTCTGTATTTGTATTTTTAACTAAATTGCAATTTTCTTTATATATGCAATGTTTGCTTACAGTTAGTTCATTTAAAGTTTTATAATTTTCATATTTATAAATAGTATCATTGATTTGGAATACAATTTCTGAAGGATAATCGATTTCTTTTTGTTGACTATTAGGTATAGGCAAGATTACTTTTAATTGTACCATTAAAAATTCTCTAGGAAGTTTAATTTCAAAAATTAATAAATCATGTCCTGATTTTGCCAATCCAACTTTAATATACTGTAGTTTTTCTAAATTTATTTCATATTTTTTAATTTCCTGGTCTGTAAGAAGACTAGGATGTAAGATTCCGAATTTGGCGGAAACAACATTGTCTTGCAAGTTTTCTATTTTATTTTTAAGAATTTGAGTTTTAAAAATTTGGTCATAATATATATTTTCGATCAACGTATTGCTTGAAAGGTTATTTATTCTGTTCAATATAGTGTCTCTATCTCTTTTGGCTATGTTTTTTAGTTGTTTAAATGTTTCGTTAAAATTTTCGTTAATGTCAATTTGTTGATTAATAGCTTCTATTACGTTATGGTTGTTCGAATCTAAAGCGTTTAAATGTTTGTCAATGTCACGTCGGTCTTCTTCATCCATGGTACCAAAGAGCCATTTTTGGGCGGTTCCCACTACATTAATTAAACCTCGTCGTCGCCTTATTGGTGGAATAAGGGTCTGAACTATGTTTTCTAAATGTCTTAGTTCTGTAAGTATTAACTCTTTACGCTGTCCGTCTAATTTAGCTGCGTTAGTTTTAAAATCGTGGATTACGTTTAGAATTTCCTTGGTATTGATAACATGAATAATTATATTTGTTTTAGATACTATTTGGACTTTATTTAATCGAATTTCAGTAAACCCTGCTTGTTCTTCCATATTGTAAACGTTTAACCATCCTTGGACTGGTGTGGTTACGGTAAACATAATCAAAAGTGCTACGAAAAGCTGTAAATAATAAAATTTGTATGTTAAAGAAATCGCGTTTATATTCGCTTTTACGTTAGTTTTGCTTGTACTATGTCTAAAATCATTTTTTCGCAATAAGGCATGTCGCCTTGGGTAAATACGGGTTCGCTATTTCTGGAGATGTATTTGGCGACCATACAGCTGAAAACGCCGCAATCACTCCCATTAGTTTGCTTTGGTGCATCATTTACATTTTCTTTAACGAATGACTTTGTGTCAAACGTTCCGTTTTGTTTATCCATATATTCTTCTTTTAGATAGTTTTCTAAAGCGTTCAACACTTCCGTATTTGGATTTCCCATAGAATCGTAATACTTGATAGATTTATTTCTGAAGTCAATTACTGCCATACACCAATGTACGCCATTAACATGTACTGGGATCAAAATTATGTCATATGCGAAAATATTAACTTTCCGTGTCCATCTGCGGATTGTACTGAAGCCTGATTTTAAAAGAATCGGCGCAAAGAAAGTGTTCATTACATATACTTTAGGTAAATCGGTGGATGTATTTTGTTCGCTTCGCTCCATTAGTAAATTTAAATAAAAATTAATAATATTATCATTGAGCCATTTACCTTCCTTTAGGGTGTTAATGTCCTGTCGGGTTATATTCAGATTGAATTTACTCACTTGAACTTCGTCCTGTGGTCCGTCATATAATGCTTTATTGATAACTAATTTTTCACTTTCCGTAATAACTTTATCATTTTCTTTACTTATATATAATTCTTTATTAATAATTAATTTCTCACTTTCCGTGATCACTTTATCCTTTTCTTTGCTTTGGTCTGCATAATTCGGTTTCCTTTTTATATTTATGGGATGTACATTTTTTAATTTCGCCTCTCGGTATTTTGGTAGGTGCTTTAATCTGGCTGCTTTATAGTTTTTGATAAAGCCTGTTGTTCTGATTTCTTCATAGTCTTCCCTGTTTTCGTTGCGTTTCTGCAGGTATTTATCTTTAAATTCCTTCAAATTCTTTCGGATCTGATCGAAATCTACCTTATGAAATTGTACTTCTGCAGGTGTACATTTTATAGTTGAATGGAAACGATTGTTGTAACTATTAACGGCTTGTTGTAGAATCCGTCGTGCTGAATATTTATTTTCGGTTAGAATTATTGTTCTAAATATTTCGACTAACGTGCTGTGTAGTCTCTCGATATCGGCTAATCCTGTGTGACTATGCGCTTTAGTGAGATGTAATATGACGTCTTTTTCCTGTAAAAATTCTTTAATATGGATTCCATAGAATTCGTTTCCTCCAACGATTTTCGCTGGTTTACCCAGTTTTGCGAAATGGTCTTCCAGTTGCTCAATAATTGTTAAATGGTTTCTATCGGTCAAGTAATATACCGCTGCAAATTTCGAAAATTTATCAATTACGGTTAGGAAACTGTGTTTCATAATCGTATAAATGTCCATGTGCACGATTTGGTTGATGTCAGTAGCCGTTTCTGTGTATTTAAATTTAGGTTTAATCGGGTGTCGATCATATTTGACCTTTTGGCAGACATCACATTGACTAATTACGACTGTAATCAATTCTAATAGCTTTGGAAAGTAAATTTTGTTTTTAATAGCATTAAACGTTTCCTGGATTCCGGAATGTAAACTTTCTTGAACATGGTAGAAGGAGATTTGTTTGACGGCTTCAGTTTCTGTTTCAATGTCTTGGGCATTGAATGAACATCTTAAAAATCTTATGCTGTTGTCGTTAGAGAACATTTCTCTTATTTTCTGTTGTACCACATTGTACTTACTGTCTTCGAGTTCTGTATAAATCCCAATTCTTCCCTTTTTTATATATCTCCTGAGTATATCGGACAAATTATCAAAATCATGTTCTGCTATATATATTTTTCTTTTACCATGAATAGCCTCAAATTCTTTCGTTTTATTATTAGTAAGGATTAGTTGTGTTTTATATTTGTTAACTATTTCTTCCTTGATCGGAATATAATCGAGTAATTCTTCTTCTGCTGAATGCTTAGTCGCCATAGTTTGTTCATCATCTTCTATGTTACACAAAATCCCTAAGTCTGAAAAAGTGTTCGTACGATCATCAGTTTCTTTGACTAAAGGTTCCACATTTCCTTTTTCGGATTTAATGCGGCTCAAAAAATCAGCAACTTTATTTTCACGGCCTTTGAGATAATCTATTTCAAATTGATACTCACCGAGTTTCAGAAGCCACCGTTGATGCCGAGGTGATAAATCTCTACCTCGATATTTGGCTTGTAAATACTTAATGGGTTGGTGATCGGTAAAGATTTTAAATTTGTTGCCATACAGATATGGTCTAAAATAATTGACAGACCACATGATGGCTAAAAATTCCTTATCCGTCGCGGAATAATTTTGTTCGTGGCAATTTAGGGTACGAGATGCGAAGCAAATAGGGTGTCCATCTTGTGACAAGACGGAGCCTATTGCGAAGTTTGAGGCATCTGTTGTTAATTGGAATTGCCGGGTAAAATCTGGGAATCTAAGTTATGGGATGGGATGTAATTAGACTTTTGAGTTTTTCAAATGCATTTATGAAATTTGGATCATTTGTGTTTATTCTACTGTCTTTTTTCAGATATTTGGTAATAGGCTGAGCAACTTTAGCGTAATCTTTCACGAATTTTCGGTAAAAACCAGTAAGACCTAAGAAACTCTTGATTTCTTTTACAGTTCTTGGTATTTCCAGATTCTTTATCACACTAATTTTCTCAGGGCTCGGCTTTATTCCGTCCTTAGTTATTACATGTCCTAAAAATGGGGTTTCTTTTTCTAAAAATCTACATTTGTCTATCTGAATTTTTAATTTGTGCTGACCTAAGGTTTTAAAGATTTCCGAAATAGCTTTGACGTGTTCCTGAAGGGATGTACTAAATATTAGGACGTCGTCAAGGTATACAACGCAGGTTTTATTTATGAAATCCCTTAAGACATCATTCATAAGCCTTTGGAACGTCGCTGGGGCGTTCTTCAGGCCAAATGGCATCCTATTGTATTCATAAAGTCCGTGTGGGGTAATGAATGCCGTCTTCTTCCTGTCCTCCTCTCTTATTAGGATTTGGTGATAACCTTTCGCCAAATCGATTGTTGAGAAATACTGGGCTCGGCCTAGTTTATCTAGGATGGCATCAATGTTGGGCAGTGGGAACTTATCGTCCACTGTTACCTCATTTAATTTTCGGTAGTCAATGACTATCCGAAATTTTTTCTCACCAGAATTATCGCTCTTTTTCGGCACTACAATTAATGGGCTGGAATACTTGGAGTTACTTTTGCGTATTATTCCTTGTTGTTCCATATCCGCAATCTGTCGCCTAACTTCTTGCTCATGTTTGGGCGGGTACCTGTAAAGTTTTGCGTTTATTTGGTTTTCCGTGGTCGTGATGATTTCATGTTGAATGCTTGGAGTGCTAGTCAACTTATCACCTTCTTTAAAAAATAAATATTCGAACTTTTTAACTAATTCGACAACTGCCTGGTATTCTTCAGGGTTTAAATGATTGAGTTGGAGACGTTTTAAATAATCATTTTCTACAGGTTCCAGTGAACACACCTGGTCCATCGGATGAGATTTATTTAAAAATGGTAATACTTGGCCGTTGAGAGAGATGTGTTGGTACTTAATATTAACATCGGTTTTTAGTTTGTTTAATAGATCCATACCGATAAGGAATTGATAACTTCGTTTAACTAGGTTTCTAACCTTCCAACGAATAATAGCTCCTGGTGGAAGCTTAAACTCTTCTGGGGGTGGTGTATGGACTTCGTAATTTATACGGGCTTTTCCCGTAACCGTGGTGAACTTTAATGGATTTATTTTTATTTTAAAGAAATTAGGTAATTTAGCATCAATAATGCTAAACGAAGATCCTGTATCGATTAGGGCAGTATATTTTACGCCATTGATGGTGATGTGGATTTGTGGTAATTCGTCCGAGGCTAGTTTAGAAAAAACTTTTCTGCTTCTTCTGACATTCCAACCTGGTTTAATTCAGCATCACCGGTTACCCTTTCGTATCTACTTTCGTTCGGAATATGTTTTGAGTTCTGAGAAAATTGACTTCGATTAGTTCTGAGGGGTTGAACATTGTCCACTTCCATAGGTGTGGTCGGATCTCGCCGCGAGAATGAATGACCTCTATAGTTACCTTGTGTAAAATTGGGTTTGAACTGCCCGGAGTTATAATTGTTGGGACTATATTGATTTTTTGAATAATAAAAACGTCGTTGGTCTGTATTAACATTTTGTGAGCGGTGGTTTCCCGAGTTTTGTCTATAATTGTTGTGGTAAGTCTGTCTAGTCTGTTGTTTAAATTGTCCTGAATTTTGTCTGTTATTATAATTTGGACTTTCATTTCTCTTTTTAAAATTTTCGAGAACTCTACTTGAAGTTAAAAACTTTGATTTTTTAAACTCATCCCTAATGCACGCATCTTCAAAACGCCTTTCACGCATTACCTTGATGATTTCTAAAATATTAGTCATTTGATATATTTTATCTAAAAGCACTCCTTGAGACATTTCTTTTGCTGTATTTGCAAGGAGTGAATCAACATTACTTAAATCTATGCACGTATTATTTTTATAATATATTATAAGCTCATCTGTTTTAAATTTAATTTTTTTGTAATTCTATAGCTAACTCACTTACTGTTTTTACTTTTAATCCGCTAATTCTCCGATAGATTTCCGCCGGTTCGACGTCGGGTTTATAACGCAGCTTCAATGTTGCTTTTATCATCTCCCAGTTGTCTGGTTCCCTAATGTTTATTACTGCGTCCTTGGCTTCGCCTTGAATCTTCTCGAGAAAAATCATCCTGGTTGTATCCTTTCGTAGTTGTGGGTCCACAATTGCGTTGAGGAAAAATTCCATGCTCGTGATGAAGGAATTTATTGAAACATCACCTCGTCCCGTAAATGTACTCATGTGCCTGAGTTCCTTTAACACCCTCTGCCTAGGATCTGCTACATTTCTTACATTGAGTTCCTGTATGGCAGCTGCTAGTCTTCCGATTGGTTCTTGATTTTGATTTTGATTTGCAACTAATTGTTGCACCGCCACAGCTAATTGGGCAATTTCCTCCTCACGTTCCCTTAGTTTCCTTTGAAGTTCACTAATTTGGTCCTCCATTTCGTGGCTCAATATGTTTCTGCTAGAGTTGAACAGCGATTCCCTCCTTCGCCTTCTTTCGGACATGCACCACTTTACACTTTTATATTAACGTTTTTAATTTGTATTGTTTTAGCACAAGATCAGGAGCAACCTCACTACCTGGTTTAAGTGACGTTTTTAGGCCTTGTTGTCACTCTTGTTTAGCACTCGCACTTATTTATTTTAACCTTTTTTTTATAACGCGGCAATTTAGGCTTTACTTCTTCGCGAATTTACGTAATTCCAACGCGTATTTCGGTTTATTCTTCACGAACGTTGCCGAAAAAAAATTAAAAACTTAAGTTTTCGCGAGTTTTTCGTTAACCGACTGCGCCAGTTACGTGGTTGAGCGGGGTGGACCGAAAAAAAAATAAAATGCTAGCAAATCACTACAAGCAAAAACAAAAACAACACAATACTTTAAGTTTAAACAAAATTTTATTAATCAGAAAAATAATTAATTATTTAATTGCGGGTTTTAAAAATGAACATTCCCGTGAGGCGTCGCGATTAGAACTTAGAGGCAGGGACAAGTCATGTACACTCGTTAGTTATCTTTTTATGCCGAATCAGCGTCTGGCTTTTCAGAACTGGAAATGAATTTTCTCACGCCTTGCCAGGCGGAGTCATATTTCTTATATGTAGGAATTTTGGAGTCCGGTTCCGATTTATACATTTTGGTGCTTTATAGCATCGGCTTGGGAAATATGTAGCAGCCTTGCCTCTTCTCAGTTTAGCTTACCCTAGGCCAGATAGTACGATTTTTGAATGGTGTAGCAAAAAAGTCAAGGTAGCTGGAGTCTTGGAGTGTTCCACGCATTTTTGAAGAAACTTTTGAAGATGTTAAAAATTTTCAGAAAAAGGAACCTTAACGACCTACTTTATCAATTAGAGTGAGTTCGGGAGTTCTTTTCAAATTTTTTTACCCCCTTTATTTCTATTTTTCCCAACATACACTAATTTTTATCAATTTGCGGCAATTGGGTGCTCATTCTAAGAATGAACCTGTGGTGCACAATATCAATCAAACTGCGGACCAGGCTATTATCTCTTTTACAGCTTCTTCCGATACCTTCTGCTTTCGTTGCGTTGACTACCTCGAAGTAATCACTGCTCTGAAATCAATCAAATCCAATGCGACTGGTAGCGATTACATTTCGCCTATATTCCTAAAAATGTTTCTACCTCGTATATTGCCTACTTTAACGCACATTCTTAACTCCTGCTTCACTGTATAGAAGTTTCCTTCGACTTGGAAGCATGCCTTAATCATACCCATTTCCAAGTGCCCTTCTACTACCAATCCCTCTGATTTTCGGCCTATCTTTATCAGCTAAATCTAAACCTTGGTTCACTGCGGAAATTAAATCGCTTATTATTGAAAGGGAGTTCGTCTATCGTTGGTCCATAAAAGTAAAAACTGAAACAGCAAAAAGATCTTTTAAACGCCTTCGTAATTTGATTGTAGCAAAAATTAAAGAAGCCAAACGCGATTTTTACTCCCGAAAGCTTGACCCATCCCAATCCGTGAAAACTGTATGGAAAAATCTGCGCATTTTGGGTGTCCACTCTAAAAATGAAGCTGCTGCTAGCAACCTAAGTCCCGAGAGTCTTAATCAATACTTTATATCCAACCAAGCAGCTGAGCAGGTTACAACCTCTTTTATAGATTCATCTGATGGCTTCAGCTTTCGTTGCGTTGATTCTCTTGAAGTTATCTCTGCTTTAAATTCAATCAAATCTACAGCCACTGGTAGTGACAAAATTTCACCACGATTTCTAAAAATGATAATTCCATGTTTGCTGCCTACTCTAACACACATTTTTAACTCGTGCCTTACGGTATCGAAATTTCCCACTTTGTGGAAGCATGCATTGATTACTCCCATACCCAAGTGCCCCTCTCCTGCTATTCCATCTGATTTTCGGCCTATTAGTATTCTTCCCTTCCTAGCAAAGGTCTTTGAAAAACTGATTGCAACTCAAATACTTGAGTACTGTGAACGACTCCAAGTTATAAATGTATGGCAATCTGGCTTCCGCAAACATCACAGCTGCGAAACTGCACTTCTTAAAGTCACAAATGATATTCGCAACTCTCTTGATGAACATCACATTTGTTGTATGTTGCTACTTGATTTTTCGAAAGCTTTCGATAGCGTCAATCACTCTTTGCTCTTGCAAAAACTCTCCTCGCAAGTATCTTTTTCTTCAACTGCTCTTAAACTTCTGCATAGCTTTTTAACAAACCGTTCACAAAAAGTTAAACTCGGCGACTCTAGTTCCTCCAATTCTTTACTTAACTCTGGAGTTCCTCAAGGTTCTATTCTTGGCCCACTTTTGTTCAGCGTTTTTATTAATGATCTTCCTCTAGTAATAAAGCATTCTAAGATTCATATGTATGCAGATGATGTGCAGCTTTATTTCTCTTCGCCAAAAGATCAAATCCACAATTGTGTGGAGAAGATCTCGGCAGATTTGCACAATGTCTCAAGCTGGTCAGCACTGAACTTGCTACAGCTAAACCCATCGAAGTCGCATTGTATTTTCTTCTCACACTCTTCCATCTCTCAAACTGACCTTCCAGTAATTTTCTTAAATGAAGTTCCTCTCGTTCGCGTTTGTAAAGTAAGAAATCTAGGGATTGTTCTGAATAGTAGTATGACCTGCTGCGACCACGTCAATTTCGTTATTGGAAAAACATATGGACTCCTGTCCAAACTCAGATATCACTGTGGGTTGCTTAAAAGGGCTGTCCGTTTGAATTTAGTGAAAGCCTTACTTCTACCTCTTCTAATGCATGGCCTTTCTATTTTCCCCTCTCTCGATTGTTCCTGTGCTAGAAAGCTCGAAGTAGCCTTTAACGATTGCGTTCGTTTTGTTTATAAGTTACGCCGCTTTGACCATATTTCACCCTACTTGAATTCGGTTTTGGGCTGCTCCCTTAATGATTATCGCAAATTTAGGCTTTTGCGTCTACTCCACGATATTCTGCACCAGCGCAAGCCCGCATACCTTAATGAGTTCGTTCAGTTCTCACAATCCCTTAGAAATAATAATTTAATTATTCCGCGTTTCCGCACGTTAATTGGACAGCGTTCTTTCTTTGTCTTCGCGGCTGTTTTATGGAACTCACTCCCAGTCCATTTGCAACGTATTGATTCTGTGAACATCTTCAGGAAGCGTCTCTTCGAATTCATTTCTAATAGAATTGATTAAAGCATGAATATATAACTTTCTTCTTTCTTTCTATTATATAGCTTACTTCTTTTTTATATATAACTTTCTTTTTTTATATTTTGTATTTTACTATTTTATTTTATTTATTCTTTTTTTTTTCTTTCTCTCTGTTTTTGTTTTTTTGTTTCTATCTCCTATGTTTTATTCTTTTTTAGTTTTTCTCACTTATATTTTACTTTTATACTCTTCAATTTTTCCATATAATTTTGTTTTGTATAATTTTTGTTGCCTTTAATGAATGTACTATAATAAGATCCTATCTTTGTACATACTTTTGAAAATAAATAATAATAATAATAATAATAATAATAATAATATCAGTACTCTTCCAAAAGTCCTTGAAAAGCTGATAGCCACTCAAATAATAGCGCGCTGTGAGTGTCTCAATCTTATAAATACATGGCAATTCACTTTCGAAAACATTACAGCTGCGTAACTGCGCTTCTTAAAGTCACTACAGATATAGGCAACTCCCTTGACAAACATGATATCTGCTGTGTATTGTTGCTTGACAAATACTTTATTCAATTTTTATGATCGGTGTATGTCCCTCTAAAAATGTATCGTGTACATCGGCGAAGGTTTCCTTGCATTACTGATAACATCCATCATGCAATGGCTGAGAGAGAAGTATTGATATATAGCAGGTATAAAGCTGTGCGTAATGGGGTAAAAGCAATGATTCGCTCTTCAGAAAGGGCATATTTTGCCTCTAAGTTGGACACCAATCAGCCCTCGAAAAAGTTATGGAGGAATATCCGCAATTTGAGAATACATGGCAGTGATGATAACAAAACTACTAATGACTCAATTCAATTGATCTGGCTAATATGGGGTTTGGTTTTAGATACACTGAGGCTTCTGAAATACTTACATCTATACACTCTATCAAGTCGAATGGCACAGGACTCGACTCTTTAGCCCCCGTATTCCTGAAATTGTTAGTGCCTTTTATTGTGAGCTCTCTAGTTCATAGTTTCCATTTTTGCTTGACCAATTCCCGACTGAGTGGAAGAAGGTATTGGTAGGTCCTGTACCCAAAAAATCATCCCCAGTTTCGTCCTATCAGACTACTATGCTTCTTTGCGAAAGTTTTGGAAAAAGTTATGATCCACCAAATAATGGAATATGTCAAACCATTATATTTATTATTATTAAGGAATGAGGGGGCAACCCATATGGTGAACACTGCGGCCAAGTTAGGCCTATTGTGTACGTACCCCACTAGCGGAACAGACTATCGGCCTTCCGAATGAAGGCAAGAAGGTCTTTAGTTGATGAAGACCGGACTTGGGCAGGGCTCAAGAACTCTCTGATAAACGTTCTTCTTCTAAGCCAGATCAGAGCAGGACATTCACAAAGAATATGTGTGGAAGTTTCATCGCCTTCCAAGCAGAGTCGGCACTCTGTCTCTTGAGACAGTCCTAGGTTGTGGAGGTGGTACCGCAGTCCTACATGGCCAGTGAGATAGCCCACCAGCAGCCTTAGGTCCGCTCTGTTTAGAGTAATAGTGCCCCTTAAGGCAAAGGGTCTTATAAGATCTTTAGCCTGTCTAAGACCTGGGACTGACTCCCAATAGGCTAGGTTTATTTTCTTGATCCACTCTTCTATCAAGGACTTGGAGGTGGACCAAGAGATGCCACAGAAGGGTTCTGGGCCCTGGAACAACGTCTCAGACCCCTCCCTCGCGAGGCTGTCTGCAGCCTCATTTCCCTCGATACCCCAGTGTCCGGGGACCCAGCATAGCGAGACCTCATTTCTTCTGGTCAGGCTCTGGAGTACGTCAAAACACCCTGCTACTATTTTGGAAGAAAACTTTCACGTTGAGAGTGCCTTGATGGCAGCTTGGCTGTCAGAAAAGATTTTAATGTTGGCGCCTTTCAGACCTTTCTCAAGGTTGAGCCTAGCGCAGGTCGCAATGGCATGTATTTCAGTCTGGAAAACAGAGGGCCACTTACCCATTGCAATCGAGACCTTGGAGTTGGGTCCTGCGACACCAGCCCCTGTACCATGTTCCATCTTTGACCCGTCAGTAAACCAGTGGAGATGGTTTGGATCCCTAGGAAGAATAATTTCCTCCCACTCAGAGCGATCCGGGATAATTGCTTTGAATTTCCTTTGGAATCGCAGTTGACTAACCATATGGTCGGATACGCGGCAGATGGAAATGCTTGGGATATCTTTAAGGATATCCATGTGTCCTTTGACCGTATGGGGCCAGTTGGATGAGATCTGAAGTCTCAAGGCACTTATGGCGGCGGATTTCCATATGAAGAGATGCAAAGGGGTCAATCCAATGATTGCTTCCATTGCAGCTGTGGGGCAGGTCCGCATAGCTCCGGTAATGGAGAGGCAAGCAAGCCGTTGCAGCTTGCTGCACTTGAGGATCGACGTAACCTGTTTAGTCTTGGGCCACCAAACTATAGCAGCATAAGTGACAACAAGTTTAACGATCGTATTGTACATCCAGTACATCATTTGTGGTGTAAGACCCCATGTCCTACCCAGAAGCCTTTTGCAGGCCCATATGGCCCTTGTGGCTTTGCTGATTACGTAGTCAAGTTGAGCGTTCCAG
Organism: Thereva unica; assembly: GCA_949987705.1. NCBI lineage: Eukaryota > Metazoa > Arthropoda > Insecta > Diptera > Therevidae > Thereva > Thereva unica. Next base: position 68,386,776 of record OX465282.1, read on the forward strand.
TTCAGTCTCTTGTCTAGCTTTACTCCCAAATATTTGACTGAGTCTGAGTACTCAACTGTGGTATCCCGAATACAGATAGGACCTAGGTCCAATTTGTAACGTTTGGAGAAAGGTACCAGGACAGCTTTATTTGGGTTAATTGCTAGGCCCTCCTTGGTACACCATCTTTGAACTTCTCGTAGTGCTGTTCTCATGACCTCTGTAATGGTCAAATCGAATTTCCCAGAGACAAGATCATCTGCATAGCCGATGACATCGAAACCAGATTCAGATAGTTTAGTCAAAAGTTCATCCACAACTAGTGACCAAAGTAATGGGGATAAAACTCCACCTTGAGGGCACCCCTTAATAGCCTTAACACTAATGGTGGAGACACCTAGGGTAGAAGAAATGTCACGATCTGCAAGCATGGCATTTATCCACTCAATCGTGTGAGGATCCAGATTTCTGAGAGCCAGTGCTCTAGAGATGGAATCATAGCCAGTGTTATCGAAAGCACCTTCGATGTCAAGGAACGCGCAGAAGGCCTTTTCGATTTTACTGACTAGGTGGTGTAAAGCAAACCTCTGTTGATTTACCTTTAGAGTAAGCGAACTGGGAGCTATGTAGAGGGAGGGAGAGCTCCAGTTTGCACCTAATATGAAGGTCTAGCAGCCTTTCCATTGTTTTCAAAAGAAAAGAGGTTAAGCTGATAGGTCTGTACGATTTAGGCAGCTCGAGGGGTCTGTTGCCCTGTTTCGGGATAAAAACCACCACGACTTTCCTCCAGATGGTTGGAATGTATCCCCAATTGAAGCTGGCTCTAAAGAGGCAGACCAGGTTGTTGAGGATCAGATCGAGGCCCTTCTGAAGAAGTGCCGGAAAAATTCCGTCTCCTCCGGGTGACTTATAGGGTTGAAAAGAGGCCACTGCCCATTTAACCTTGTCACAGTCGAAGATATTCCCTGAAAGACTGCGGGAATAGCGGTCTGGGATGGTCCTATGACTACACCCAGGATCCAATGGATAAGCGGTCTGGAGGATTGACCCTGGAAAGTGCTCTCTGAGCAGGCACCTTAAGGTTTCCTCATGGTTAGAGGTGTAGGAGCCATCCTCCTTTTTGAGAAGGCCCACTCCGTTGAAAGAGTCTTTGGAAAGTAGCTTTTGGAGTCTAGTCGCCTCTGGTAGAGTCTGAATGCTCTCACAGTGTTTCCGCCAGGCAATCCTTTTGGAACGTCCCAACTCCTTGTTGTAGGCTGTTAGGGTGAACCTATATTCATCCCAATACCCGGTGTGTTTTGCTCTATTGAACAATCTCCTAACCTCTCTACGCATTGCAGCTTATCTGTCATTCCACCAGGGCACCTTTCGCGATGACTGAAAGGAAGAGACAGTGTTGCTGTCGTGGTAGGAAGAGATCAGCACGTCGGTAAGCTGCGTGGCCGCATTCTCCAGTTCATACACTGAGCTGATAGAAGCCGCAAGCTGGTCTGATTTCGAGGCCACAAGCCCCTGAAACTTAGACCAGTTGGTTTTCTTAGGAACCAAAGAAGAGGAGCGGATATGTGGAAGGTCCACAATGTCAAATCTAATGTGCAGATGATCCGACAGTGAGGCCTCGTCCAGAACACGCCAGTTTTTAATCCTGTCGGATAAAAGCCTGCTCGTGAAGGTGAGGTCCAGCACCTCCTTTCTACTAGCAGTGATAAAAGTGGGTTTGCATCCTCTATTTGCAATATCTATGTTATTCGTAACGAGAAATTCTAGAAGACACTCACCCCTTTGGTTTACATCGGTACTCCCCCAGATGGAGTGGTGAGCATTTGCATCACAGCCGATGACGAATTGCCGGTTCGTCTTGCGACAGAACTCAATGAGATCTTGAACCTCCTGGGGTGGCACTACTGCTACATCCCCCGGAAAGTAAGCGGACGCAAGAACGATTTCTTGGAATCCGTTGGCGGTGGGAACCGCAACCGAGATCGCCACTAGATCTCTAGAAATAAAGTTAGTAATGGAGAGATAAGTGACACGATTGTCAATTAGGAGGGCAGCGCGAGGCGCCCCACATCTCTGATCATACACTAGTTTACTTGAGCCGGTGGTAAGTCCTCTGACTTTGCCATCGGTTACCCAGGGCTCTTGAATAAGAGCGAGGGTAAGGTGCCTCTCCGCAAAAGTCTTGCACAGGGTGGAGGATGCCCCTTTCGCATGGTGCAAGTTTACTTGGAGTGCCCTTATGGCGCTCATTTTTTCTCCAAGGAGCGTTTGACAAGCCCGGTCTTCTTGGCCTGTCTAGGACCCTTTGTCCTACCGTCTTTGCCCTTGGGGGGTGCTGATTTGCCCCGTGCTCTAACTCCAGGTTCGGCAGGTGTGTTCTTTTTCCGCCCAGCAGTTTGCTCTGCTGCAGGCTCCCTGGCGCATGCTGCAGATGAGGGGGTCGGATTTGGAACACCGCCAGATGGACCTGGAGTCGTTGCGATAGCAGCTCCGCCTTCAGATGGCCCTATGGCCACGGCGTTACTGCAGTCCTCGGAGACAACAGAAGTATTAGGAAGTGCCATTTCAGACCCAGTGGTCTGAGTGTCACAGGACGAACCCTGCGCTTGTGGCTGCTTCTTTGAAGGATCTTTATCCTTAAGAATTAGCCTAGTCTGGGAAAATCGATATGCGATTTTCCCCTTAAGACTAATTAACTTAGTCATGGAAGCGGTATCCACTACCATGACCAAGTGAAGTGTGTTGTCATTTACCCGCCTCTGGACCACTTTCCACTTGTCAGCGGGAACCGAGTTTTGTGCAGCGATAGTAGCCAGCACTTTCTCGTTGCTTAAGGCACCACTCTGGGGGAAATAGCCACGAATAACGTGAGTTTGAGGGAAATTACCCTCTTCCACCAGAGTAATATCAAGAGCACTCTTGCTCTTAATGAAGGAGACGTTACTCCTCACCCATTCAGCTGTGTCAGGGTTTGAGCAGACTAACAGCAGCCAGCCTCTTCTTGGGAAACTACCCTCGAAAGACGGCTTGACTTCACCGCCCGCTTTTTCAATTACGACGTCAATGATCGCCTCCTGCAACTGTGCCATTTGCTCAGGTGTCAGAGGGCAGTTGACCATGTCTGTCGAGATGAGGCCAAGCTTTACACTGCTTACCACCTGGCTAAAGGTGGGGCGAGTGGGCCCCTTGGCCGTCTTGGTCCTCTTCTGTTCCGGACGTTCCGGAGTTTCCTCCTCTGAGCGAACTCTCTTCAGCTCAGTTTTTTTGGAGGGCTTTGTTAAAGCTTTTTCCAGGGCCATTTCCCTGGAGAGGCCTTTTGCCAGTGCTTCTTGGAAGCATTTCCTCTGGCGGTTGGAGAGTTTGACAAACCTGGGTTTGTCAAGCTCCATCTTATCCAAGTCTCGGCCAATGGTGGTAGCTCCGGAAATGACCGAACACACACTGACCGAGTCTGCGCTGCAGACGGATTCTGCGTCTGAAGACTCATCTTCAGCGACTGACGAACCGTCTGTAGAACCAGTGTGCCCAATGGCTCCACCGGTTGAGGTTGTTGGTTTTAAACTTGCGTGCCCAATGGCTCCGCTCGTTGAAGCAATTGATTCACAGCTAGCGTGCCCAATGGCTCCGCTAGTAGAGGCAATTGCTATCTCTTGTGTCCCTAAAGACACTTGAGATGAGGCCATCGTCACAATTGACGAGGATGATGCTGTCGGAGCTGCATCGAGCTCATAATTTTTTGTATTATTTATTTCCATGAATGGACCCACGAGAATTCGGGAAAGTAAGTCACCCATAGCGAACCCGTATACTATGGGAAGGCTAATTGAAACTGGAGGACGCCAGGTATCCAGAGTTCGGATATTAAAGACCAAGCACCCCCTTGGCCACGAGTCTCTCGGCATATCCTGTTTCACCTTAGACTGGGGTGATTTTTTAAAGAGTGTTCTTCTCTCCGCCCGACTACCATTAGCCAGCACTCCTGGTAGAGACATGACCATGCCAGGAGTCTGTTTCCAGTCGCCCCACGTGGAGGGTGTAGTCGAGCTTCCAGCAGTATTTAGCACAGTTTCGGCACGGAGCACAAAGCAGCGTGTTAGTCCCCCTGTGTAACTGTTGGCTGGCGACCATGTCAAAACATACAATCTCTTATCCTGGTTTTCGACCGAATCATAGTCTTGTTGAAAGTTACTTCGGACATCCACGAGGCGCTCGATAAGTATCACTTAGTTGTATTATTTCTGCTTGACTTCAGCAAAGCCTTTGACTCGATAAATTGCCAGAAGCTGCCTAGTAAGCTTAAAAGGGATTTTAACTTTTCATTTTCGGTTGTGAAGCTGATAAGCAATTTTCTGCCTGGCAGGGCAGTGTGAAATGACCACTCGTCCGCTGTGTCTCTATTTGGGTGTGCCTCAAGGCTCAATTCTCGGCCCACTTTTATTCAGCCTGTACATAATGACCTACCAAAAGTAGTAATTACGAAATTGTGTTATCCACTTTTATACCGATGATGTCCAATTGTATCTCGATCGTCCGATTGGGCTAATCGAGGACTGTAATGTGCGAATAAACGAAGATCTGCAATGTGTTCATGAATGGTCTCACACCAATGGCCTGTTGTTTAATCCATCTAAAGTCATGTTTTGTTTTAATATTAAAATTGGCTCTATTTTGTATTTTTTCAGTACTTTACAACCTGAGGTTATGTCTAAAAGTACCAAATAAGGCCGTTTTTAACATTAAAATAGCTTATAGATTCAAAACTATAGGCCGTAGCATAAAAGTTGTCTAACATTATTCACAGGAAATTGTCCAAGCTTTCCAATTTTGTAAAAAAAAAATCAATTAACTGCGTATTTTTTGGAGGAAAAGGAGGTGGAAGTTGAAATTTTAGTGATAAAAAACCATAATTTTGACTTTCACATTACTCTGGAAGTCGGTGGGTTGAAGCCTTGACTTTTACCTTTTCACATAGGCGGGAGTATTCTGCGTAGATTGGGGCCTTATTCAAAAAAAAAAAAATTTCATAGAGTTACAAAAATACAGGGCGATATGTAAACCTCTACCAAAAATTTTCAAACTGACTGATTTGATATTTGACAGAAATTTTAACAGTTTTCAACAAATAAATCAAAAATTCATCTAGACAGATTAATAGCTGATTAACAGACGAAGAATTAAAAAAATGGTTACGATAACTCAAATTTTCGGCCCGTTAAAATAAATTGAAGAGAAAAAATGGTATTTTTTTGTAAAAATTACACTTTTTATTAAAAATTTAAAAATAAAATAAAAATGAAATCTCAAAATCCGGCTAAAGGGACCGATAGGTAAATTCAAGATGAACATTTAAAAAAAATTTCAATAACTAACTTAATAACTCAAAAATTACGACCTCTGGAGTTATCTGGGTGGAACAGCAAATATCTCACCACTGTGCGACAGCGGAGTTGCTATTGCCTTATGAGTGCAGCGAGATGTACCGGGTCCAGCTAGTATATATCTTTTTATATATTTCTTCTTTCCGTGTGTTGAACTCCTCTTAAACAGCTGGACTGATTTTTATGAAATTTTGTGTGCGTGCTTAAGTAGATTCGAGAATCATTTAGATTTATATATATTTTGAACCGATACCCAAACCGCTGGACTGATTTTTACAAGGTTATTAACTTCGTCCACACCTTTGGTTCTAAAGGCGATACAATAAAGTACTGTATATTCAATTGATGGATGTACCATAATGCAATATGGCGGCCACCATAAAATGGCGGATTTCCTTTTTTTTTACAATCCCCGATATGGGTTTCCATGTCCAATATGGTGGCCTCTATACAGCCCCTCGATATGGGTGTCACGATCTACAGTTTGTATTTATCATGCTGCGAAACATCAATCAACCAAGGCTTTGCAATGGCACCAGACTTTCTGTGAAAAAGCTTATGAACAATGCGATCGAAGCTTCCTTTATCAACCAAAGAAGATGTTTTGATTCTGAGAATTTTAATGATTACGCAAAGCATTCGTAATGAATTTAAACACCATCAATTTCCGAATCGACATGCCTTCACAATGACAATTAACAAGGCGCGCGACAAGTCATTGGAAATATGTGGAAACAATTTGGAGTATCCGTCCTTCTCTTTCCCGTCCTTCAACTTTATGTCGCCTGCTCTCGCATTGGTAAACCATCAGCTTTGTTTATATTTACACAGAAGACGGCAAAACGAAAAACATTGTGTATCGGAAGGCATTGCAAAGAACATCAAAGAATTTCAAATATTTAATTCATAATGCTATTACAATTAAAAATTAATTTTAAGTTTAATTTTAATTTTGTTTTTAGTTTTAACTTTAATTTTAATAATTGTAATAATTTGATTAATATTTTCCGGTGTTACAGTACTAAATAAGATGTAAATCTTGTGTACTTTTTCTTTGATTAATAAATAAATAAAATAAAAATTAAATAAATTAACATTGAACTGTAAATACGGGTGACTTGGCGTACGATCAGTGTATTCTGTGTATTCTGGTGAAATTCTATCATAGACTGTTGAAATGACACTGACCTATATAATTTTCTGTCTCTACAGCAATATTTTTCCCGCAAATCACGACTCACCCTCACTGTCTACAGCCTTTTGTCACGACTGCGGAGCAACCTCGTACACTCAGTATTCCCGAACTTATGCAACATCCAAAACCTCAAACGCAAGCTTCATCGCAATCTTCTCCCCCACACCCGCCTTAATCTGCCTTATTCTTTCTCTCTTCTTCGAGCTAAGCTTACTTCTATGTATTCGCTTAGACTTCCACAAGAAAGACATATGTGGCCCGTGTATGGGTTAATTAGCCCGCGACAATTTATATGTATTTATTTAATACCCGGTCATCATGAAAGCATTGTAACTTGCGTTGAGTACATCGAATTGCATGTTAACATGCGCGAAGTCGATGCAAGTGATGAATTTATGGGATAAAGAAAACGCAATTAGATGCTTGGATGTGGGGTTTTTGTAGATTTACACGGAGAGTTTGGAGAGGGAAAATCATATCAAATTCTGATTAACAATTTCTGTTCGTGCTTGTCCAATTGTTGATATAATTTTGCATATAAAATACATTTCGTTCTATATTTTTCGTGTATTTTTATATTATTTTCTGATATGTACCTACATATGTAGGTACTAAGATTATTTTATTCATATTTATAGAAATTACCGCAAACTATTGCCAAAAATATTACGGTGCTTGTCGCTCCTAATTACTGTCTTATTTTCAATTTTATAAATTCTCCTCTCGTGTACGACATCACAGTATACAATTCTTACTTAAATTTTATCTGTGTAAAAAGAAATTTTATCTATTAACATAGCATTTTCCTTTTATCAAATAACAATTTTACAGATCTTTAAAAAGATTACATTTAATCACAAGGAAAAATGTTTCCATTTTTTAGAAAAAGATTGAATAATCTTGACGTTAAATTGAGCTGACTTGATTGGAAATTTGCATCACAAACAAAATTCGAAGGCGATAAAAATCGAAAAAATCGAAAACAAAAGAACGCCCTAAGGTAACAATTCAGTGTGAAAAAATAACCTGAAAAAATATATATCTAAATTGCTACATAAAATAGCAGGTTCCAAGCATACAGGATTACAATATTTTCGCCTTGATTTGAAAAGAAAGAAAAGAAAACTCTTCAGACTTCTTCTTGTCATGCAGAGCAAATTCTATAGGATGCTTAGTCCCTTCTCAACTGAAAAATTGCAGTCAGAGCTTTCAAAGTTGACAGGAGACTTTTATTCCTCTCACCCTTATGTCAAGCATTTTCAACGGCATCACACCATCAATCATAGAATTAACAGCGATCACAAAACTTTTTTTGTTACATCATCTTGAAAGATTTAGTATTGGGGTGTAGGTGCGACTACTACTTAACCTGGAAATGTACTGAACAATTTAAAACATAATATTTCTTTGAATTTTGCATGTATTTTTTCTAGAGTGGATTTGGTAGAAGTTTTTAAAGCCCGTAAAAAATCACTCCGGGCTATATAAAATTTGTATTATAAACTTATAAACTATCCACGAGGCAGCCCTAAAAAGTTGAGAGTATGAAATTTTCGGCATAGTAACAGTAAGCTTAAAAAAATTTCAAGTTAAAGTATTTTACTCTTAGTATTAGTAGTAGTAGTAGCAAATTTTTATTGTATCATTGACAACCCCAATTTTCTGTTTTTATGGTGTTACATCCGTCATCGGGATTATAACATAAAAGTGGCACCATATTAACGCCAAAATCTGCTTAAAATACGAAGTATTTTCCAGACAGAAAATTGTCCAACCGTTCAAATTTTGAAAAGAAATATATTGACTAACTACGTATTTTTTGGAGGAAAAGGTGATGTTGAAATTTTAGTTAAAAATAAATAGCTTTTATTTTAAAATGAACCAAAAAGTAAAAAAATAATTTTGAAGGTAAATTTTTTATTGCTGCAACCACTTACTTAAATGTAAAAAAGCGTGGAGCGCTATTTACCTATATGTATTCTTATTTTATTAATACTGCAACTTTTCGTTAGCGCCCCACGCTTTTTTACATTTAAGTAAATGCCTGCAGCAATATATATTTTACATTCAAAATTCTTTTTTTACTTTTTGTTTAATTTTCAAATATAAAATCGTATTTTGTAGTTTTTTTAAACTATTTATTTTTATTTTCTGCTATATATGTTATTTTTATTTTCTACTACATATTATATGTCTTCCGCCATTTTGTGATGGCGGCCATATAATATGTTACAACTTTTTTTGAAATTTGATGCTGAGCGCCACCTCTCGGAAGAAGTACAATAGACACCTAGCAAACATATTTGTTGAATATGGTGGTGACTTCTTTTGTAAATAACCAAAACAAAATTTGCTTTACAATTAAACGGCCTTTTTATTAATTACAGTTCTATAAACAGTTCTTTGTCATACAAATCTGAAAATTGATTTTTTCCGTTTTTACAGTTTCTATACAGGTTAGGGTAAATTTAAGAAATTCCCTTATTTTAGAAACTTATATGTTTTTTATAAAATATTTCCTGACGGAGATTTTTTTGTGAAAAACCAAAACGAAATTAACTTTACAATGGAAACAGCGACTTTTATTGAGCTAACCGGAAAATTACACTTATTTTGCAAAATTCGTCTGCCACATAGGCCCTGAAATTTAAAATGTATAAGTTAAAACCCCCAGATACTGCTTTGATCTTAAATTTCCAAATTCATTTTTGCGTGGTCATTTTGAATTTCGTTAATTTTTCGGCGGCCATGATGAATTTCGAAAATCGGGGTTCGAGGTGTTTCGTAAAAGACCCCACGGAACTTCATTCAAAATTTCGAAGCTCTGCGATAACTGGTGCGCCGCTAAAACCCAGGCATACAAACTTGCATACATACATACATACAGACACTTTCTTTTCATTAATATAGATAATAATAAGTAGAAGTTAGAATATTACCTACAATAGGTCTTCTTTTCTTCTTCCTGATAACATAAGCTAGTGACAGAATTACGCGGAAAGGCGGTGCGGGCATTGGCTTCGCTGTGTGCGGATTTTTCACTGACACAAAGTCGCGGTGATGGTGTCGCGTTCTGACTTTGTCACAACCTAAAAATCAATGTAACAAGTGGACGTGATACGAAATAAATTACAAAAGCTGTATGATTTGCGTATTAATTTTCTATCCTACAGGACTTGTATTTGTTCTAGGTACTAATTTCATCACCACAATTTCGAAATATAAAAATTTGAATTAATTATGAAATTCAACAAATTTCCTATCCCCATCACCAGCACACGACTCAAAACATAAACAAAATGCCCACCAACACCAAAGTACGACTCAAAACACAAACAATTTTTTTACACTGGACCGCGCGACAAGGCGCAAGAAGTAGAAAGTAAAGCAACTTACGCGGTGTGTGTAGTGCTCAAACCACATTTCGTTAGTTTGCATTTCAATACACATACATATTCTATTCCATCTGTCATTGCCCGCACCGCGTTTGCGCCTAATTCTGTCACTAGCTATACATACATGGTGCACCTCTAGCGGAGGATTAGCGGGATTTGTTGTTTCATAAGGCATGGTACTCCGACGAGGCTTTCTCTTTGTCTGACTGTTGTTGTGCTTAGCCGGCTGCAAAAAAATTAACTCATAAAACATCAAAGAGTTCAAGCGCGAGATTTACTGCTTTACCTATAAAAAGCCAACTTTAATTCTTCATTAGTATATAATAAATGGGTATGGCAGGAAGAATACAATTAGCTTTGTAGCGTCATTCCGGTTTCGAAGACGGCGGCAGACCCAAAATGTTGGAAGACATCAACTTCAAAATTTTCACACACTCGTAGTTCGCGTGACAATGCAATCTGACCATTAGTAAGCAAATCAAGATGGTGGATGAATTTCGAAACTGTACTCCCCTAACGCCGACATTACTATCAAATGAAAATGTCTAATAAGTAGAATACAATTAGCTATCATTCAAATTTTAAAATAGTGCCCAACCTAACAACATAAGGCCAACACAAAATGGCGGATTACCTTTTTATTTACAACGCTCTCGGTATGTATGAGTATCAACTGAAAGGATATGACAAGTGGAATAATATTAGCCGTGTTGCGTCGTTCTAAATTCAAAATTGTGGCCAATACAAAATGGTTTTTTGCAGACTCTCCGAATGTTCGAATACCGCACGAAGGCAATCCAAAATCAAGCTTTTGTCGTACGACATGCAGTTCATGGAAACGCGCCCTTATTCACTATATTTAGCAACTTAATGCTGATCGGTAGACTAAAGGGTCAAAGTTTCTAGCTTCCAGCCGCAAATAATGAGTTCGTCTACCACTCGGCGCCTTTCCATTGTTGTAGCATAGTAAGCATTCTTTTGAGAAAACCAGACGCAATTTTGTACGTTACGTTTAGTGATGAGCAAACGCAAGAACAAGACAAGACTAGTCTAGTCTTGTTCTTGTATTGTTGTTGTTCAGTCTTTCTTGTTCTTGTTTTTGCAAGCATAACTAAGTCTTGTTCTTGTTCTTGGTCTCGCTAAAGGTGCAAGAACAACACAAGACTGCAAGAACAAGACCATTTTTGCTCATCACTAGTTTGCGCACAAATAATTATAAAAGCATTTGTACTTACAATTTTTACAATTATCATACTAAAAAGTAAATATACACACATGTATTTATATCACAATTTCTTGAACATCATAATCAATTCTATATTTTGTTTTTGAAAGAATGGATTTAGGTGAAAATTTTGCAAGAATCTTCCTAAAGTCTTGCTCTGGATCTTGTTCTTGCACAGTTAATCTTGTTCTTGTTATTGCAGGCATAACTAAGCCTTGTTCTTGTTCTTTCTAAATGTGCAAGAACAAAACAAGACTGCAAGAACAAAACCAGTTTTGCTCATCACTAGTTACGATGGCTTACGGTCGTCGACCTAAATATTCAGTTTTTATTCCAGAGGAGCCTGAATGTAGTTTTTGTAAAATACTGCCCGAATTGATATTTGTCGGTGTCGACGCCGCCGCGACATAAATACAAAAAAATTTTTTTTACCGTATGCGTTTGCTTGTGTAACGCTCTAATAGTTACACATATAAATTGCAAATATAGTGTTTTTTATAATATGAATTGAATGAATAAAAATCCTAAATATTCTTAAACTAATTTGAACAATATGTATTATTACCGCTTGTCACGCAAGTACTAATGAAATATATGATGCAGAATGAAACCATTCATTCAAAAACATTTAAAAAAAAAATTCTATAACAGAAGTAAAAATATTCAATTGGGATCTGAAAACCCTCGTCGGTGTTTTAAGGATTAAATAAATAATTTCCGAAATGACGCATAAAATATTCTGTTAAAAATGGAAACAGAGCTTCAGTTCCCATAGGGATATCCTTTTGGCAGCGTATAAAACTTATCAATAAATTCGTAATTATTTTGTTTGTTCAGATAATTCAATTAAATTAATTAACTGTAAAGTTTCAATTGGATCACTTAATTTTCAACTAATGGCATTAAATAATACAATTTTTAATGGCTTTGTTGGAATAGATGGGTATAATCTGACAATGCTGGAGCATTCTTAATTACATTATCTGCGATTTTTAATATTTTTATATGATACAAACAAAATTGAATACAAGGATATGTTTTATTAAATATCAATATTTGTAAATGAGTTTTCCAAGCATAGCGATGATGAATTGAATTTTGTCACACACAAATTTTTAACCTTGCTTTAATGTGTAGTTATGGGCCGATACCGAGAAAAACACATGATGAAGAATCGTCACCATTAACTCCAAATTTTCGGTCGAAGTATGTATTGAGGCTTATCGTGGTAAACGTACGGTTAACGAAACGCGCCGTTTTCACGTTTCACTTCACCTTGAATTTGAATCGCGGTAAACGCGTGAATGAAGTTCATGTTCGAATCTTTTCGAAATCAGCTGAAATTTGTCAAAAGCTATTTAATAAACGTCTGATTTGGTCAAAGTGTATAAATATTTGTTAAAGTGTATCAAATATTATGGATTCTGTGGGTTTTTATATGTTGGAAAATTTGGAAAGTGAAGAAGAAAACGAAAGAGCTGTCCGGCAAAGTTTAAGAGGTACAGCGAGCGATATTTTGGAAATGGATGAAAGAACGTAAAAATTATATATACATTAATAAAACTCCTATTTATTTGCGAAAATATACTTTTAGCTTTATGAAAAATTTTCGGTTGAATAAATCTGCCTTTAAATATTTGCTTAGTGAAGTAGAAGCAAGTTGCCCTAAAACCACTAAATCTAATTCAATATCAATAAAAATCAAGCTCGCTGCAACACTACGATTCTTAGCACAAGGGAGCTATCAGCAAAGCGTGGGTAACGAGTTGAATATAGCGCAGTCCACGTTTTCCGAAATATTTTCTTCAATGATGAATATATTAGAAGAAAAATTATGTTCAAAATGGATAACGATACAGCAGACCGACTCTGAAAAAATGGAAGCGAAACAACATTTTTATGAAAAATGTGGAATTTCTGGGGTGGCTATGTGTGTGGATGGTACCCACATTAAAATAGTTCAACCAAAGGACAGTAAACACCTTTTCTACAACAGAAAGGGCTTTTATAGCATGAACACAATGATTGTAAGAGTTTACGGTTTATCACGAAATATTTTTCAAAAAATTGTTTGCGCAGGTTTGAGATCACCAGCAACGAGTCAAGTTTGTTGATGGGCGATATCAAGGGGCCAATCATGACTCCCATATATGGAACCTGAGCGATGCTAGGGAATATTTTAAAAATCTGTTTGAGAGTGGTGATAAACACACCAAAATTTTAGGTAAACAATTTTAGCAAAACCTACTCTTCTATTCTTCCTATGTTCTTATTTTGTAATTGTCTTTTTACTTATTTTATTAAATCTATGCAGGCGACAGCGGATACCCGTTAGAACCCTGGCTGTTGACACCATTTCGAAATGCATCCGAGGGTACAGTAGAAAGAATATTTAATAGGAAACATTCCACAGGGAGAATCGTAGTAGAAAAAACCATTGGACTATTAAAAAATCGCTTCCGATGTTTGCATAAAATACGTGCTCTTCACTATGATGCATCAAAGGTTGTGCGAATAATTAATGTATGTTGCGCTCTACACAATATGCGCCTTCATTACGGCATATCAACTGAAGATGACGCTATACAAAAAAGCTACACGTTAATAGAAGAAACAAATGATGTCTGTAACAGTACTCATTATAACGAAGAAGCTGTGGAAATTAGAAGACGAATTGCGAATTCTTTTCGCTAACTAATTAAAACAAATGTCTTAATTTCTTTCTAAAAATATATGTATTTTCAAAAAAAAAAAAAAAAAAAAGAAGTCTTTGCAAAAAACATAACATTCCTTCGTGGAGTACAAAAAAGATTTATATTAAATAATACGAAATAAACACAACACAAAACAAAAATTTAACTTAAAAATGAAACTTATAAAAAAAATAACATGCCTTCATGGCCAACAAACAAATATATACATTACAAATCTAAAAAATCACGATGAAGTCATCACATTCATTTTTAAAAGTTCTATGTCCAAAAATTTTTTTTAAGCTGAATTTTATCACGGATTAAATTAGTCACCTCAAGGTGGTGCCGCTGATTTTCCTCCGCTTGTTCCTTTTCAAGCTCGAGCATTTTGCTCTGAAGTTCGTTACTTTTTTCCAAAGCTTTGTATATCCTTCTAGTGTTGTAGGAAATGTTTTCATGGTTTTTCGCTATATCATCCACTTTTTTTAGTTTATCACACAATGTTTTTTGGATACCTACTTGTTTTTCAAGTAATGGGAACATTGCCGATGATTGTTCAGGCTTTTTACGTCTCTTCCTTGGTGGTTCCGATGAATTACATGTGGATGGTTTCGGTGTATAAGTAACATTGCCATCTGTATTCGAATCCAATGTTGGCATTTCAGATTCATCATTTAGGGATGTAATTGTATCTAATGTGTCTGGAATTACAGGATTCTCATTTCTGGCTAAATTTATACCAAAAGATTTGCCAGAGACGCCAGATATCGACTCGTTAAGATTTGTTAATTGGGCAGCTTCTTCTTCAATTTTATTAAGCTTCATTTGCTTATAGGGACCTCCACCAGTTGAATTGGCTTCACGTTTATTATGGCTCATTTTCTTTTTGACGAAAGATTTGTAATCTGTCCATACCTAAAATGAACAAAAATATCTATACTAAAGTATCCATATTAGTTAAACAAAAGCAACATTTTTACCAAATAAAAAGTTTCTAGGTCGCATCAATAAAAAGAAAAAAATAAAAGAAAAAGAAGCGATTTTTAGCGGTTTTTAGCATTTTTCTCCATGTATAAGACACTAACCAATATTTTGTACCACATCAATTGAAAGATAATTTTAATACCTATAACTTTATAATTTAACTTTTTCGGATCCGAGCTCAACTTTTTGTTTTATTGGCGAAAAACCGGTTTTTTGACTTTTGCGAATTTTTTAGGTTAAGTTCGCCAATGCAGTTTCGTAAAAAAAAACGCTATCATTCTTCAAATTAAGTGTTCTACACGCCCATATTTTTTTTTTCCTGCCTTCAATTGTCTGGAGAATTTCCGTAGATTGATTGGACTATTCCTATTTCTCGATGCCCCGATGCCAGAGTCGCGAAATGGTTAGGAGTAGGTGGAATAAAAATATTGCGGCTACGTTGTGGCAGCTCCTTCCTACTTCTCTCTCTCTCTTTCTTCTCTCCATCTTCCGACTAGAGCTGCTGTTCGATATTGCACTCTATACGAAAACAATAGATTGTCGAACGGTACAAAGGGGCTTTCCCTAAGTTTCTAGTCTATCACATAAAAAAAAAAATAAATAAATAAATAAATAAATAAACAAAGAATGAAAATTGCTTCGAGTGATTCCACACGGGCAAGAGTCGACACGACAAGAGTCGGCTGCAAAGGTTGTTTATGGAGAAGAGGGTGAGATTGGACGATGGAATGGACACAATTTTCAAATTAACAAAATTATTCATGACAGACAGTACGGCTTTAGATCCAAAAGGTCTCCTGACGACCTCCTTGTATGTCTGCATCCATCGCTTTGTGTGAGTCTTCTCTGGTTGCTCTAGATATGTCCAAACCTTTGACCGAGTATGGCACCCTGCTCTGTTATCAAAACCCCAAGCTATTGGTATTCACCCAGTTCTAAGAATATGGATTAACAGCTTCCTTTCTGACCGTTCAAAAAAAGTAGTTTTGGATAGCATCGAATCTAATCCCCACACCATCTTAGCCGGAGCTAATCAAGGATCAATTCTTTCACCCGCTCTTTTCCAAATATCCATAAATGATCTACTCTCAATCTCCTTCAACCCATTGCTCAGCTTCGCTGATGACAGTACCCTCCGTTATTCTTACGCTTTCGACAATAATAAACAAGAACGTGCCGACCTTGTCTTCACCATCGTGAACT
Organism: Thereva unica; assembly: GCA_949987705.1. Classification (NCBI taxonomy): domain Eukaryota; kingdom Metazoa; phylum Arthropoda; class Insecta; order Diptera; family Therevidae; genus Thereva; species Thereva unica. The sequence goes on from OX465282.1 coordinate 68,402,828, forward strand.
CATGTCCAACTCTATCGACAAGGACATCGAACACATTATTGATTGGGCGGCAGGAATCGTGTTGAGCTCCATCCGTCCAAAACGAAGTACTCTCTCATTACTTGTAAAACCTGCGTCGACCTTCCTTCTGTCTCAGTGGGCAAAACAAATCTTACAGCTGATCCTGCTCTTAACATCTTGGGTATAATTTTATATGAGGACTTGCGATGTAATGATTAGGTACATATTCCAAATCGCTAAACAAACATCCCAATGCCTAGGATTTCTTAAGAGATGCAAATCCACCAGCAACCAGAGCTACAATCTACATATCCTATATTCGGCTCCGCCTCGAGTATAACTCATTTGTCTGGCGCCTCGAAAACCACCTTAGCGTGGCTGGACAAGGTACAAAGCCGTGCCATCCGAATCATCGGAGATGACAGCTTTTGCACCTCCATCAACCCTCTGAGCCACCGTAGGAATGTAGCAGCCCTCTCCATGCTTTATCGCTATTACCAGAGCGACTGCTACACTGAAATTCAGGCCATTCTGCCTCTTAATTGCAAACTAATTCTTCTTCTTCTTTAGCGGCTCTACAACCGGGATCCGGTCCTGGCCTCGCAACTGTTCTCTCCACCGGTCCCGATTCTGAGCCGATGTCATCCAGTTTGCCTTCCTAAGCTCTGAGCATCGTGGTCTACGCCAGGTCCGGCGACGGTTGGGTCTCCCTCGCTGTCGCACCTCATAAGCCTTACCGCAGAGAACTTTCCGAGCTGGCTCATCTTCACTCATACGAGCTAGATGCCCTGCCCACCGGAGCCTACCGAGCTTTATTTTCTTCACAACATCTATGTCGCGATAGCGCTCGTAGATCTCGTCATTGTAGAGTCTCCGGAATCGTCCTTCCTCACATATGGGGCCAACAATCCTCCGAAGTATTTTCCTCTCAAACACGCCCAAGAGGTTTGAGTGCTTTTTGCTAAGCACGCACGTTTCGGATGCATATGTGAGAACGGGTAAAGGTAGGGACACACTGAGCCCACGTACGCAACGTATACTATCCAACGTGGGAGAGTTGGTGTGCACACTACGCGTACGCAACGTATACGGCGTCAGATTCGTTCAATATTTCTTCTGGCCCTTCTGACGCGTTGCGAACGTAATTTCTAACAACACACTGGTCTTACGCGTGGGATGGCGTATGATATCCACTCCACCTTCCCACGCCGATCTGGATCGACAGATATAACGTTGCGTGGGACGCGTGTGACAGTATTGCGTATGATAAGTGTGTTTCTAGGCATACGAATTCAACCGTTTAGATTTAATAACGCGTTGCATACGTTGCGTACGTGGGCTCAGTGTGTCCCTAGCTTAAGACCATCGTCTTATATAGTAAAAGTTTAGACGTTATGGTTAGATATTTGGATTTGACGAGCCTTGACAGGCTATAGTAGGCTTTGTTGGCTTTTAGCAGTCGTGCGCGTATTTCTGGTTCCATGCTATTGTCGGCTGCTACTATTGACCCAAGGTAGGTAAATGATTTTACCACGTCAAACTCGTGCTCCGCTACCTCGATTGTGGGACCAATGTTAGGTGTTCTTCCAGACAAGGCCACCATGCAATTTGTTTTGCTTTCGTTAATGTGCAGTCCCAGATTTCCTGCCGCATGCTCAAACTGAGTGAAAGCTTCTTCAGCTGTTCAGCTGTTGTTGTTCTTCCAATGATGTCAATATCGTCTGCGTAAGCCAGTAATTGGGTGGACTTGTGGAGGATTGTACCCCTTGATGTCACGCCCGAATCTCGGATCACTTTCTCCAACACCAGGTTAACAAGGAGTCCATTATAGATGTTTATTGGTCTGGACAGTGTTCCGGATACTTTTACTTGGTTTGACACATTGGTCATGGTCAACCTGCATAGTCTTGTCAGTTTGTTGGGGATGCCGAATTCTCTCATGGCTTAGTCATGGTAGAGTTATACTCTGATCAGATGGTGATCAGATTCCCTTCTTTGTCTTTGCAGTATGTGCAACGTGATGTGAATTGCGTCATACTGCGGACTCTTTGGTAGAACTCTCGCGCCTGGTGCGGCCGTCTTTCTCTGTATTGTTCTAGTTCATATACGAGATTTTTTCCCAGGCTTCCTTTTTTCGTCTGTAAATTCTCTTTTCTTCTCTTCTGAGTTCTTTATAGCTCTCTTCGCGTGCCCGTGTTCTCTGAGACTGCTGCATGACTCGGTACGCAGCATTCTTACGTTCAGTTGCCAGCTTGCATTCATTATCGAACCAGTCGTTCCGATCTCTACGACTTCTTCCTAAGATAGAATCAGCAGTACTAATGACAGTATTTTGAGGGCGGGTCCAGTTCTCGTCGACGCCCGGCATCTCATCTCCAGGACTTAGGGCGAGTTCTAATGCATGACCGTAGCTGTTTCTGGCCATTTCATTGCGTACTTTGTAATAAATTCGGATTTCATTCGGATGGAATCATTTCGCGTTTTTCCCGCTGGGTACAAGCATAATTATACCAATAACAGTTCAAAATATGATGGAATTCTTTATTTTATTCGAGTGATTTACGTAATGTCTAAAAATCTATCGAAGCAGAAGCCCGACACTCCCTACTCTCAGTGTGGGTCTCCAAGGAGGTTAACTATAGGAGAAGACGAATTACAAAAGGCGCAACATAACAATTTTTAAATTATATTTTTTTTTTTAGAAAACTTTTAACCTTTGGGTGTTTTAAAGACGCAGATTGCAGATGCTATGTGTTTAAACAAGTTAATAAGACCAATGGCTAAAAACTTGGCTCAAGTTTTTTAACTTTTTTTTTCTTTATAGGTGCATTACACTACATACGTCGATATAAAATTGTATAACGATTGGACTTGACGAATACAAAAATGCAAATGCAGAATACCTATAGATATTGACAGAGCAAGCTTGATATCATTAATAAGGGCATGCAAGATTTAAACTATTGGGGTTTGACCCCTTCGGTCCACACGATTAACTTCCCAGTATGATGAACGGAGATGGAATAAACCCTAAAATATAAAATAGTAATACGTTAAGCACTAGTGGGAAATTCACTAGTATCAGAACTGATGACAAAGCAATCCTGAGAGAAGCTACTTCAAATAACTATAATAATGGTAAACCCTTATGATTTTTCTAGAGAATTTGTTTTTCCTGAACGTTAGCAAACAAACATTTCCTTCGTATTTCGTTCGCTACACTAAAGCGGGTGTTCGAATTCGTATTGAGCGTATTAAAACGCCGGTGATAAACTGGTATGCGAATGACTTCATTTGGAAACTCGAAAGCTTTTTAGAGATATTACTTACTTGTCAGACTTGGCCAAAAAAAATTTCGCGGTAGCTACTGGAAATCCCGGGATGAACCGCAGTTTCCCGAAACTATATCACGCGCAGAAAACAGTTCCCCGTCAAAAAGTGCTGATCCAATTTTTGAAAAATTTGTGATGGTTCGAAATTTTGCACGATTTTTAAATGTTGTCGGATTTTGACAAGTGATGTTTTGTTGGAAGACTATCACTGTGCAGAACCCAAAAAAGATTACTTCGTTTAGAACGGGTCTCATTCCATCGAGTTTATTAGATATTAGCAAAACTTATCGATTTAAGGTCGATTCGCACTATACAGAACGTCAACGTCACGTCACGGAACGGCAACGGCACGTCAAAATATTCTTCAACGAGTTTTGCACTACACGTTCACATACATATATAGGCAACGTCACGGACCGTCAACGTAACGGCACGTCAAGATTAGTTTCAAACTATATTTTGACGTGCCGTGCCTTGACGTGACTGATCTATTCTGTTGAATGCGAAGGTAGTAACGGCAGCATTTCGAATTTTTTAAATAATAATCTTTTTTTGAAGAAACTGATTCATCATGGAAGACGAAAAATTGATTGAAAAGGCTCGGCGATAGGAGGAGCTATATGATCTTTCGAGAAAAGGTATAGTGACAATACTCACAAAGAGAAAAGGGGCCTTACTCTCTATTACAATATTGTGAGAATTTCTCTCGAAACTGCCAAAATGGTATTCTGTATTACGAAACTGACTATATATTCTGCTCGAAACTGAAGCTATATTGTTAGATTTTTACTCGAAAGCTCAAGGGTAATCGAACAATTTATGTATGGGGGAGATAATTGAAACCTCTTGCACTCATTTTCATTTCTTTCGGGGACATTTCTACTAAAGGAAGCAATATTGTAATAGGGAATACGGAAGCATTTTAGTTTCGGGTAACAGTTTCGAGTAAAAAGTGTTAAGTTTTAATTTTCGCAATAGTTTCTGAACTAGAATGGACGAAGTTGCAAGAGAGAAATCAAAAGAACGATATATACCCTCTACTGCATTACCATTAGCGTACAGCACTACAAGACCGATACGCTCGCCTCAGGTGCAAAGTAGCTACCAATATCATATGCAACGACCATAACCAATGTATATTGAAACAAGTTCTTCCTGCATAGCACCATCATCTTCAAATCCCCAGGAATAAATTCTGTATGTTCAAACGGCAACACCGACACTATCCTCATCTTAAAATTCAACTCTCCCATCACACATTTAACCAATGAAATACATAAAATTTAATTTTTACTTTCTATATTAAACGAAATTGAGTTGTTTTAATTATATGTACAAACCATCAATTTTTGGTTATCACTAATAGCGTCTCGAAAATATGTTTTTTTTTTGTTTTAATTTAATGTTCAATTTTTATTAAAAGTATATAAAACTGAGGCTTTGTAATTCTCAAATATTTATAAAAATTTATTTCGTCGTCATCCAATTCCTTATACTGGGGGTGGTATTCTCCTTCTTGTCTTCTTATACTAAATATGTTTTGCACCCATTTTTTCTTTTTTGCTACTAAATTTAATTTTTCTTCTTCCTCATCCAAAATTAATGCTATCATTGGTAACTTTGTATTATTCAACTTTGGCATTTCAAATAATAATTTAAAATCAGCAATACGGATTAAATTCTATACCCTATATAATTTTGTTTAGACTGCACGCACAATTTACGTAACGTTGACGTGACGTTTAAGTGCGAATTGAAAGCTAAATTGACGTGCCGTTGCCGTTCCGTTCCGTGACGTTGACGTTCCGTATAGTGCGAATCGACCTTTAAGGTCTTTCAGACACTGAGCCGGAGTTTTTCCATTTAAACAAAAAAAGGCCAGACCGAATGTTATGACATTTTCTTCAGGGCATTTTTTCGTTAATATTCATCTTTTTGCGCCTCAAAGAATTCGATATAGTTTTTGGTTCGCGCGGTATCGTTCAGGTACAAAAACAACGAACCTCCTTTAAACACTAAAACGCTTCGACCGAATTTTATGAAAATCTTTTGAGATCATATTTTGGTTAATACTCTTGGAACGGCACCTCAACTAAATTGTTGACTTTTATGGTTCGCGCGATATCGTACAGGTGCAGAAATCACTTAGGTCATTTAAATCAAAAAACGGCTCGACCGAATATTATAAAAATCTTTTCAAATTATATTGTCGTTAATATACTTCGAACGGCACCTCATGTAAGTCGATATCTTTTGGGGTTCGGGCAATATCGTGCATGTACAAAAATCACTTATGTCGGATAAACCAAAAAGCCGAAAGCCCGACGAAGTGAAATTAATTTTTTTTGGAAACCGCTTCAAAAAATGTTTTAAATCTGAACATTTGGTGTATGCGAAGTAGAGCCTCAATTTAGGTTGCTGTAAATTTCGAACGGGAGGATATTTTGATCTGAAAATTTACAGAAAATTGCCTCAAGTATTCCACTACAATGTAGAATAGCCAAAAGAGCGAATTTCAAAAATCTATAACATAACTTTTTAATTAGAAAAAATCTCAAATCTCTCACAAATCTGTTGGAAAATTTTTAAACATTCGCCATTTTGTTCTTAAATGATGTGAACAGTTCGGTTAAAGCTTTATATTTAGAGAATTAGCTAAACTAGATTATGTCAAAATTTTAAATAGATATCTATAGTATCAACTGAGATATGGCGAGATAAAGTGAAAATTTCGTTCAAATGCATTTTTATTATTTTGTTATATGTTGGCAATTTCCAAACTTCGGCCAAAATCAACTGTAGATGCGTTTTTACATCCTCTACCGATTGCAATTAGTTTCAACCGGTTATCTCATTTCCAACACTTTTTAACTTCCCAGTATAGGAAGTTATTGTAATCGGTCCGAAAATCGAAATCGTAAATTGCGACGTATTTTCATCTTTCAAGGTCCCAGGAGCATTTTAAGCAAAAAATTGAGAGGAAGTATGTGTGTGTGTGTGTGTGTGCGTACGGTTGTGGTCATTTGTCCTGCACGATATCGCACGAACCAAAAAAGATATCGACTTCGTTGAGGAGTATTAACCGAAATATGATCTGAAAAGATTTTCATAAAATTCGGTCGAGCCGTTTTTTTTTTTTGTTTAAACGACGTTTATGATTTTTGTACCTGCACGATACCGCGCGAACTAAAAACTATATCGACTTCATTGAGGTTCCGAAAAAAAAAAATATTAACGAAGAAATGATCTGAAAAAAATATCATAATTATTCGGTCGGCTAATTGTCAGAAAGACCTTAAATTGACAAGTTTTGCTAATATCTCATAAACTCGATGCAATGAGACCCGTCCTTAACGAAGTGATCTTTTTTGGGTTCTGCACAGCGATAGCCTTCGAAAAAAACATCACTTATCAAAATCCGATAACCTTTCAAAATTTCGTTACCCTTTACAAACAGTGCGAATTTTTCAAACCTTGGATTAGTACTTTTTGACGGGAATTGTTTTCTACTCGTAATACAGTTTCAGGAAATTGCGGCTTATCCCGGGATTTCCAGTAGTTACCTCAAAATTTGTTCTTTTTGGTCAAGTCTGACAAGTACTTAACAGTTACAGGTTTGCTAATATCTCCGGAAAGCTTTGGAAATTCCAAATGAAGTCATTCGTTTCTCAGTTTGCCAACGGCGCTTCAGCACGCTCAATACGAATTTGAACACCCGTTTTAGTGCAGAACGAAATACGGAGGAAATGTTTGTTTGCTAACGTTCAGGAAAACCATATTCTCTAGAAATCTTGTGGATTTACCACTATTATAATTATTTGAACTTGCTTCTCTCGGGATTGATTTGTCATCAGTTCTGATACTAGCCAATTTTCCACTAGTGCTAAACGTACAACTATTTTGTCAGAAGTCGGTTTATACCATCTTCGTTCATCATACTGGGAAGTTAATCGTGTGGACCGAAGGGGTCAAACCCACATCCCAATTAGTTTTTCATTTCTAGAGCCTTTTTTAATTTAAACGTGTATCACCCCCTAAAAACGTTCGCCTTAAATTACAAATTTTCTTTATTTTGATTGCCGTGTGTCGATGCCCTTAAACAGCGTTCAGTATAATAATGTAGACATTTTGTACATATTTGTAAAAATTCTTAAAAGCAAGAAGGTTTTAATATACCTGGCTGTTAATCGGCTAGCTTGCGGACACTGAAAAATATGTAAAGTCGTGTTAACTGCACCAATCTTATGATATACTACTTAACTCGGGGAAATAAAGTAAGAAATTTTTCTACTAAATCAAAAATAATTCATTAAAAAGAAATAGCGCTTTGCTAATTAATCAAAATAAATAATCGCATTTTTTTATTATATTCTTTTCAATAATCCTTTAGATCAATTAAATTATTTAAAAATCGATAAATCAAAAATAACGAAATTTTTATATGTAATTCATTTTTTTTTGTATCTCGTTGAGTGCTGTAATTTATAAAATGCGTACAAAAGTAAATTTACTACTATGGAAAGGTCTCTGCTGATATAAATAAGATAAATAAACAAACTCGAGCGTTTATTTACAAAAATAATTTATGTTTGCTTTCCACGCAAGTGGAATAGAGAAATCAATTTAAGCGGAAAATCTTTACAGAACAGAGTTGTTCAACAAATGGCTTTCTTTGATGAGCTGAACAAATAATTATATGGGTCAATGATTTTTTGGCAAGAAAGGGCTTACTTCTCTTTTAACAAAGTTTTGACGAAATTACGCTTATCTTCAGTATCCAGGCGTGGGTGTCTATTGTGAAATTCAAAGTTTTACAATTTAGACCAATTATCGACAGTAATTAATGTTGTGGTTTTCTATTAATTGATAAGCGGATATATTCAACCTTAATTTAACATTTAAGACAACTTAATTTTTATTTCCTTGCGCATACCATTGTCATCCGTTTTGATTGTGTGTGTGCCTTTTCTATGGAAAATTTGTATGATTAAGAAAAATTATGTTTCCATGAAATCTATGCCAGACGCGTAGTATCGAAACCTTGGTAATGAGAAAATTATGTGTCTGTACTTAAAAACTACGATTATACTAGGTTATAATTGTGGTATTATCATTGTTTCGAAATCGGTTTTATCGACAAGATTATTTGAAATGTGGAGCATACCAATCCCAAGAGCCAACACGTTCCCGCTTCCGTCTCATGGTTACACGATTGATGGCGTCGACACAGACTAGCTCTTCTCTATATACATACATACAGTAAGTTTAGTTACTCTCTGTTTGCAAGAGTTGATCACACTATCAAGGCGTGTGCAGTGCTGCCACTTTGGATACTTTCGTATCATTTTCGATACTATTTAGTGAAGAAATATCATATGAATACGATGATACGTTTTCCCTAATAAGGATGCCTTCGCGCTTATCGTAATTTTATTTTCATTTTTTTAGATCTACTTTTATGTACATATATCTACCATTTCTGCTACATATTTTCTCAAACATGAGACGTACTTTTCATTATAAGTTGTGTTTAATGAGCTTGGGTTGATCTAAGTTGAGATATATCAGCAAATGTGTTTCAGGAACCTGCTTTAAAGCGGCCCACACACTTTCAGTTTAACTGCGCAGTTTATGACGTGTGACGTCAAATCTGTACGAAAACACTATGAGAACTGTGCAATTTTGAACTATTTTTACTCAGTTCTCAGACCTGAGCTTGTGGTCCCTCCAATGCTCCGATAAACTGCGCAGGGTCACACAGTTTATCGTTCAGTTCCCTAAGTTCCATCAGATGTATCCAAATCAACAAAACTATTGAGACTGAGCAAAAAAATCGTAGAAAAAACCGTACGTCAGCTTATCGTACAGTTTTTTTTAGACAGTCCAACTGAACAATTAACATGGAGACTGTGTGGACGGTAACTTAAAGCACGGTTTTCTGCTCTACTTTTATGGTAGAGTAACTTGCGGTGTGAGGTTTCTTGCTCTACGTTTTTGACAGCTGCTCTTCTTTGAAGAGGCTGGAGCTGTTCTGCTTTTTTTCGGTTTCATTAAACACAAATATGATGTTTTTGGCTTGTCATGTTCATGTGGGGTTTTAAAAGTGAAAAACGGTTACGTTGCGTTTTGAGATCGATACGTCATTTTTAAGTAAATTTCTTTTTTCATATTTAGATTTGTTACTGGAAAAAGAATAAATTCAAATAACACAACTGACAACAAGGGGTATTGGATCATTCTAATTTAGAGGCTGAGGACAATATGTGTGTATTTTATATTATGAAGGATTTCTATGTTCGTACGCGGATGACGTTGTTATCATTACAAAGGGAAAATTTCTTCAAGTTGCTGTAATCTCATGGAGGTGACGTTACAAACTTTTTCAAGCTGGACTGTCACCCGCGGACTCAGAGTTAACCCAATAAAAACAGAACTGGTCCTCTTTACAAGGAGCTATAAAACTCCACCAATATACAACCTTATGTGCTCATTTAGTATCGTATGTATACGATCAGAAAGGTTATCGATACGATTAGATACTTTTTCTGTAAAGTAATGGATACGACAGGCGCTGAAAGAGCGGCAACACTGGGCGTGTTCTCATTTTAGTGTGACTGAGAAGGTTCCCAGCGGGAAAAATTGAGAGCGATTCACAGGGGAGCTTACTTGAGCACTCGCAAGAGAGCTTTCCTGGATTTTTCATAAATTTTATAGAAAAAAAAAGAAAACGGGCAATTATCTTCATGACCATAAAATGTGACATTAGCATACTCAATAGTCCGGATATCGTTCCATACGGAGGACAAGCAGCTTTGGAAACCGTTAGAATTTAGTTGGAAGACAGCTTTGGTAAAGCCCCAAAAAAAAGGCAATTGCAAAAGATGAACAAAATAAAAGCTTTTCGATACCGGATCGGAGTATGTACTCGACGGCCATGAATATTTCTTTTTAAAAAGCTTTTTTATAATGCACCTAGAACGCTTTTGGCCATTCATACACGAAGGAGCACGGTTCCGGAGCAAAAGCTTTTTCTGGGCAAGGGAGGCGTGCGGAGATGAAATAAGTGGAGAGTTTCGTGCTCCTGATTTCGACCTGTGAACACGGGAAGCACGCACTCACACAAATAAGAAATTAATACGTTGCCATGAACTTGAAAATAATAAACATTCAAACAGTCAACAATTAACAATGAAAAAACATGCTGCCGCTGTAGCTGCAGCTGAAATCACCAACGCACTATTTTCTTATATTATGATATCTAATTTTTAATTGATTTAGTTAAATACCCGACCAGATTTAAATCAACACCCGAGCAGAGTCAAAATATTTGACATCTCACTAATACAAAAAATCATCGCGTAGCAGCACAAAAGCTGCTTCCTTTGCTATTGCTCCGTGTATTTTCAAGGAACTTGCAGCAAAGCTTTTGGTTCCAGAACCATAATCCCTCGTGTATGAATGGCCTTGGGGGAGTATAAAAACGTATCCTCCCCTGCAATGACTGCAATGTTAAAAAGTATATGGAACTGGTATGGGAACGGGAGCGCTGTAAGCTCCTTTTGGAGTGCTCAAAGATGGCTATTGGAGCACTCCATTTCCCGCTGGCTTACTTAAACTTTGTAGTTTTAACTGGACAGCTATGACTACTTATTACCACAGTTGTGTGTCACTATACTTAACACAAATTAACAATGGTATAGAAATCATAGTTACTGACTAGTATTAACGGTTTTAAGGTTTATTAACACCAACAAAAAGTGACTTGTTTAGATCAGAAAAAAACTAGAACGAAAATTTATTAACTTCCCAGTTTATAGGGAAGTTATTGTAGTCGGTCTGAAAATCGAAATCGAAAATTTAACGTATATTTTCATTTTTCAAGGTCCTAATAGCATTTTAAGCAAAAATTTGAGAAGGTGTGTGTGTGTGGTAATTTAATGTAATGTCAGAAGTCAGTTTATTCCGTCTTCGTTCATCATACTGAGAAGTTAATCGTGTGGACCAACACATGTTGTGAGCCACATCCCAACTAGTTTTTATTTTACGTAACTGAAAACTACCCTATAATATATGAACAGTATAGGTGACTGCTCATGAGACTATGCCTACAAATTAAGCGAAACATTTATTATCAATATATTTTATTTTATTATTGGAAATAGACCGGGCGCTGTAGGTAGTTGAGTATGCAAAATATGAGGACCGAATCCCATCAACAGATTTCAGTTGAAAATAGCTCAAAGAGGAATAATACGTATGTTGCCGGACCATTTTACCGTTTTTTATGATGGGTTTTGATGAAGCACCATAAAATAAGACGAAAATACGAAAAAATATTTTTCGATATCACGCCTAGTTTTCGAAATATTGACACTTGAAGTTGACGTTTTGAGGTTTTTCCCCAAAGTATTTTATTGTATCATAGCTACGATTTACGTGGCGCCGATATTTTAATTATAAATTTCGATAAACCACCCTAAAATAAGACGAAAATGGAAAATATTTTTTGAAGTGTTAACTTCTTTAGGCACGATTGGCACTTTTTCGCCTATCGTAAAAACAAAGAATTCGCGGCACGCGCACCTCTCAGGCAATGCAAACGCAGCTCTCAGCATTCATTTCATCCTCTCGCACACCATAGCTGCTGTCTGTTGCTGGAGCTCAACCAAAATTTAGATATTTTGCTTGGATTAATCGATTAATAGGCAAAAACGGAAATCGTTTCGGCATTTCGCCTATTCGACTGAACATCTGTATTTTACTTATACATCTGGGGTAGTATGTTATATTATTTACTATGTATTTTATATTATGTATTACGTAGGTACTGAAAAAATTCAAAACTAGATTTGGAAAATTCGAATGATAAAAATGAGAGCTCGACGAGGTATGGAACAACGATTGGTGCTGTACTTACGAGATTTTTGGACATTTTCCAATCTAAAATCTATGTTAGTTGCTTTAGTTACCTTATAGTGTCTAGAATTCAATGGGAGTAGGAATGAAATAAATCAAATTACTCAAGAAACTAATCGAGATAACATGCCAGTAAATGATGAAAATGAGAAAATACTTGTTCATGATATAACCAATAATGCTGATTTTTAGGTTGATTTGCTTTGGAGTCGAGGTGAGGGTGGGGAGGCTCCAGAAGTGCACTATCTGAAGTCGCTTTAGTTTTGTAGCTAGGGATATGACGGAATATGACTCCAAAGCGGGCTAACCTCTAATGTTTTTAAGTGATCGACACATTTGTTTCGGTTATTTTCTATTTTTAAATTAATAAAAAAATATAAACTTTTATTAAATAGTTGTTTATTGCCGAAAAATAATGAAATACAAAAATTGCAGCAAAAAAACCTAACCTGAAAATGTTGTCTTTTTCGCAGTGGCATTTTGGTATATAAAATTTAAAAATTCAAATTTTAAATAATTGCTCATGATATAGACTGTGTATTGCTCAAGCTGTAGACGAACGATTTTGCTAAAATGCTCTTTTTTTACAAAAACCAGAATTTCAGGAATATTTTTAAAAATTTCGCTCCAAAAAAAATGTGAATATTCAGATAGCCTAAAGCAATATTTGGACCAATTAACGAGTTTCCAGGTTTGGTAAAAAATAAATTAAAAACACGCGATTTTAAGGGTTTTTTCTTTGTTTTTCTCCATAAAAGGCCCTAACCAATATTTCATAACATATCAATCGAAACATAATTTTAATATCTACAACTTTCTTATTTAACTTTTTCGGATTCGAGCTCAACTTTTTGTTTTATTAGCTATTATTATTATTTTTTAGATTAGGTTCGCCAATGAAATTCCGGAAAAAACATGCTATCTTTCTTCAAATTAATTGTTCTACGTGCTCATATTTTTTGTTTCCTGCCTTCACTTGTCTGGAGAATTTCCGTAGATTGATTGGGCTATTACTCTTCCATTTGATACCCATACCGAGGGGCTTATAAAGAAGAAATAATCGGGAATGATGCCCCTCAGCTAAGTGAATTCTACTTGTCATACCCTTTTTTTGATACCCATGTCGGCTCAATCGCATAATTCGGCCGCCATATTGATTTCTCTACAACAAATTTTAGATTGCATTGTCATGCATAATGTGCAAAATAGTTGCAAGATTTGTTTATATACAAGATGCAAGATACAGGTGAAGCTAATATAAAGGGAGTGTGTTGCAGACCTAAAAGTTTTGAATTCATTCTGAAATGTTGCCCGTCTGCTGCCCGTTGTCAATTATATGCAACTAATCTACATTTCAGGTGAAAATTGGTTTGAAAATCATCCCCACAACGAATAAAAAATTATGAGTATATTTTCATGTGATATTTCAAGCATATCAAACAAGTCTTATGTAGCTACTATAGCATGCTACTCCACAATTTTCTCATACATATGTTTGTATATAAGAGCTACCTCTGAATATTTTATAAAAGTAACAAGCAGGACACTTTTTCTGATTTCATACCAAGAATTCTACAGATTTATGCTTATTTTTTCCTGAAGGATCAAAACCGAAAGTCGATTAAACGTAAAAGGTTGATTTCCTTTCGATATTTCTTCGTATTCTGAACCTAATATAAAACAAGGTCTCTCCAAGAAACGTTGCTCGGTATTCATCACAAACTATGGATTTGTTGTTTTCAGTTTTTGAAATTTCAGAAAGTAATTGTATAAGGCACAGTGAAGTATGCAGATATTAAAAGACCTTTTTTAGAAGATTTCAAAGCTGTTCTAAATATAATATTACATATATGATCAGAAAGAGCATCACTGTGGACAAACATATTGGTTTGAAATTAATTGTTGAGTTGAAATTATGCATAAGGACGTGAGTTTAGCAGTAGAAGTGAGTTTCGACTCAACCTCAACTCAACTCTTCAACTCATCATTTAATTATTCCGCAAACCACGAATGTGTGTAAAATTTAAAGTTGATCGGTTATATTTTTTACTTTTCAGTCTATTATATGGAAGTTTTCCGCAATTTTGCGTTGTTCGCCATTTTGAATTTAGAATGACGCCATACTGCTAACTGTATTCTACCTGTCATATGCTTTGATTTGATGCTCATGTCAGGTAGTTGTGGAACACAATTGCTAAAATCGGCCTCCATTTTGGAACCGCCATCTGGATTCTTTTACAAAATGGTCAGATTGCATTGTCATCCAAACTAATAATAACTAATAATTATGCAAACTCAGCTCAATCGGAAATCGGGAAGCGAGTCAAATTTAACTTACAAGATTTTATTACATAGATACAAATAAAGCTAGTAAAAAAGTATTAAAAAAGGAGAAGATTAATAAAGGAAAATCATTTTCCTGTTAAAATATTGTTTATTATAACAAAAATTAGGATGAAAAAAAAGTGCCATGGCTTCTCGATGGCACAGTGGACATGAAATCTCTTATATAACAAATGAAACGAAAGATTTAAATGGTTTTATGTTTTTTTTTCGATCTGTTATATCCCTGCAAACATTCCGAGACGTCATCGAAGCGAGAGCGATTCATAAAAAGCGAAAGCTTTCTTCGATAACAAAATCGAAAACGATTCGAAAGCGTTATCGAAAATGATAAAAAAGGAACGCTATAACGAATCGGTTTCTAGATGAAATCTCGAAAGCATTGCATGTATGTGTGTCTCATTTTTTCGAATTAATATCGAATGAATCTCGAATGCTTATGTGCTTCGTTCTTCCACTCAATATTTTATAGCGAGTAGTTTGTCAAGCCTTTTTTTCCAATCAATATGGAACAGTCGTAAGATTTTTTAAATTAAATTTCTATTCATTTTATGTTTTAATTTTGATTGTTTTTTTAATTTTATTTAGCAGGATTTAACTAATGAAACAAGACGCCAGCTAATTTCCATCGCGCCTGCGTTTCCTGCATAGTCATGTGTACACACACGCACTCTAGCTCTATAGCAAAACCCCTCCAAATCTCAAATTTCAAAGCAATTCTGGAAGAAAGAAAGTAACAAAACCATGAAAAGAGCGTAAAAGCTTTTGGGGCCGTTTTAACGATTGTTTCTCAAATAATTCTCGACAAGTTTTGTTTCGGAAATAGCTCGAGAAAGCGAGCAGCCGAGAAATTGTTTGCAGGGATACACTATATACAATACAAACATATACATACAAACATACAACAACGATCAACAAATCCACATCACACAACTTTTTTTTGAAAAATACTTTCACAGTATTCGTGCTCAAAAGTGAAAACCGCTACGTAATGAAACTATATTAAAAATGCAGTGAATGATAAATAAATGCTGATGATTTGAGACCACGTGCATACATCTGCGCATAATTACCGCCCAGGCGCAGAAATCATGCCATAGAGTGAGTCATCGTTAATGACTCATTAGTGTCAGCCTTAGTTAGGCCCACTGCTATCCCCACTACGCCCTCCTCTACATACCTAAACTAGACCCCAACTCAGCCCCCAAACTCAGTAATGAGCCATGGTAACGATAGACCCCAGGGATAAGACATATTCATGTCAAAATTTAAATAAAAAGAAACTTTTGAATAGACCACGTTTTTAAAACGAGTTAAAAAAATATAAAATAATTTCTCCATTCAGCTTTATAACCCCAAACATATTCCTAAGCCATGCAGATAGTCCTGAAAATTTGTGATTGTGAATTTGTACTAGCTAAGAAAATATTTGTAAGATTTAAAACGAAAAAAGTAGGGCGCATGTATGACTTATGCGATATGATTTCTCAACCCAGCTACTGTACACTCCTAACCTCCTTTTCACCTTAGGGGCTTCGGTAGTCTAGAGGTAAGGCGCCTGACTGCTATCCCCAGAGGTCCCGGGTTCGAATCCCGGCCAGCCCCACGGTCCTTCGCCTTTCCCACCTAACTTTCCTTCTTTCTTCTTCCCTCTACATTCCTGATTCCCCTGTCATAGCCTTCCCTAGTCCTTCCCCGCTCCACCAAGCGCATGCCATCGGTTGGTTGATGAGATTCAACTCGTTTCAGGAGGCATAACACTCCAGCGAGTTGTTCTCGACGCCCCGATGTCAGAGTCGCGAAATGGTTGTGAGTAGGTGTAATCAAATATCGCGGCTGGGTTGTGACAGTTACTTCCTTCTCTTCTGTCTATCTTCCGGCTAGAGCTGCTGTTCGACATTGCACTCTATACGAATAAAATAGATTGTCGACAGTACAAAGGGACTTTCCCTAAGCCTCTAGTCTGTCACATAAAAAAAAAAAAAAAAAAAAACTATTGTCTACATATACTTCTATAGCATGCTATGTGGAATCAAAGCGAGAATCTTTGCGGTGATAATCACCTCGGGTGCCAGAAATTAGCAAGCGAACTTCATGGTATCTAAATATAGGCAGTACCGAACACCTCCACAATACAAGACATAACGCCGGATATGCGCAGGAGGTAAACACAGCTTGTGTTGGAAAAAACCTAAATTACAGCTGGCAAGGACACTTTATTATACGTTCTTTTGCAACTATCTGTCCTCGGATATGTGTTGGGCATCAGAGGGTAATTTTCCAGACTGTACGGTCATATACCACATAAACACACGGGCATCGACTTAAAAATAGAAACGAGAAAAAAAAGTTTTCTTACCGACACCCGGCAAAACTAATCTACTCAATGAAGAACTCATTTTGGGGTAAAGTGTAACTTTCACTGCTCAACAAAACTCAAAGCACATCGCGTATTTATTGTGTTCGGTGCTGGTCATATCTTCGAATTCGAAGATTTCGAAAATTTTTATCAACCCACTGCAATTAAATGTTTTTTTTTTTTCAATAGAAATCAACACTTACGCGCACCACATACTTCCCGGAAAACAAACCGATGACTGGCGCGCTTATTTCTCTTGTGCATTGATAGTCTTTAAGTATAATAATCCGAAAAACGATTGTACATAACAGCTCAGTACTCGGCCATTTAAATCTTGTGGTCAAGTTTAGCCGTCATGAGCCCATATGTGCTCCCAAAGGGACGGCGTTCGTCCGTTGTAAGGTTATCTTTTTTTCTACTCGAATTATTGTATAATTTGTTCATAATAACATAGGTATTCTACCTAAAAGAAATGTCTAAAAAGTATAAAAATATCTCGCGCAGGTTGCCAAAATACCTAAAGCCGGCCCTGAATATAGGCATCTGAAGTTGGTGCATAACCATTTTTTTTATTATATTCACTTTGATGATAACATTCACCTAAGGTTATGCAACTTTTTTAAACCCGTGGATTGCTTCTCAAACTGGAAAATTTTTAGTTTTAGCAATTCTATTATCTGCAGTTTAATTTCGCTCACTCGTCTTGGAAACTACTTTTGACCACTTTACTTTTTCCAATGGCGGGTCCCCAGTTTTGTAAGCTGTGTTCTTTGGAAATCGTCCAAGACGGAATTTCCTGTGATGGTGTATGTGGTAGCGTTTTTCACCTTACCTGCCTCAACGTGCGAGTTAGTGGCAAAGCTTCGGCCCCTAGAGGGTCAACTTGCACTGAATGCTCCGACTTAGACTTAGACTTATGAAAGACATCTCTGATGTCTTCCTTGATAGTCATGAGAAAGTCATGGGACGTCTAAATTCTTTCTCTGGAAATATCCCACATTTTCAGATGTTAACTGATGATGTCCAGTCGATCAACGTCCGGCTCGATACACTGACCGCCAGCCTTGCTTCTGTTGCGACCAACTCCGGTACCCTTATGAATAAATTCCAAGAATTTTCTTCCCAGGTTGCAACGGTCTTTGACTCGATCGACGACATACATTCGGCGATCCTCAATTCTGTCGCTACTTCCTCCTGCACTGTTAACTCCTTAGCTCTTCTTCTTCCGATATTAGATGACATTAAAAGGAGTACGAAACGTGTTCGGGCGGATATGGAACCGCTGTCTATAGCAGTGTTACAAAATCACAATGCCCTGAGTTCCCTTTCCTTAAAATTAGAAAGCGTCAGCGATAGAATAAACTCCCCCTCGCCTCAACGTTGGCAGTATCTGTTGGCGCCCTGCTCCACGGCTGTTTCCCCAACGGAGGATGACGCAGCTACTTTAAACCTCACAGCTTTAAACGACCCGACCACAATACTTGAGCAAGCCCCTTCGGTGGAGGCTGCCTCCAGTCTGGCCCCTAACAACCCGTAGAAAGCTTGGTAAACGCAGACGTAGCCGTAAAGTCGACGCTGCGGATGCGGCCCCTGCAAACCCCTCTACTACTCTAGTAGTCCGTCTGTCCCCACCCCCTCATTCGCAATGGGCTCAGACTATACCCCAGAAGCAGATCCGGCAACAACTTCGGTACTTTTCGAAAATGTCAACAATTTGCAAGCACATCAAAAATTTAAAAGTCCTGCGACGATCAAAAGATTGCCATGACAATTTATATGCTGAAATCATTTGCAGTTGCTTTGAAGAGACTGCTTTGTTGCACAGATTAGGTATTAAAATTATCTTTCAATTGATGTGGTACAAAATATTGGTTAGTGTCTTATACATGGAGAAAAATGCTAAAAACCGCTAAAAACCGCTTCTTTTTCTTTTATTTTTTTCTTTTTATTGATGCGACCTAGAAACTTTTTATTTGGTAAAAATGTTGCTTTTGGCAATCTGAAAACTCATTATTTTTTTTGGCTCGAAATTTTGCAAAATATGGGTGAAATTTCGATTTATGTAAAAAAAGCGTTTTCGTAAAATCCTTCGTCTACAGCTCCTCGACCTCGTAGGACATTTTTTCGAAGCTCTTTTTCTTCGTTAAGAGTTGGACTATCATGCACTATAAGTTAAAATTGGAGTTTTTCAATTTTATGTACAAAAAACTCCACCGCAAAAAAGACAAGTTTTTTTGCCGCAAAAAGACAAGTTTTTTATTTCATTATTTTTCGACTCTAACCTACTATTTAATAAAAGTTTATATTCTTTTTAGAGAATAAATAGGTAATTTGGTCATACAGTATGACCAAATTACCTATTTATTCTCTAAAAAGAATATAAACTTTTATTAAATAGTAGGTTAGAGTCGAAAAATAATGAAATAAAAAACTTGTCTTTTTGCGGCAAAAAAACTTGTCTTTTTTGCGGTGGAGTTGTACATAAAATTGAAAAACTCCAATTTTAACTTATAGTGCATGATATTCCAACTCTTAACGAAGAAAAAGAGCTTCGAAAAAATGTCCTACGAGGTCGAGGAGCTGTAGACGAAGGATTTTACGAAAACGCTTTTTTTTTACATAAATCGAAATTTCACCCATATTTTGCAAAATTTCGAGCCAAAAAAAATAATGAGTTTTCAGATTGCCAAAAGCAACATTTTTATCAAATAAAAAGTTTCTAGGTCGCATCAATAAAAAGAAAAAAATAAAAGAAAAAGAAGCGGTTTTTAGCGGTTTTTAGCATTTTTCTCCATGTATAAGACACTAACCAATATTTTGTACCACATCAATTGAAAGATAATTTTAATACCTATAACTTTATAATTTAACTTTTTCGGATCCGAGCTCAACTTTTTGTTTTATTGGCGAAAAACCGGTTTTTTGACTTTTGCGAATTTTTTAGGTTAAGTTCGCCAATGCAGTTCCGTAAAAAAAAAACGCTATCATTCTTCAAATTAAGTGTTCTACACGCCCATATTTTTTTTTCCTGCCTTCAATTGTCTGGAAATTAACATGGTGATTCCGTAGATTGATTGGACTATTAGAACACTTGATTCAAATCAAAAGCCAGTCATTGACATTTTCGAAAAGTGCCTTCTTCTGTTTATGTCATTGAACCGTCGGGCACAGGGGATGCTGAGTCTTTGATAATGGTACCCAGACCGCGAAATATTATCATTTCGCGTTTCTCCCCTGAAACCACGTGCAATTAAAGAATATCTTAGGGCTAAAGCTATTAATCCTGCTACAGTTTCCTGCAGGAAGATCAGCAGTGTTTCCAAACCGGTTGCGTCTTTCGTCCTGACTGCACCGCCCAATACCGCTGAAAAGCTTTTAGACTCGACGTTCTGGCCTCCTGGTACCTTTTCAAAGTGTTTTATTCTGAATGCCGAACTTTTCGATACCTCCTTCCAAGTTTTTCGGAGGGATAGATATATTGACTCGGAGGCTCGTGGAGGTGGTGTACTACTTGCCTTCTCAACTGTTGCTTAATAACGCTTCCTAATTTTTCAAACTCTCTGGACATTGAGATCCTCGCTCTTAAAGTCTCCTGTTCCGGCGACACTAAAATAAAATCGCACCTGAAAAAAGCCAAAACAAACTCCTGAAAGGAAAACTAAAAAAAAAAACCAAGAAAAAAGGAAATTAATAAAAAAAACACCAAATTTCACAATATTTTGCACTTTATTAAAATCAAACCAAAATTATATAAAACA
Source organism: Thereva unica (assembly GCA_949987705.1). Classification (NCBI taxonomy): domain Eukaryota; kingdom Metazoa; phylum Arthropoda; class Insecta; order Diptera; family Therevidae; genus Thereva; species Thereva unica. The sequence goes on from OX465282.1 coordinate 68,423,536, forward strand.
ACAAAAAATATATACAAACAAAAACACACACGTCAAGGGACAACACTAAACAACAAAAAACAACAAGAAATTCGTACCTGCAAATAGAAACGAATTATTAAATATAAATATTAAATTTTTACCTGTTTTTAAAAACCAAAAACCGACCAGAAAATCCATCCAAGAAGATGTCGAAATGCCGTCGGCAAATCGACATTCTGTAAATAAAAAAGATTACACAAAAATCCACAACAGATTCCAAAAAATTACCCACCTGACAACCCCAATGGAGTGATCGCGGGCTCCTCCTAATTTATTCCCCCACTGAAACCTGAAAATATAACTAAAATTAATACATAAATTAAAAAAAAGACAGGATAAAAAATACTTACCAGAAAACTCCATTTGACAGCCGTAAGATAAACAAGAACAGCTGATCGGACATCGCACGCCGATCTAGTACATAAACCCGAAATTATGTACTTCGAGAACGAAGCCCCCTGCCAAAGGATAGCCGCAGCTATTGTTCGAGTAGAAATAAATACCGACGCACAGACGGCGTTAAATCAGATTGCTTTTAATCTTTCTAGAGTCTTGAACTAGAAGATAAAATCTGTATTGAGGTTTTAGCAATAAAGCAATTTCAAAGCCCAAATATCGAACTTAGCATTCTGGAAAGACAGAATTGAGGTCTTTTCCCAGTAAAGCCCGAATTAAAGACAGTTTTGAAGTCTTTAATACAGCAGTAACTTAATCACCAAAATTGATTTCAGCAGTTACTCTAACCAACCACAGAGGGACGAATTTGCGAAGAAACAAGGCAAAGCAGTCCAGCAAGCCACAACTAGGGCAGCAAGCAGCAAACAGCAAGCAAATCCCAAGCGATTCTCAAGAAACGAAACCAGAGTGCAGCAACACAAAGGTTATTCCTGGCTGTTCTAATTGCAGAACACATCAGGCGAAACCTCGATCGTCATCTGACAGATAGGTGGCGTTATCAATTAACCTATCAGAGCAAGCAATATTTTGGTAATTCTTATTTACAAACAAATAAAGAATAATTTACGAATTTTCAAGTACTAAATCACGAATTAATAACGAATTTAAGATTGAATTGAAATATTTTGGCAATTTGTTGAATTTTTATTGAATTTATATTTAAGAAAATCTAATAATTAATTGTGAATAAATAGTAATTTGGTTATTGGAAAAAGTTATCTTTTTATTGAATCGCACCCTTCCGGCACCTTTTTATTGAGTCAGAAATTAAATTGCTAATTCTGAACATTGGTCCTTCGAGCCGGATAGTGATTCAATAAGATAACTCAAGCCGCAATTCAGAAACATGGAAGAATTACTCAATCATCAAAAACGACTTCGAGAACGCATCGAGAAGGCATATCGCAACTTTTCCAAGGATGGACTAAGTAGAAAAACGGCAACATACTTCCAAAAGAAACTCGACGGTCTCGATGACAACTGGAAAAAGTTCCGCAATAACGAGGAGAAAATAATGAGCAAGACGCTAAGTGAAGCCGAACACAAGCATCCATACTTCAAGGACGATTGGTACGCAGAAGTGAAAGAAACTTACATAAACACCTATTCCGCAATCAACGAAGAATACCTCAAGATCCGTCCAGCCGCAGACCCAAGAGCCGAGCAGTCATCAACAGATCTAAATAATAGTCAAATTGCTCACCATAACAACGAGGTAAAACTTCCACGAATCTCAATACCCACATTCGCAGGCGACTTACAGAAACTACCGACCGAAACTCACGAGCAGTGGGAGCAATCCCAGAGTACTAAGTCAAGGCAAACCGTTCCGACATGGCCACAACTGCGTACTTTCCTCGAAACGAGATTCAGGACGTTAGAAGCTGTCAACAACCCATCAAACAGCAAGCATGAACATCACGAGAGCAAGTCCAGAGAGCACCCAAGAAGAAGAACCCAAGCCTTCCACATCACAAATCAAAGCGTATGCATCCTGTGCAAAGGCGCACATGCCATAGGGAAATGCCCCAAATATGTGCAGTTCAGCATCGATGATAGATTTAAAACAGTCAAATCAAAGGATCTATGCATCAATTGCTTGAGAGCAGGCCATCGCTCATCACAGTGTCCCAGTAAAGGTAGATGTTTCCAATGCGGAAAGACTCACCATACAACCTTACACAGAATCCAGTCAGCGAGTCAAACCAATAGCAGCGTTTCACCGCCCTCAAGTTCAAACGATGAATTGCCATCCAACCAAACACAAACATACTTCGCTCAGGCAGCACCCTACGACTGCCGACAAGTACTATTAGCTACAGCCCTGGTCACCGTAGTATCTCCAAGTGGACGAGAGCAGGTATGCAGAGCACTCATTGATTCCAGATCTCAATCCTCATTCGTACGTGAGGCAGTGGTTCAAGATCTACAACTCAAAAAGGAGCCAATACAAACCGCATTAAGCGTGATCGGTAACATGCCAGCGGGGAAAATCACAAAATGGGCCTCGCTGCAACTAAAACCACGAAACCAACAGGCGAAGAACATCCAGGTCCAGGCAATGGTAATTAACAAAATAACTAATCCATTACCAAATAGTGAATGTTCTAGCAAGGATTGGGCGCACTTAAAGGGTCTCGAATTAGCGGATCCAACGTTCCACAAGCCGGGTCACATCGACATCCTTTTGGGAGCAGATGTATTCCCCATGATCATCTTGGCCGGCCTAAGGAAAGGCAACAAGGAAGCCCCAGTGGGACAAAACACGGTGTTTGGGTGGATCATCTCTGGGAAGACGACTCCAGCTGCACGAGCAAGTGCACATGTGAAAACATTCTTCACCGAGGTGACTCATAACGACGAGCTAAAGAGATTTTGGGAACTAGAAGAACTTCCCTCAAGATCTAAGTGGACAAACGAAGAAACTCGCTGTGAAACCCATTTCAACAACAACGTCACTAGATGCAGCAACGGACGCTACCAGGTACGGCTTCCATTTGTAGCTGATAAAATACAACTTGGCGCATCAAGACACATCGCCATTCGAACACTGATGCAAATGGAGAAACGATTCCAACAAGATCCCGATTTGAAAGCGGACTACGTCAAATGCATACAAGAATATTTGACGTTAGGTCACATGGTGCCTGCCACCACCCCCGAATCAACACTTCGAAACCAACTGCCTTACGGTGCGACAACATATCGATGTTGTTACCTGCCTCACCATGCTGTCATCAAACCGAGTAGCACAACCACCAAACTGAGAGTAGTTTTCGACGCATCCCGTCCGACTGCCAACGGAAACTCACTCAATAGCGTATTATTGAATGGTCCAGTGATACAAGACTCTTTGATGTCCACACTCATGCGATGGAGAAAATACCGCATTGCTTACATGGCCGACATCGAGAAGATGTACCGGCAGATACGAGTTCATCCAGACGATGCCGATTACCAACGGATTGTTTGGAGGGAATCACCAGATCAGCCTATACGAGACTACAAACTCTTGACCGTGACGTTCGGAACAAAGAGCGCTCCTTTCCTTGCCATCCGAACCATGCACCAATTGGCGAAAGATGAAGCAGAAATGTTCCAAATCGGCTCCAACGCTGTACTCAACGATTTCTACGTTGACGATTTGATGACTGGCGCAGATAACATAGAAGAAGCAAGACAGAAACAAAGGCAATTAATTCAGCTTCTCCGAGCTGGAGGGCTAGAGCTCCGAAAATGGGCCGCGAATCACAACACCATCTTGGAAGAAGTTCCGGCAACCGATCGACAGGTCTCATTTCCACTCGCAGTGAATGCAGAAGAAGTCAAAGCTCTTGGCTTATTATGGAATCCTGTCAGCGATACACTGTCGTACAAGGTCAGCATGGAGTCAGCACCAGAAATATATACAAAACGGAAAATATTGTCCGAAATTGCGAAGCTGTTTGACCCCATCGGCTGGCTAATCCCAGTAACAATTAATGCCAAAATTTTAATACAAAGTCTTTGGCTGACAAAACTCGACTGGGATGAAACAGTCCCGATCAACATCGATCAACAATGGCGAAAGTTCCGAGCAGACCTCCAAGTCATCCAAACTATTCAAATCCCGCGGTGGATTGAAGCTCACAACACAACCCAGAACGTCGAAATCCATGGATTTTGCGACGCATCCATCAAAGCATATGCAGCAGCCGTATACATCCGGACAAAGGACGAAGACGGCAACTACCATTGTCACTTAATCGCTGCCAAAAGCAAAGTGGCACCCATCAAGACCATCTCACTGCCAAAGCTAGAGTTATGCGGAGCACACTTGTTGGCCAAATTGCTGGCGCAAGTAAAGGACGACATGAAGTTCGAGCAGGTAACTACACATGCTTGGACTGATTCTACAATTGTCATCGCATGGCTGAGAAAACACCCATCATCATGGGAAACATTTGTGGCGAACAGAGTCTCACAAATACATCAACTGCTAGACCAAAGCAGCTGGAATCACATCAGAACAGAGGACAACCCTGCCGACTGCGCCACAAGAGGACTATCGCCAAGTGAATTAAAACTCCATAAGTTATGGTGGACAGGTCCGCATTGGCTCCAACAGACAAAGGAGCATTGGCCCAAAAGGAAGGAAATCCAAGATACCACGGTGGGAGTTCGAAAAACCACCACCAATCTGCATATCGAAGTAGATCCCTCCAATCACGATCTGATCAACAAATATTCGTCATTAACGAAACTGCTAAGAGTCACAGCATATTGTCTACGGTGGTTAAAAGCATCAAAATCATCATCCAGCCTTCCTCAGCCTAGCTACCTAATTTCAAGAGAAATCCAGGCAGCCCTACAGTGCTGGATAAAAAACGTCCAATCACAGGAGTTTGAAGAAGAAATACGAGCAATACAGTCAAAACAACCAGTGTCCAGCAAAAGTAAACTCATAAGATTGACACCGTTCCTCGATCAAGAAGGTATTTTAAGAGTAGGAGGTCGCATCCAGAATGCCAATACAACGTTCTCCGAAAGCCATCCCATCATCTTGCCAGAGAAGAGCCCATTAGCTAAACTCATCATCGACAATATCCATCGCACGACATTACACGGAGGCACACAGCTAATGTTACATATGCTAAGGCAGAAGTATTGGATACTGAACGCACGAAACGCAGTAAGACGTCATAATCAAAATTGTATGCAGTATTATAGTCAACCAGCAACGATTCCTAAAGAGAAAATGGCACAATGGCGTTTCCGCCGGAAAACAAAAACATCTTAATCGGCTTCCTCGAAACACTTCTTTGAAGCTTAACGCTTCAAGGCGGGGAGAATGTTCCGGCGACACTAAAATAAAATCGCACCTGAAAAAAGCCAAAACAAACTCCTGAAAGGAAAACTAAAAAAAAAAAAAAACCAAGAAAAAAGGAAATTAATAAAAAAAACACCAAATTTCACAATATTTTGCACTTTATTAAAATCAAACCAAAATTATATAAAACTACAAAAAATATATACAAACAAAAACACACACGTCAAGGGACAACACTAAACAACAAAAAACAACAAGAAATTCGTACCTGCAAATAGAAACGAATTATTAAATATAAATATTAAATTTTTACCTGTTTTTAAAAACCAAAAACCGACCAGAAAATCCATCCAAGAAGATGTCGAAATGCCGTCGGCAAATCGACATTCTGTAAATAAAAAAGATTACACAAAAATCCACAACAGATTCCAAAAAATTACCCACCTGACAACCCCAATGGAGTGATCGCGGGCTCCTCCTAATTTATTCCCCCACTGAAACCTGAAAATATAACTAAAATTAATACATAAATTAAAAAAAAGACAGGATAAAAAATACTTGCCAGAAAACTCCATTTGACAGCCGTAAGATAAACAAGAACAGCTGATCGGACATCGCACGCCGATCTAGTACATAAACCCGAAATTATGTACTTCGAGAACGAAGCCCCCTGCCAAAGGATAGCCGCAGCTATTGTTCGAGTAGAAATAAATACCGACGCACAGACGGCGTTAAATCAGATTGCTTTTAATCTTTCTAGAGTCTTGAACTAGAAGATAAAATCTGTATTGAGGTTTTAGCAATAAAGCAATTTCAAAGCCCAAATATCGAACTTAGCATTCTGGAAAGACAGAATTGAGGTCTTTTCCCAGTAAAGCCCGAATTAAAGACAGTTTTGAAGTCTTTAATACAGCAGTAACTTAATCACCAAAATTGATTTCAGCAGTTACTCTAACCAACCACAGAGGGACGAATTTGCGAAGAAACAAGGCAAAGCAGTCCAGCAAGCCACAACTAGGGCAGCAAGCAGCAAACAGCAAGCAAATCCCAAGCGATTCTCAAGAAACGAAACCAGAGTGCAGCAACACAAAGGTTATTCCTGGCTGTTCTAATTGCAGAACACATCAGGCGAAACCTCGATCGTCATCTGACAGATAGGTGGCGTTATCAATTAACCTATCAGAGCAAGCAATATTTTGGTAATTCTTATTTACAAACAAATAAAGAATAATTTACGAATTTTCAAGTACTAAATCACGAATTAATAACGAATTTAAGATTGAATTGAAATATTTTGGCAATTTGTTGAATTTTTATTGAATTTATATTTAAGAAAATCTAATAATTAATTGCGAATAAATAGTAGATAATTTGGTTATTGGAAAAAGTTATCTTTTTATTGAATCTCACCCTTCCGGCACCTTTTTATTGAGTCAGAAATTAAATTGCTAATTCTGAACATCTCCCATGTCCAGAACAACCTATTTTTAATTTGCTGTTACATCCCACCAGATATGTCCAGCACTCTTGACGATAGAGGTCAAAACCTCTACGATATTCTAATCTCTTGCACAAATCACATCCTAGATATGATGGATCCCAAAGACGAACTCCTACTCGTAGGCGATTTTAACTTACCCAATGTGAAATGGGTAACTTGCGATAATGACGATAACTACCTTCCTGAAACAACCTTAATTCTAGGGAATCCAGCTTTCTGGATTCCTTATTTTCTTGCGGTTTGTGCCAAATGAGCGGTATGAATAATATTTTAGGAAGGCGGTTAGATCTGTATTGTATTCTTTTCCGAGTCAGACAACATTAATGTTGAGCCTAGCTCAATTGAACCGTTGAGAATCATAGTGGCGTAAGTCAAAAATTTTCAAAACTTGAGTTACAACTAAATTATAGGTACTATTTACGCATCACCCTGTTCAGCCCCATATTAAAAGTAGTTATAAGTTACCGTTAGAACCCCAGACGGCAGCGTGTGGCGGCAGCGAAAAATCGGTCGCAAAATTTGTCCCACACAGAAAACGAAGTTAATATGTATAAAGCTTGTAAAAGGGTAGTTTTGACTGAAAAAAACAAACTAAAGCTTATATTCTAAAATTTTGATAGTTTATAAAGTGGCATAAAAGAATTACATATTCGTATCTCTAGACGGGATTTTTTTTGAAGAACAACGCGGAGTTTCATTTTACTCCGAATTAATAAAACATGACTTACGCCACTATGACTCTCAACGGCTCAATTGTCTTGTCGCCTGTCGATAAGTATCACCCTCCTCTCCTACTGAGCTATTGTTCTATTTTTAAAAATAAGCTAATCCCAGAGGAGTCAACCTTTACCTTCAACTTTAAAAAAGCCAACCTCGAAGAACTCTCAACCAAGCTCACTTCGGTTGATTTCAACTTGTTGCTCTCGTCTAATGAGTTGGATGCTGATGTAGCAAGATTTTACTCCGTCCTGTATGAAACCATCGCATCCTGTGTACCTATTGAGCCGTTAAAGTCGTCCAGATCAAATCCTCCCCCCCTCCCCCGTGGTACAACAATGAGTTGAGTCGTACCAAAAACTTGAAGAATAAACTCTGGAAAACCTACCTAAAAAGGAAAGACACTGTGAGTTTCCATGCATTTCTCAATTGCTATGACCAATTTCATGCCCTCTCCGAAGCCCTCTATAAAGAGTACCTCAGGAACATGGAAAGAAAAGTGTATGATGATCCTAGGGCATTCTTTCAATTTATCAACACTAATAAAAAAGTTGATAACTACCCTTACACCATGCAATACGAGAACTCTATTATAGTTCTTAAACTAAAGAAATTAGGCTGTCCGCATGCCCTTGTGGTATGGTTCCAGTCGTACTTAGCCGATAGAACCTACCAGGTTCTATTCCGCGGAGTCAAATCTAAGAACATCGAAGCGTCCTCTGGAGTCCCGCAAGGTAATCATCTTGGCCCTCTCCTTTTTATTTTATCAATTGACGATATTGTTACCCAGCTAAGGCACTGTAAAATCCTTATTTACGCTGATGACATCAAACTGTATCGCCACATAAGGAGTATAGAGGATTGCAAACTTCTGCAAGCAGATCTAAACACCTTCTATTCTTGGTGTTCCAACAACAACCTCGTGCTTAATATTAGTAAATGCGAGATCATGACTTTTTGTAGGAAACGTGGTGTTATAACTTATGACTATACTTTCCTTGACAACAATGTCTCCCGTACTGAATCTGTAATCGAACTTGGGGTTAGGTTAGAAAGTAAGTTGGATTTCTCCACTTACATCAATTATATCTCCTCCAAGGGCAATTCAGTCCTGGGATTTATAAAAAGATGGTCCAAAGAGTTCAACAACCCCCTCGTCACTAAACACCTGTACGTATCTTTGGTTAGGCCTTTGCTTGACTACGCTTCCCAGGTATGGTCCCCTTACTACTCCTCCCATGTTAGTAGAATCGAATCGGTTCACAGGAAGTTCGTCCGGTTTGCACTCAGCCACCTACCGTGGGATGACCCACTTGCTCTTCCGCCTTATGAGAACAGACTTAAATTGCTCAACTTAAGCTCTCTCCATAAGCGTCGTGAGGTCGCTGACGTTATATTCGTTCATCGACTGATGAATGACAAGGTGGACTCTGGTTTCTTAAGAAGCCGCGCGTCATTTAGAGTGAATAACTACAACCTGAGAGGTGAACCTCTCTATTGACCCGTTCACCACTTTGTTAAACTATGAAATGACAGTGGTATATCTCGAAGCAACTGCAGTACTCCGCGACTAAGGCACCCCTCATATGTATTCAGACGGCGAAACTCATACGGGGATACTCCAGTCGCGGATATTCGGCAACTGAGCAACCAGTTACTCTCAGTTACTTGGTTTTTTTACTACGAACGAAATGCTAACTAATATGAGTGATGAACTACGTAAGTTTTTGGTACGTGCCCTTTCTCATTCTATAGAATGCATGGAATTTACTATCGATTCCTGTAATTATTTTGCAGGAACAAATATTCTACAATTCATGGTCCTTACGATATAAGGATATAATCAGAATCTTCTTACTGCTCTTTTTCTGCGGCGGTAATAATAATATTGGGTAACGATATCCTCTTCACTACTACTGTCACTAGATATTTTGCAAAGTTCACTGAATAAAAAACGGAGGTAGGCTGATAGGAAACTTCCAGTTTCAGTCTCGGCAGTGTGAAGATAACGAGCAACTACAACGCCGAGTATCTGAGTTTTGACTATCCCCGTGTGAGTAGTAGGTGTTTAAAAAACTAATTCATTAATAGTTAAAAAAAGATGTGTTTTTTGCCAGCAGTAGGAAATGAATACTAAGTAGAGCCTTCAAAAACCAAAATAGTCTGCAACACATGTGAATGACGTGATTGTGTTTAGTATGCGGTCGAAAATACGAACTCCTAGAAGTGATTTCGAAATAATCGAACAAGTAGGATTGGATGTTGAACAACAATTTTAGTAAATGAGAAGCGGCTTTTTTCTAGATTGCTTTAAACTCGATACCTTAAGAATCCGGAAAAGCTTCTTCTAAAACAGTACTTAGATGGTTTGAAGATTGGGAAACCCCAGCCATCTCTACGTCCGTTCGTACATTGTCAAACGAGTCAAAATAATTTGCTATGAGGCCTTGGGACAGAGTGATTCAAAGCTTTGGGTTTTCGAGGGAGCATGCTTAAAAGCGTACTTAAATTTGCAATGAACACGCAAATTAGGCTGCCTTAATTTTCAGTTTTTTATGTGAAAGTATAAGATATAATCTTCCACAGTCAGTTTTCCCGAACTCGTACAACACCCAAGAGTTCAAACGTAAGGTTTATCGCCACCTGCCAGACCCCCCCCCAAATCCTATCATTTTCTTTTCTATCTTTCAAACCAAGCTTGCTACTAGACACTGAACCATGACCTGAACGACAATAGGGGGATTCGGGCGACGTTGAAGGACACTAACAATGCTCATTATTAACTTCCCAGTTTATCGATCTGAGAATCAAAATTGTTATTTTACACATATTTTCAAATTTGAAAGTCTCACTGGCATTTTAAGGTTAATTTTGAGAAAAACTATGTGCGTACATCGCTTTTTCCTGCTCCTTTTCACGCGAACAAAAATGGTAGCGGCTTCGTTTAAGTGCCAAATGTAATTTTTACAACATTCGATCAACCCGTTTTTTTTTGTTTAAATGAAAGGACTTCGAAAAGGTACCTTAAATTGATTAGTTATGTTGATATCAACTAAACTCGTTGAAATGAAGCCCGTTTCAAATGAAGTTAACAGAGAAGTAGCTTCCCAACGGGATATAGCTCATCAAAATCCGAGCACTCTTAAAACACCGTGCAAAAAATACGTTAACTTTAACAAACATCACGAAAATTTCAATCTCTAAATCAGCACTTTGGTTTAATTATATAAATATGGACCTTAAAGGTCAAATATATAACTCAGCGGGTTTTATTCCTGTGATGATAATTTTATACCACTGCAGCGTAGCATCGAAGTCAATAGTTAACGTAAAACATCGACCATGTGAATCGTTCTAACGTCCCATTATCCAATAGCGAAGTCCATGTTTCGTTGACATAGTCTTTGTCGTAGAGTCTGTCTGTTCCGAGACTCCTATTGACCTGTTTACAGTAGAAAGTTGTCAGAAAAAAAAAACACTCCATGCATAACTATTGTAATCTAATACAGGGGCTTATAGAGAGAAGTATTAGTAAAACTTTTTCAAAGCTTCCTGGAATAATACCTGCGCTATAACCTCACATTTTCTCTTTTGACCTTGGCATTTGAGTACATTGAAGAGAGAAGGAAAACATTGATTTGCCAAAGTTAAATTAATCTTTTGCAGTTTTGGCATTCTTCGATCATTTCATTGGTCCATTCTACACTAGATCTCCTTTAGCAGCAGCAGAAACGATTTTACAAGTTAATCTATGTCCGCATTGGTATTCTTTCATCGCGAGTAACTTTCTTGTCTTATCTGTGAGTTATCTATGTGTATGCGAATCCGTTGGCTACATCTCGAAGCCCGTCTTTCGGCAACCACTCAACTCAGCAAGGCGGTAGCACTTAATCCCGGTAATCAAACATTACCACCACATTTGCTAAAAGTTAATACTGTACATTTTCAGCAAGGTAAACAAGTAATTATCTCAGGTAAAAGACACGATTTCTATCTTAGGGAATAATTCAATATCATAGTTGTGGATACACACAAAGTACTCAGATGTATGCAGAGATTTATTTGATTTTAACTTCAATCATATAATTAGCCTTGATGACACTTCTCACCCAAAAGCTAATCTCTAAGTCTCCTCCTATTCTCTGTCTTTTCAGGCCATTCGGGTAAACAGCTTTTAAGTTAAGAGAAAACTCAAAGACTCGATTTCCTTTGAAGCAAACAGTTGAACGCCTAGAGCACCAATGATACAAATTCGAAAACCGTAGATGCATTTGGCCAGATTAACATGAACATACAAAACTACTAGGGTGCCTGACAGAGCTCTAAGATACTTCACCTACAGCGTCACTCGTTGGTGGTATATTGTGTGAAAAATTCTAAGAGGATGCCATAAGTCCTTTGAGTCTTTGCAAGAGAGTTTGGCACGTAAGAAGAAAAAGTTTGAGAAAAGGAGGATATATCCTTAAAAAATAAATGGGACTGCGTCTGACGGCACAAGTCGTTTAAAACATACTGTAGTGCAGGAGGAAATCTCCGGAAGCCTATAACGGCGAGGGACGACTTGAAGTGCAAGAAAAAACACACGGTGAGTAGCATTAGCATCAATGAACTCACTTTAGTTATTCCCTTATTTTACCCACTAGTTCTTTCTATAATAAAGCATGCGCTTTTGTTCCTGCACTTGGTTGTAAACAGCAGCTCTTCTTGTATCCATACACGGCTTAGTCTTATAAGCAAGCTTGATTCCCGCCCAAACAGAAAAAATCTAAGTAATTTCCACCGCTTTTGCTTCCTTACATGAATCGTTTTCAGGAAAGCAAGGATCTTTGTAACTTAATTTTCTCTTTTTTTTACAGGAAAGACGAACAGTATGCAGCAGCATTTGTGCTACGAATTGCTCACCATTTGGCTTGTTATTGCATGTATGCACTACGGTAAGTCTCTACTTTGCTAACAAATGAGCTTTTCAGACAATTCACGTTCATAAATCAGGAAGTATGCATTCAAGCACGTCAGATATAAGTAGACATTTTCAGCACAATTTGAAATAAACACGAGAGGGTGCTTTATTCTTTTGTTAGTGGTCTTTAAGGAAGCAAAATTATCTACGCAATTACTCCTTAAATGCTACTATAAACTTGAAAAGAAACTTTGAAATTTTTATAACTTTGAAAATTTTAATTAGAACAGGATTAAATTACAACGGAGCGATTTTTCGGATGAAATTTAAAAAACCATTCGATTTAAAATTATATTTTTTTATTATATCTAGTTGTTCTTTATACAATATTTCTTTTACAATTATTTACTTATTAGGAGAATGGAATGCACATGTTTTCAATTACAACAAAAGTGTAATACGCAGTCTCTCATAAAACAAAAATTTTAAAAACCGACTTCAGACAAGACGGTTTTTGAAGACGGTGCCAGGTAGTAATTGACTGTCATTGCACTAACTGTTGTTTCGAAAATTGTTTTCAATTTTTTGTGAGGCTTACGCACTTATTACATCGTCCCGAAAACAGGTGTTAGCACCGTCTTATAAAGTAATTCTTCTTTCTAGATCTATTCTGATTGGGTTATTGTTGTTAAAGATTACCTACAAACAATTATTTCGTCCTTTTGTGTGCATCGCGGGATTGGTTTTTTCTGAAGTCGGTTTTTAAAATATTAGTTTTATTTCGTACTTTTTAGTCCATTCATTTTTCTCGGAGGCGATTTAAAAAAAAATTATTAAGGAAGGTCGACACGGAACTTTTAACTTGTCCAAATTGGCTTCCGCAAGTGAATTGACACAAATAGATCGTTACGTGTCATCTCAACGGTTTGGCTTGCCCATCCAACATTTTTGGATTGTACCAAATATATCTTGATGATGTTGGACAATCTCCTCCTCCGACCTTATCATAATTTAACATAATATAGCTCGTAGATAAGTATAAAAATGCACAATAACTAATGGAGGTGATTTTTACTCATCATTTTCACTCAGTTTATTTACACATTTCGACCTGCGCCAGATAATTTGAAAAACTAAATCGTTGTGGATGAACCTTCCTTTACGAGAAGTATGACAACCCGCCATCGATAAAAATCGAGACAGAAGCTAAATATTTATGGCACTAATGTATTTGCGCATTTGCATTGCATTTGCAATTTAAAAAAAAAAATTTAATATGAAACAAAATTCACGAAGGAAATTTAAAAAAAAAATATTGTAAGAATATTGAAAAAAAAAAAAAAAAATGCCGCAAAAAAATGTGACATTAGCATACTCAATAGCCCGGCTGTCGTTCGATACGGAGGACAAGCAGCTTTGGAGGTGATAGAATTTAGTTGGGGGACTGCTTTGGTAAAGCCACTCTCGGGCTTGGAAAGAAAAAGGCAATTGCAAAAGATAAACAAAAAAAGCTTTCCGATACCGGATCACACATATTCACAGGCGCCAATGAATATTTCTTTTTTAAAAAGATTTTTTGTTATGCTCCTAGAACGCTTTTGAGGAGCTCTCCTGCAATGACATGCAATGTTAAAAAGAATATGGAACTGGTATGTGAACGGGAGCACTGTAAGCTTCTTTTGGGGCGCTCAAAGATGGCTCTTGGAGCACTCCATTTCCCGCTGGGCAGTCTCAGGATATGGCAGAGTGTAATGTCAGAGCATTCGCTTCAAGTAGACCCTCTAGGGGCCAACGAATTGCAGCTGGCACGAGTATTGAGGCAATTACCACAAATACCATAGCTAGATATGCCATCTCAATTTCCGAAGAGCAGAGCTTGCATAAATGACAATATATAACCGGTCAAAAATATTCACCCGAAAGGAAAATATGATTAACCGAATATGGATTTATTGAAAGGTTTCCAAATTCGTTAACAAAAATGATATTCCAACTTATTGATTTTAAAATTTTTCTAAAACTTATACAACTTAGTTTTAGAAAAATTTTAAAATCAATAAGTTGGAATAACATTTTTGTTAACGAATTAATTAATTAACAATTGCAAAACAGGAAGCAATGAAACAGTTGATAACAATAAACGATTGACCGATTTTTAAAAATATTCATGCCGATTATACAACTCGCCGGATTTTCTGCGACGGGAGAACATCCGATCCGCATTTGAAAATATTTGCATTATAGAATCCGACGGAATTCTGCATTATCGATCCGCACTGAAACTGCAGTTTCTAGTGGTGAAATTGCCCACGATATTTTAGCGAATCCTTAGAAAAATAAATATTTAAGTGCAAAAACTTAAGAGTACGTAATTATTTGGGTTTTGTCTTTTGTGCTATAAAAATTTCATTGTTTTTAACTTATAAAAATGTTTTATTCATTATAAAAATTAGTCAGTTTTCTTCGTAAGAAATATCACAAAAAAATACAGCCTTCGGGGCTATTAGTCACAGAATTAATCAGCCTTCATGAGTAATGACTAATAATTCATAAAATTACTCCTTATATGTAGGTAATTCTGATTTTTAACTTAATTTCTAAGCATTACTGTTTTAATTTATTTTTGGTAAATTTTTCAATTATTTAATTTCACAGAAGAGTATTAACTGAAAAAAAGTTAAGGAGTATAAAGTGTATTAATAGTATTGCGGAATATTAAAAACTGTGCATAAAACTGAAGAAAGTTCGAATGGAAGAAGCTATGGTACATATTTTGTTTAGATTAAAAAGAATGTTATATTAAAGGTGTAAATTTGTATTACAGAGCTTGTTGTTTGAAGAAAGCAGCGACAGCAGCTTCATTTTTACCTCTTCATCCTCATCTTCAAGTGAATCAGAGAAAGATGAAAACGATTTCGATGTCAAAATGGCCCGAGTAGAAAACTATTTGGATGTCGTTGGTAATTACACCGAATTCCAGTTTAAACAACACTTACACGTAACTCGAAAAGTTGCCGAAAGGATGATAGGCAGCATTTAACTCATATCTAGATAATCTTTTTATATCTAATTATTGCTCGTTATAAACTATTTAGAGAAAGAGAAAATCACGGAGGACGTAAAGAGGAGTCATATTTAGCGATTTTGCTTACCATTTGGATCGTGTTACAAAGTCCAAACTTTATAAAGTGGCCAACACCATCCGAAATGACTGAGAGTCAAATGAGGTTCCAAAGAATAAAAAATTTTCCAAGAGTTGTTGGAGCCATAGATGGAACTCATATACGGATAAGCCCACCGAAATCAGGCAGGCAAAAAAAAAAAAAAAAACAACAAAAAAATTATAGATGTTCACTGCGGCGAACCAGGATCAATGCACGACGCCCGTCTTTTCGGAAATCGAAATTATTTACAACAATAAACAGTGACCCAGAAATAATTATACCCGGTGGTGTTTTGCTTGGCGATTCTGCTTAGGGTGAAAAAAGCTATTTAGTTACACCATATAAAGACCTTGGCAATTTGTCACATAAGCAAAAAAAAATTAATTATTTACACTCTGCAACACGAATTGTTGTAGAAAATGCGTTCGGATTACTAAAAAGCCGATTTCGTTGACTTCACTTTTTCGAAAATAGAATTTTGGGTTTCGTTGCAAATTGCATAGTAGCTACTTGCGTTTTGCACAATATATGCATTTCAGAAAACGATCTGGATATTGACGTCGATCCAGAAGATTTACCAGAAGGCAGCCACGAGGAACATGTTCCAAGCGAGGGGGGCCTCGGTAGCCTAGGGGGTAAGGCGCCTGGCTACTATCCCAGAGGTCCCGGGTTCGAATCCCGGCCAGCCCCACGGTCCTTCGCCTTTTCCACTTTCCCACCCACAAAACTTTCCTTCTTTCTTCTTCCCTCTTCACATTCCTGATCCCTCCTGTCGTAGCCTTCCTTAGCCCTTCCCCGCTCCACCAAAAAGCGCATGTCATCGGTTGGTTGATGAGATTCAACTCGTTTCAGGAGGCATAACACTCCAGCGAGTTGTTTCTCGATGCCCCGATGTCAAAGTCGCGACAGTAATGGTTGGAAGTAGGTGGACTAAAAAATATATCGCTAGTAAGGTTGTGACAGTTCCTTTCTTCCCCGACTAGAGCTGCTGTTCGACATTGCACTCTATATGAAGAAAATAGATTGTCGACACAGTATAAAGGGCGTTTCCTGTGACTCTAGTCTTTCACATAAAAAAAAAAAAAAAAAAAAAAGCTATGTATATAGAAAGAAGTGGAATTAGGGAAGACATCTTTAACGAACTTGATAATCAAGGTTTTTTACAATAAATTACAAAATGTGCTATATTAAACCATGATGTATTATATTGTACTCTCTCGCATTGTTGTATTAGATTTATATAAATATACAAGTAAAATTAAGAAACTTAAATAAAGTAAGACATTGTAAAAACAAAATACAGACTTTTATTATAAAACAGTAACATAGCAACACAAATTTCAGTCTTCGTGACAACAAAACAGTTTTCATATTAAATATTTCAATTTTAAAATTAACTTAATTTAATATTTGCTATTATTTTCCTTTAGCAGTTCACATACATATTTCCAAATGCCTTTTCTTCTCCTTTTTCTTTAAATACTTTTTTTAACATTTTTCTTTTTTTATCTTTTTCTTCCATTTTTTTGTTATAGTACTCATTTTTTAATTATAATAAATTCCCCTGGTTTGCTCCCCGTTGCCACAGTGGGGCGAAACACTTGTTTCGCTGACCAAAAGTCGAAAAATCAAGGTTTGAATTTTCGTGTTTTACCGACACAATCCCCTAGGGGGAGCTCCGGTACATCAAAATCCGGAAGGAACGGGTCGAAAGGTTGTATACCTGAGGCCCTACGTCATTCACAAGTTGACGCTTTGAAACCTCCACGTGCGACGCTCAACCGCCATTGCGCGAACGTGAAATTGTATAGTGTATATTTTTGGAACGAAGTGTTGAATTCGACTTCTGTAAAATGGAACGTCATGATGAAGGTATGTACAATAGAGATATATAGTTACAAAAACGAGAAACGTGTAATTGCTTATATGGCTAATTAATAACAATTACGCTGCAAATCGAAAAAATCTAATTTTTTTTTAGATTCAAATAGTGATAAGTTTTTTGTTCAGTGTTGTTCAGTCACGGTTTTTGCACGAAAATTTTAGTATCCTGAATATCTCGTTCCCGATCTCTCCCGAAAAAAAGTTATAGTATGAAGAGTCGCGCGCTGCAGATTACGCTTGCTCGAATTGCTTCATTGCATACCTGATTCGATTTATGGAGTGGTTGCTGCATTTAGCGTATAAAGTTGGCGGCAGTGGAAAATGGCAGGCTCGTTCTGCTGAAGATAAAAAAACGAGTATCTGATCGAAAGGCTTATATTCAAAATGAATTCAGAAAAACTTTAGGACTCAATATAGATGCTCCGAAGCAGGCTTCAGGTTACCAATGATAGGAATATTACTCGGTACTTTGGCAGCTAAAATTCTCAATATTGACGAGCAATTATTAGCAAGTTGTAAAATAATTTTACAAACTATATCGTGCGGTTTTGCTATTGATATTGGGAATTTTAAAAAATATTGCTTGGACGTTGCAAAGTCATACCTCCAGTTGTATTTCTGTACCCAATGCCAACGTCGGTGCACATTGTATTGATGCACGGACCTGACATTATTGAGAAGGCTCCATTACCCATTGCTCAATTATCCGAGGATGCGCAAGAAGCAAGAAATAAAGATATTCGTCGGTCTTGCGAAAATTTTGCAAGAAAATGTTCACGGGAGAAAACTATGTCCGACATGTTTCTTAAAAAGTATGTTACTTCCGGTCCGCCATTTTGAAATTTGAAAATATGATATCAGATTCGTAATCAGCGACCCCGAAAACCATATACTACCAAGTTTCACAGCGCTACCTAAATTTTTGGCCAAAAAAGTATTTCACTTCCGGTCCGCCATTTTGAATTTTGAAAATTTGATATCAGATTCGTAATCAGCGACCCCAAAAACCATGTAATATCAAGTTTCAAAAGAATTCATCAACTTCTCGAATTTTGGCCAGCGAAACAGTATGTTCGCCCCACTGTGCGTTGGTTGGATATTCTAGTAGTGTCTACTTGAGGGGTTTCAGCTCTTCTTTGAATAGGAAGAGAAACCGGTTGCGCACAAGTTTCTACTCCAACACTTACTGAGTGTGGAGAACTTGTGCATGGATCATCACAAAATGGCCATTTTCGGTTTTTAACCGCGGTTGAGTAACCAATAACTTATGGTCGATTAGTGGTGAATTATGTTTTCGGTACAAAGCGGTTGAGGTGTATTTATGGTACATGGTTAACGTATTTATTAACCGAATAGATCCTGGTTATGAGGTGTACATATTGTATGTCAATGTCAAAATGGGGAGTAATACATTTATGGTTATTTTAAACGATATTATAATTGATTTGGTGAATACGGAAGAAAACAGTGATACATTCTCAGACTCTGATACAGATGATGAACTGTTAGTGGAAGAAATAAAAAATAAAAAAATTAAAATCAGAAATTATGTTGAGAATATTGCACCGAGATATTCTTTCGATACTTATAGAGAACATTTTAGAGTGACGAGAAATACAGTAAACCTATGTTGCCTCCATTTTTTCATAAACAATAATCAACTCATCACTTAATGTCACTCAACTAACCAACAAAATTCTGTGATTACTTTGGTGCATAACCAAAGCTTTAATGGTTAAAATTCGAATAATTGTTTTGGTTGCGTTGGTACATATGGTGAATATCCGAAAATGGTGAATTTTATTTGGTGCGTTCGGTAAGCACCATGGTTAATAAACGAAAATGCCCAATATTTGCTCCATTTGTTCCAAATAGAGGAATTTCGAAGGAGTTCCACCACTCCCTCGATCTCTGGCTTTTTTATAAGCTCTTACTAAGGAGCGCCATTTAATTTCCACCTGTGCTGCAGAAGTTGGTGAAACCTGAAATTATTCGTCTACCGTTTGGCAAAATAACAAGATGTTTTAGCAAATATACTTACAAGTACATATATTTAAAGCCTCCAGATCAGTTAGGAGAGGCTCCCAAAAATACTTCTTATTTTTGGTTACGAAATACTTTTCCTTTCTGTTTTCGTATACAGAAATTAGGGCTTTCCCCTCATCGTGCGTCCAATTTTTAACTTGCTTTTCCTAAAATAAAACAATTTATCGAAATTGTTACAATTACAAATTGTTAATAATTCCCATTTCTACACACGATTGGATTACAGGGAATATTTCAATACAAAAAATTAGAGGTTATATTTTGTTTCTGAGTAGTAGAATGTCAAGTTCCATTGGATGGTTTTTGTCTTTACTAAAATAACTACTTCTGAGAACTTCACTCACGCCAATGGAACACAGCTATTATTTTACTAAAACGCATTCACTTGACTCTTGGATACACGGTTCACGTAAAAGAATAAAGGAAATAAAGAGAGCGGAGATTTTTAAAAATTTTTTTTTGGTTTTTTATTTATTACTAGCAAAAACCCGCGTGCGTTGCAACGTCTTTCAATAAAAAAACATTATGTGTGCACAGTACGCGGTTGGAAAAAGGGATATTGAAAAAAGATCAAATCTGCAAAAAGCGATTTTCGATACTAAAAAAAAATTTAGAGTATGTTGTGCAGAACTTGAGTATGTGCAGAACTTCGTTAATGGCGCCCTCCTCGGCTCTAAATTGTTTTTCCTAAAAAGGCACCAAAAAAAGCAATCAATTTTGCAAATTTGGCACCCATCGTGCAGATCAAAATAGCACAATAGAAAAAAAAAACAAATAAATACTATACTTATCTTATTTTATTAACTCTGGAACTTTTCGTTAGCGCCCTATACTTTTTTACATTTCAAAAGGTAAGTTGTTCCTATATACTGGCTGGAGCAATAAAAACTTTTCATTCAAAGTTATTTTTTTTACGCTTTAGTTCATTTTAAAATAAAATCGTATTTTTAGGGTTTTTTAAACTATATTTTTATTTTCTACTTTTGGTCTATTATAGGGCGTTGTAAATGAAAATGGAAATCGCCTTTTTATGTTGACCGCCATTTTAAATTTGGAAAAACGCTACACAAATAATAGTATTCTACTTGTCACACCCTTTCATATGATTACGATACCGAGCGGTTTGTATAGAAAAAAGCATTCCCCCATTTCATGTCACCCATGCCACCATTTTGCGTTTGAAGACATTTTGAACTTGGAGTGACGCTAACGTATTCTATTTTTAATACCCTTTCTTTTGATACCGATATCGAGTAGCTTGCAAAGAAAAGGTTGATCCGCCATTTTGTGCTAGCGGCCATTTTGAATTTGGATTGTCACACCACAGCTAATTTTATTCTTTGTATTCTATATATCATACTCTTTCATTTGATGCCCATGCCGGTGATAGGGAAACACAATTGCTAACTTATTCGCCACCTTGATTTTTTTTACAAAAATGTCATATTGCATTGTCACGCGAACTAAGAATATGAGCAAAATTTGGGGTTGATTGGTTACATGAAAGTGGGTCAAAATTATGTTGCAAGAGGCACAGAACGTAAAAATGGTGAAAAATCGTACTCATCAATTAATTAAAAAAAAAAACTAATTAAAATTTCGTGAAACGGAAGCTTTTAGTCACCTGTTTGGGTTTCCATGCATCTACAAACAAAAAATCAGATCTCTATTACTTCTAGTTTGGCTCCAACGCGTGACGGTACGCACAAGCAGACAGGCACGCAGATGATTTCTTTAATTAATATAGATATTTGACAAACTGAGAACCCCCATTTCATTCCCTTAGAGGTTGAATTTTGAGAAATTTTGAAACACGCGTTCCGTGATTTATGTTGTAGAGCAGAGGCTCCCAAACTTTTTGTGTCGTAGACCCCTTGCAATGTTTTTCGGTCTTGGGTAGACCCCCTACTTACATGAGCATTGTAAGCATTTTAAATCGACTTTTTTACTTTTACATGATAGTACAATCTTTGAAGAAAATTTTAAACTTTTGAACGTTGATCCAGCGAAATCCATGCGTACGTTTTTACAAGAACGCCTTTTTTACAAAAAAAGAAATTTCAAGGAAACTGTTCAATATTTCACAACAAAAATAACACCATTATTTCAGCCATCAGGAAGTGATATTTGTACCAAATAACAAATATGTAAGTGTCGTGAAACAAAAGTTATTAACAAATTAAAACATCGTGATTTTCGACAATTTTTCCCATTTTTCTCTAGGTTTTGTGCCCTAGCCTATAACTCAATATATGTACATCAATCGTAAGATGATTTGAACAGCTACAACTTTATAATTTGTTTTTTTTTCAATCTGAGGCCACGTTTTTCTTTTATTCGCTAAAAAGCGTTTCACTTTGCGAGATTTTTTAGGTTAGGTTTGCCATTCCAAATTCACTTTTTTTTCCCAAAATGACCATATTTTTTGTTACCTGCTGGCAATTAACATAAAAATTACATGGAGCTATTTTAGATTAATTGGACTAAATGTAAGTAAATAGGTACTATCAGTGTATGTTGAGATCCACTATCGTGGACCCCCATTTTCATTTCATGGGACCCCAAATTTTTTTCGTTGACGTAGACCTTTTGCAGGTTGTCATAGACCCCTGGGGGTCAATATAGACCACTTTGGGAACCACTGTTGTAGAGTATTTATACCAAGTTCGAATAAAATCTGATCAAATAGAAACTAGTGGGATGTTGTGCCTAGAGACTAGCCACTAATTACGCTTTTTCATGGTATTTTTTCTGTTGAATAACACTTCAGATTGGATGACAATATATTAAGTGGAGATTGATCCGCACTCACTTCCAACCCGCCGGATCTGGGAATCGAGGCCAATAATTCGAATGTGTCAAATTGAAAAAAAAGCCCATCACACATGTAAACACTATAGAAAACGAATCTAAACATTTTTCTTTGGATTGGAGGAAAATCTAATGTGATGCACTTTGCACAATAGAATTAGGTGTATTATTTTACTTAAACATACATGTCTTATTGTATGGAGATTCATAAGTATCACACTGACCAACGCTATATATAATTAATCTTGAAAAGTTTTTGTTATAGGCTTATGTAGGTTATTAGTTGTGAGACTGCGTAATCTAAAACTTAACAAAGTATTTAACAAACACTACAATATAATCATCATAGCTTAAAGAAAAGGAAATCAAATATAAACAATAAAATTCTTTGATTCTTCACCCACGTCACGGTATATTTCTTTATTCAATATAAACAATAGTTTTTGAGCAGCAAATAAAAACTATATGCCATAATTTCGTTATCATCAGTTTTTATTCTGGAAGCAAATTTAGAGACGTATTCATGTCAAAAACTTGTTTCATATGAAACAAAATCCCCGAAGGAAATTAAAAAAAATTATTATGACGAAAAAAAAATCACCGCGAGCCGAAGGATCGAACTCGCAGCCCCACAGACGAGGGACTTTCCCTAGCCCTTGAGGCTGGTCGTCCACTGGAAGCGTATTCGAGCGGCTTCGCGCTACGGCCATACATATGAGCGGCTACAAGCGGCTCATTTGTATGGCCGAAACGCGAAGCCGCTCGAATACGCTTCCAGTGGACGACCAGCCTTATAGTCCATGGAAATGGTACTTTAACATTGCAAAAATGCAGGACAAGGTTTTATTTTTGGGATGTGTAAGGGGGTTTAGAGTGAACTTAAGTTTGAGTTTTCGGGATTCTAACCCCCCCCCCCATTTGGCCGCCATCTTGGAAAACGTATGCAAATGGTTTTTCCACTATATCTCCGAAACGGCACATCTTACCGGAAATTTGCAAGGACACTTTGTGTTTAGAATTAAATAATCTACAATTTATTACTTGGAAATTGTGTGGTAAAATGAATAATTAAGAAATTAGAACACAAAATTAGTCACAATATTTTCTTTAAAGGCTCTTTTTTGTTGTTTAAATTTACTTCTGGTTGAAATTTCCAGACCATTTTCTCAGTTTTTGGTCTTTTGACCAAGAGCTACATTTTGAGATATGGCCCAAGTCTGTAGCGGCAGTACTTTCAGAGATGAAAGTAGGCTTCAGACGGACAGACGGACAGAGCCTCTGTATAAGCTTTTTTTTTTGAAAAAGCTAAAAAAAATTTCATACAACCTATTCCACCCATTTGCACCCCCTTTAGGGGTAGGTAGAGCAAAGCTGATAGCGTATGAAAACTCTCCATACATGGTATCAAACTCATATGATAAAATTTTTGTGGCGATCGGTTGAAAGGTGTGGGAGTCCATAAGGAACAAATAATGGAACTATGGGGGCCTCGGTAGCCTAGGGAGTAAGGCGTCTGGCTACTATCCCAGAGGTCCCGGGTTCGAATCCCGGCCAGCCCCACGGTCCTTCGCCTTTTCCACTTTCCCACCTACATAACTTTCCTTCGTTCTTCTTCCCTCTTTACATTCCTGATTCCTTCTGTCATAGCCCTAGTTAGCCCTTCCCCGCTTCACCAAAAGCGCATGTCATCGGTTGGTTGATGAGATTCAACTCGTTTCAGGAGGCATAACACTCCAGCGAGTTGTTTCTCGATGCCCCGATGACAAAGTCGCCAGTAATGGTTGGGAGTAGGTGGACTGCAAAATATCGCTGGTAGATTGTGACAGTTCCTTTCTTCCCCGACTAGAGCTGCTGTTCGACATTGCACTCTATATTTATTTATTTAATTATAGCCTACTGATTACAATCTTACAGACTAGAAAATTTACAGATTCCAAAAACTTATTTAAATTAAAATAAAATTAAAATATTTTTATGAAAAATTCATATCAACATGATTCTCTAAACCTAAAATTACATTTTTATAGATCGTTCGATCCAGGGTGAAATCAACGAAGTCATTAAAAAAATTAAATTTATGAATGCCTTTAGTAATAACTCCGTTTGAGCCATAATTAGTTCTGTGAGAAGGGGCATATAGGAGGTTTCTCGACCTAAGTGGCCTTTCTATAGCATAGATATTAATTTGACTCAACAGCTCAGGGCACTTGATTGAGTAGCATAATATATCTTTTATGAAAATTGCGCAGCTCACATCTCGACGAAAGCTAAGGTTAGGAAGACCAAATAATAATCTTCTGGATGCATAATGAGGAACATGTTCCTTAAATAAATTAAGCTTAAAACACATAAATCTGGTTATGGATTTTTGCACCGATTCAATTCTATTCGAATTAACAGCATACTGTGGACTCCAAATGCATGATGCATATTCAAGAATTGGCCTTACCAAGGAAATGAACAAGGTCCTTATAGTAAAGACATCAGAAAATTCTTTAGTATTTCTCTTAATAAAACCCAGTAATCTATTGGCTTTACTACAAATGAAATCAATGTGTCTATTGAAAGTTAGTTTATTATCTAAAACAACACCTAAATCATTAATTTCATACACTCTAGCTAAATCAGAAGTAGCGAAAGAGTATTTGTATTCGATGCCTTCCAATGAGCGAAAGAAAGACATAACTCGGCACTTAGAAACATTTAGTTGAAGGTCATTTATAGAGCACCAGGTGGATAAATTGTTGAAGTCTTCTTGAAGGTGAATACAACAATCCTCTCCACTAACCTTTAAAAAAATTTTTAGGTCATCGGCGTAAATTAAACAATGAGCATACTTGAAGCAATTAATTATATCGTTAATAAAAATCAAGAATAGCAAAGGACCGCAATGACTGCCCTGAGGCACACCTGATTTGACACATATTATTCTAGAAGAAACAGAATCAAGAACGACATATTGCTTTCTATTTAATAAATAAGAGCTAATCCATTGCAAAAGACTTGAATGAAAGCCAGCCTTATGTAATTTATTTATAAGTACTGTAATATTAACTTTGTCAAACGCTTTCGAAAAATCTGTGTAAATTACATCAACCTGGTGACCTCTTTCCATATTGAACAAACAAAAATTAGTAAAGAGTGCAAGATTTGTGACCGTTGACCTGCCCCTTAGAAAGCCATGTTGCTGAGGACAAATAATTTCCTTACACAAGAAAGATAATTTCCTCGCAACCAAACAGTCTAAAAGTTTAGGAATGACTTTTATTAAGGATACACCCCTATAATTCGTGACCAAATGTTTGGATCCGTTTTTGAAAATAGGTTTAATTATTGAGATCTTCCACGAATCAAGAAATTGACCATTACATAAAGACAAATTAAATATATAAGTTAAAGGGTTGATAAGACCAGAAACACAATTCTTTATAAGAGCGGGACAAATACCATCCAAGTCTGAAGAATAATTCATTTTAAGATCTTGGATAGCAATTTCAACATCCTTTGCGTCTAATGACAAAGAACCTATATCAAGCAAGTTTATATAGTCAGAATTATTTTCCGTTAAATCATCAACAAAGGTATTTTCGTTATATACCGATTCAAAGAAGTCTGCAAACAGTGCACACGCTTCTTCAGCACAACTAGATTTTTTGTTTTTATACTCCATAATGTTCGGAAAACTAGAAGAATTTCGTTTGGTCTTCATATAACTCCAGAAACTTTACTGTCACTTTTTATGTTGTTCTCAACAGAAAAAATGTATTGTTTAAATAAGAATCGATGCAAAAACTCATATTCTTTTCGCAATCTTTTAAAATTGTTTAAATCCTTATCTCCACCAGAACTTTTGAATGATTTGTGAGCCTTATTTTTTGCATTTATATTCTTCAATGGAACATAAGATTGAAAACTAGAATGAAGCAACTCTAGAAACTTCCCATATGTCTCCTTCAAAGAACAATCACTAAACAACTTACACCAATCAAGACAGGAAAAATGCAAATTTAAGTTAGAAAAATCTGCCCTCCTAAAATTATATTCTTGAGACAAAACAATAGAATTTATTTTTAAGAAATTATAAGAGGCGATACTCAAATCCAAGGCTTTATGGTGCAAATCACATTTAAGAAGTGGAAAAGAAGATTCGTTGATTTCAACACAAAGGTTATCAGATATAAATACAAGATCCAAAAATTTTCCAAAAAAGTTTCCTATCGTACTTATCTGAGCTAAATCTAGACCTAAAATACCGTCAATAAAAGAAATCTCGATTTCTGAAGACACATTCGATGGAAGCAAAGAATCATCCTCATCCATACAACTCCATGTAACGCTACTCAGGTTGAAATCTCCAACTACACAAATTCCTTCATTCGGAGAGAGTATTGATGAAATAGATTCTATGTTAAGTAGATGACTCATGTAAATATCCAAATTAGATGATGGCGGAATATAGCTAACACAAAAGACAATTGAGAAGCTGGAACAAGCTGCAGTAACTCGAACGAAAAGTTGTTCAATATTCTCTTCCACACACGGTAAAGAAAGTTCTATGCTGGCCACATCAACACGTACAGCAATCAAGACACCGCCACCCCTACTACATCCAGATGAAAGCTGACATCAATCCTTTCTATAGACAACATAGTGATTGCTTATAAATTCCGAAGATGATATATGATCCGTCAACCAGGTTTCAGTTAGAATTATAATATCATATTCATTTTCCAAAACTGCAAGTTTGAAGTCATTTAGTTTAGTACGCATACCTCTTATATTTTGGTAATAAATTGAAAAATTTCTAGGTGCATTAGTATCGCTATGACCTAGGTATTCAAGATGGGTGGCTGAACACTGGAGTTTTTTGAAGGTCGATGATTATCAAAAGAACTTAATTCAAGACCCAATGGCCAGGCAGATGCATTCATGAATTTAGCATAAAGTTCTGATGGAACTCCTAATTTAAAATTAATAAATTTCAAACTTGAAATGTTTCCTTCTTTCTTTATAAGAGGAAAGCATTTAAGCATATCTTCCTCAACATTAAATTTTTCAGCGGCAAATTTCGTTATAGAAGCCGGTGTAGTAGAGGGTAAAAGCTTACCAAGGCGAATCCACTTCATACGTCTAAGAACAGAAAGCTCACCAGATGAAATACTCGAACCGATCAGCTTCTTCACTCTTCGTTTTCTATTCACAACATTCCAGGCAGTGCCGTCTGATTCGGTCGTAGCTGCAGCAGGCTGGGATGTCGTTGATTGCAAGGCAGCCGCTGGTGTGAGCTGTAAATCAGAAACTGTGATCGATGTTTCAGACGCAGATGATTTAGCAATGGAAGCATCATCCATGGGCACAGTCGAGTTTGTAACCGTTGCTTCTGTGACCATCACGTCTGGGGCCTCCATTCCATGACGAAGCGTAATTTTCTTTTTAGCTGCATTTTCTGGTCTAAGGCTATTTTTTTCGGAGGATGTTTTTAAACTTAGAACATCCTTCTGCAACTTCCTAATTTCCTGAGTAAGCATACCCAGTCTAGAAAACAGGACACCATCAAACAAATCCTTGCAGGAATTGCACCGCCACACAAGATTGTCGCATGATTTTAAAGCTGCAGCAGTATTATCATTAATGCCCGCGCAGCGTTTATGATATTTGTGCTCGCAAACAAAGCACGAATGTACACCGTCAGCGAATAATTGCTTAGCGCACTTAAAACACTTTTCAACAGAGTTCATGTTCGAAAGAAAATTGTAAACAACCGATCGCTACTAATAATCCCGGCGATTCTCACCGCTTGACCTTGATATGAAGAAAATAGATTGTCGACACAGTATAAAGGGCGTTTCCTGTGACTCTAGTCTTTCACATAAAAAAAAAAAAAAAAAAAACAAACACACAAATATTGACTTTTATATACATATAGTCCAGTGCAATTAGTAAATCAAATTGCATTTCATGATGGTCAAAATTTTTTTTTTGGAATTTGTTGGGGTACATCTGACAATGTTAAAACCAAGTTTGTGGGGTCGCAGTGTGATGGGAAAAGCCGCCATCTTGAAAAAGAGGTAGAGGTCGTTTATACCAAATAACTCGGTTGTGTGCAATGATAGCTGAAAATGATCAATACAAAGTCATTAGAGAGTAAAATTATCTACAAAATGAGCCCTTAGCGAGGTCTGTAAGTTAATTTGGCTCAAAGTTATGGCCGCTCAAAGTTCGAACTTGTTCGGGTGGTTGAGGTTGAATGCAGTTTTTTGCGATTATCTCGTAAGATATTAATTTGGGTGGGTTGATGCCGATTACCAAACTTATAGTGCTAGTGATTACCTTTAGAATAAGCCCTTAGTCATCGTTCTCGCTTGTATAGTTTGCGAGTAATCCAACGCCAAAGTTCGCACTTCACGTGCCTGAAATAACTGATAACGCAATTTTTTTTTGAATATCTCGTTAACGGTTGCTCATATGATAATGTAGTAAATAGCAGAAATACGGGCATTAAAATATCTTTCAGATGGGCTATTGGCCTAAGCTCTATGTCGTTTCATGTCCGCGACATAGCGGGTGAAAAGTCAACAGCGAAGGTTGTGACACTTCTCGACGAATAACTCGCTTCCTGTTTCGCACCTTGTCTTAATTTAATTTAATAATATTAGACCAGTTCAGTTTCTCCAACATGCATCCAATGTACAAACATATTTCTGTTAATCATGCAAGCACATTTCTGTTAAACAGAGTTATCTTAAATTCCTATTATTATCTAAAACACATTTGGTGATAAGCGACAAGATTAAGAAAAATTTTTGGCGCAAAATTTTAGCACTTTGCATGGTTCCGCCCGTTAAATCAGGTTAAGCGTTTAACACATTCACTGCACTTGCTCAAAGGAATAGATATGAAATCAATTCACTACAGGGGCGGATCCACAGGGGGGGCGATGGGGGCGATCGCCCCCCCTAAAATAAAAAA
Source organism: Thereva unica (assembly GCA_949987705.1). Lineage (NCBI taxonomy): Eukaryota > Metazoa > Arthropoda > Insecta > Diptera > Therevidae > Thereva > Thereva unica. The sequence continues at coordinate 68,452,815 of OX465282.1, forward strand.
AATAAAAGTTTTTTTATGAGAAATATACCTAGTAGTAAAATATTCAACTTTATATTTGAATTTTAAATGAAATTAACAAGTAGAATTTTTACTTTTATTTATTATAAATTAAATCAAACTTATAAAATAAATTTATAGAACAAAATCGATCCTATGTTTTCTAGTATTGGCGTATCTTTCAATAACACTATCTATATTATTTTGTATATTCCAATGAATATTCATTAGAGCTAAACCACTTAATCTATCTTCTGTCATTGTTGACCTCAACCAATCTTTTATTCTTCTTAAAGAAGAAAAGCTTCTTTCAGCACTACACGAACTAATCGGCAACGTTACTTTTTGCTTGAGATGCTCAAAGCTTTCTGCGAATCTCGTGGTCGGAAAATTCGGCTAATCCGCGCAAGTAGAGTCTTTAAAACTGCCATGAGCCTGGCGAAAGTTTTGCGCGAATTGTTTTCTTTAAAGGTGATGGAGCAATTCAAGTAATTCACGAACATGTACAAAAATGGTCTTCAAGACATTATAGATAATATGCATTTACAGCCTCTTTTTCACTTCACTCAGATTTCATTTTATTTCTTAGACATATCCCGAAGTAGAAGCATTCAAACAGTATATTTTTAAATACATATTCACAAGTTCATTAACATATAAACACTACAAATAATAAATATCCTTAAAATTTTTTATTACTCAGATCGCCCCCCCTAAAAAACTTTTCTAGATCCGCCCTTGATTCACTATACACTTAACAATTAAACAGAATCAACAAATTGATTGTTTTAATTTTAGTTAGATATTTCTCGTGTAAGTCAGAACTATTTATTGTTGACCTTGATACTTAACAGGACAATGACCAGAGCTAGAGAGATATTTTGATCATATCAACCTACTGACCTTAGAAATGTTAAAACCCCAATTATTAATATAGAGTCTGGTTGACAGTGTAAAATGCCCCGAAATAAAAATATTACCAACCCTAAAATCGAAAATCAAATGGATACTGTTTGCTCATGTTGTTAGCCTTGAGAAGTATGCCTGAATTAAAGAAGCAGATTCATCTCAGTAGCGTCCTTTTAAGAACTAAAATTCCAGTGAAAACACGAGTTGCCATAAATTATTAGATCAGTTCCATGGCATTAATGCAGGCGGAGTAAAAGGAGTACATTATACATATTAATATATTCTACTGAATTCATTCATACCACGTTTTTGGGCTACAAAAGCTATCATAGAAAATCACATATTTCATCTTAATGATAATAAATTTAAGTTCCACATTTTATTGGCGTTTATTGCGGCAGTACTTTTCCATTTAAAGTAGAAAACTGACTCGGGATTGCCACCATATCATTTACTAAATTTCCTTATTTATTTATATGCCATTAATGGACCTATGTTTGCTTAATTTGATAAATATTATTACTGAGGAGAATACTTTTAAAGCAACGAAGAATATTATAAATTGCGCATAGTATTTACATCCTTCTTAGTATAGAAAAGACGGTTATACATATTTTTGTTGTAAGTTGGCTTATGTGTGTGCGAAGGGAAGCCCAATTAGCGCATTGGCGCGCAGTTTTGTTGTAAGTTACTTAATAAAATAATTGGTTTATTCGCAACGATCAGTAAAACGTGTTTTTATTGACAATTAGCAAAAACCCGCGTGCGCTGCAACTAGTATTGCACGGTCCGATTTGTTGTAAATCGGGACAAAAGGTAAAACAAATCGGGATTTAAGGGTGTAGATCGGGACAAAAAAAACAAGGTTTTTTAAGTTAAAATTTAATTTATTTCGTTTCGCAACTAATATTATTAGTATAGATCTTTTCAAACGTCAGCACATTACGCGCATGTACCCCAGCAAAGATCTTAAAAATGTTTAAAAGCTCGAAGAAAGCTTTATTTAACTGTTGCTGCTATCAAATCACTTGCTGCCATTTAATCAGTCACCACTCCGTATTGCCAAAAGGAGGTGTATTTTTCTGAGACTTCATGATTATTTAAAAAAAAATTACAAACTATGAATGTAAAACACCCCTTTTTATATATTTTTTTATTTTATTTTTGTATTTTACACATTTGTTACCTAAATAATTTGTAGCAATTTATACTAAAAAGTACGAAATTTGTATTTCTATCACTTTGATTACTAGTTTGTTGACGACGTTTTCCGCCAGTCGCATGCGCGCTTCTGCTCGCGGAGATGCTGCTGCTTGCGACTGCGGAGAACTCTCGTTTTATGAATGAAAAAGCTAATGAATGATAAAGAATTTTTTTCAGCATTTTGTTAAATTATTTTAAATTTAGGAATGAGAAATATTTCGCATAATTATAGTAAAATCATGCTTATTATGATGACTAAACTGGCTTGGTTGAGCAGGGGTTTTACACGTATAAAAAAGCTCCGCTCCACACATATAAAGATAAATTAACTTTTATTCATTCGGCATGCGCGCATCCTTTCCCAAATTAATTTGGTTGAGTTTTTTCTGCGTTTGTTGCCGTTTTAACTAAAAAGAAAGGAAATGATAGAAGAATATTTATAAAATGCGCGAGGTGCGCAAAACTGTTCAAATTTTTTGTGTCACGGAATTTTAAAAGATCTATACCTACATCTAAATTTATTCCTACATAATAATAGTCAGACTTGCTGGATTATTAGAAATTGCAAAATATTGCAATAAAATCGTAGCTTAAGTATTGACGTGGTTTATAAGTTTAAATAATTCAATAATTTAAAAAATTCACTGCAAGCCATGCTAAAGTTGGTTTTAATTTGAATTTCTGCTTTGACATGCTCGAGCGTCAATGTTTCGCCTATCAGACCAAATTAAGTTAGCCTGGGGAAATACCCTTTCCGTTATCGCGTTTCATACCGGTATTGATTGTCTTTAAAATTGTTTTGCCATTTTTGTAGCGGCGTCAAGTCTTTGTTTTGCATGGCTGTCTTCACTACTTCTTTGACTTTGATACTTTTTCATAAAGTTGATCCATGTCGAAGAACGTATCAATTTTTAGATTTTCGATAATGTTAACCATTGTAAGTGAATGAGTCGTCCTGGAGAGAAAATGGTTTAAATAAGTCCAATCTGATATCCTTGGTATTTAGTTTCTATGTAATATAGAACATTTTTGTACCATGCACAACAGTCTTTTTATATTTTCATAACTTTATCATCAGGCAACTTTTTAAATAAGTTGTTGCATGTGAATCCCATAAATTCATCTTCAATCAATTTTCACTCAGTTCAACCATTATTTTGTGACCTTTGAAACACAGCAATGTTTCGTTTTCAAGACGTATTACTGCATCCTGTAAGACTTTCAGTGCATTTCGGCAACAGAGAAGCGCACATCGAGGAGCGGTCGATACTTGCCTATGACTAAACGCCCTCTGCAGAGCTTCGATCATGGCCCCTCCTCCTCTCCCAATTATTTTTCCTAAAAAGGGCCAAAAATAGTAATCAATTTTGCAAATTTGGCACCCACCATGCATCACAAAAATGCACAATTTGGTGCTCCTAAAAAAACTTTTCTTCTATTTTTTCCTTTCGGTTCGAGACGAACAGAAGAGGTAAAAAAATGTTTAGGACTCTTAATCTATCGTACTTTTCGGTAGCGCCCGTGCGTGCTTTTACATTTCGGTAGGCTGTTCCCATAAACTGGCTGTAGCAACAAAAACTTTACATTCACAACTAGTTTATACTTTTTAGTTCAGTTTGAAAATAAAAACCGTATTTAGTTTGTTTTCTACTTTAGTCTATTATATCTCTTGCGCCATTTTGTGGTGACCGCCATCTCATATTTAAAATGACGTCACACAGCTTATTGAACAATACTCGTCATATACTTTCACTTGATACACATACCGAGGGCGTTATGAAGAAAAAAGTAATAGTATTCAACTTGTCATACCCTTTCATTTGATATCCATATGGAGAGCGTTGTAAAGACATAATATGTAATATGTAATATAATAATAATATGTAATATATAATAATAATAATATATTATGTAATCACCCATATTGTGTTGGCCGCCATTTGCGCCATTTTGAATTTTGAAAGACGCACACAGCTAATAGTATTTTACTTTTCATATCCTTTTATTTGATACCCATACTGAGTGGCTTGCAAGCAAAAAGTGAATCCGTCATTATTTGTTGGCACTCATTTTGATTTTGGAATGACACCTCAAAGCTTGTATTCTATTTGACTCACCCTTTCATTTGATACCAACGCCGGGAGTTTTTTTTTCGTGGGAAAACCAAGCTTAGGAATCACCCTTTGTACTACCAGTCTGTCATGTCGTTCAAGTCATGGTTCAGTGTCTAGTAGCAAGCTTGGTTTGAAAGATAGAAAAGAAAATGATAGGATTTGGGGGGGGGGTCTGGGGGGTGTTGGAGCAGGTGGCGATGAATCTTACGTTTGAACTCTTGGGTGTTGTACGAGTTCGGGAAAACTGACTGTGGAAGATTATTCCACAGTCGAGTTGTTCTATTCATAAACGAACTTCTAGAACATGTTGTGCGCAAAATAACAAGGTTGTGTTTAGGGTATGGAGGTGAGCCGAGTGGGCTAGTCTTGCGTTGCGGGAAAAATATTGCCGTGCAGGCAGAAGGTCCTGAATTTCAGAGGAACAGTCGCTGTGGTAGTAGCGAAAAAGCATGCAGAGCGCTGTTACATTCCTACGGTGGCTCAGAGAGTCGATGGAGAAGCAAAGGCTGTCATCTCCGATGTTTCGGATGGCGCGGCTTTGCACTTTGTCCAGCCACGCTAAGCATTGGGATGCTTGTTTAGCGATTTGCAATATGTGATCATTCCATCGCAAGTTCTCAGATAAAGTAATACCTAAGATGTTAAGAGAAGGATCAGCTGTAAGATTTGTTTTGCCCACTGAGACAGAAGGAAGGTCGGTGCATGTTTTATAAGTAATGAGACAGTACTTCGTTTTGGAGGGGTTGAAGTCAACACGATCTGATCTTGCCGATCTTGCGGCCCCAATCAAAGATGTGTTCGATGTCCCTGTTGATAGAGTTGGACAAGAGTTCACGATGGTGAAGACAAGGTCTGGCACATGCTTGTATTGTCGAAAACGTAAGAATAACGCAGGGTACTGTCATCATCGAAGCTGAGCAATGGGTGGGAAGTTGAGGAACACAATTGCAAAACTCGGCCGCCATATTGGAACCGCTAAGTTGATTTTTTTACAAAATGATCCGATTGCATGTTCTGGCATATGCTTGTGTGCAAAATTTCAAGTTGATAGGTTATGTTTTCTACATTTTATTCAGCATTTCGCCATCTTGTTATATTCCTTTTTCACGCGAACTGTACATCATGGGCAAAATTTAGGGCTGATCGGTTACATGAACGTGGGTCAAAATCAAGTTGCAAGAGGCGTAGAACGTTAAAATTGTGAATCATCGTACTAATTAATTAATTTTTAAAAAACTAATTTATTCTACAATCAAGTTGAACCAAGTATTGAACCTTCAACTTTCGCATCCCAACCAAGTTGAAAGGAGTATTGAACCTTCAACTTTCGCATCCCAATAAAGGCGAATTGAGTCAATTTTTAACCAACGTGAACGGCGCACTGAGCTGTCACTCCTTAAGCTGTGTAGTGAGGCGAATTGAGCCAAGAAATATTCAATTCTAATAGAATTTCATACATCAATCAAGGACATCTATCCGTCCAACATTTAACATAGTGTTATTGACCTTGGCTTCGTGCATCATCGTCCCACCATTTTTTTGTATGTGACACACTAGAGGCGCAGGAACGGCATTTTATACTGTCGACAATCTGCTTTTTTTTGGTATAGAGTGCAATGTCGAACAGCAGCTCTAGTCGGAAGATAGTGAAGAGAGGGAGAAGCGAAGGAAGGAACTGCCACAACCAAGCCATGATATTTTTTTTTACACCTACTCCCAACGTAACCATTACTATCGCGACTCTGATATCGGGGCTTCGAGACACAACTCGCTGGAGTGTTATGCCTCCTGAAATGAGTTGAATCTCATCAACCAAGCGATAACATGCGCTTTGGTGGAGCGAGAAAGGGCTAGGGACGCCTATGACAGAAGAAATCAGGAATGTAAAGAGGGAAGAAGAAAGAAGGAAAGTTATGTATGTAGGTGGGAAAGTGGAAAAGGCGAAGAGCCGTGGGCCTGCCTGGATTCGAGCCCTGACCTCTGGAATGGTAGTCAGACCCCTTACACCCTAAGCTACCGAGGCTAAACTGCCAAACCTCCGATTATCGGTACCCGTCTTGAAGTATTTAATTTCTTATACCTAGGGTTCATAGATTTTCTTCTATGCTACCTGTATGAATATCAACGGACACAGAAACACTTTAATTTTAACCCTCTTAGTCCATTTATTGCATTGATGTGCAGGTGTACATAGGTCTTTTTTTATACCTTTGACAGACACAGGCATAGTCCAGTCAAAATAAACATCCCAGTGGGGAAAATTGGGAGCGATGAACAGGGGAGCTTTCTTGGAGCACTCTCAAAGGAGTAGGCTTTGCAGCGCCGGGATCACAAAATCCCGGGATCACAGTGTTTTTCCATATCCTGAAATCCCGGGATTATTAAATAACTAATCCCGGGATTTAATTTTTGTCCGCCCTCATTCTTCGTGTGGTAGAACGCGGCACAGATCTCATTGGTTTACTGCAATACATACACAATGGTTTAAGCAACGTCTCAGGAGTAGAGTAAATTAATAGTCGACTTGCTTGAAAGACTAGACGCGTCAAATCCTCCTACATTACTAACAGCTCATGCAACCAGGGGCGCCGCTTGGGTTATTTGCGTCTGGTGCACTATGTCATATTGCGCCCCATAAGCTGTTCATTTTTGAACGCAGTGAAGGACAATGGAAAAAGACACAAACACTCACTGAATGAGCGAAATAATTTTCATAGTTTGCACCATAATAATGCGTATAAGACCGGTTCTACACGTTCAACTTTTCGTTCAATTTCAACACTTTTTTCTGTTTTCATTCTTCATCGAATTTCAAAAGAAAATTGGCGATTATAGTCAACTTTTGTTGGTTGGCTCGTGTGAAACTAGCCATATTAATTTGTTAGACAGTAATACCCCGGCTTCACCGGCCGGAACTGCGCAAGTTCGAGCAAGTTATTGTACTGAATTTAAATTTTTGCCTGAGTTCTCATACATTTTCACATATTGAACTCAGGAAAAATAAAGCCAGAATTCGCCCAACAGAACATGAAATTGAGATTGAACATAAAAGCTCGCTCAAAAAGAGTAATCAACTGAAATAATGGAATATCTGGAAGTGAGCTTTTGCATATTTAACTTCTGCATGAACTGAACATGCCTGCCGGTGAAGCCACCTATGCGAATTGAATTGAACTTTATTAAACTGAGGCCGGTGAAGCCGTAGTATAAAGCAACAAACAAAAAGAGCGAGGAGGAAAGACGAGTTCTCGAGTTTTGTTCTCCTTATTTCGATTTCGTTCATTTACCTTTTAACAATTCTTGAAACAGAATTTAAAAGTGCAGCAACAGCACCTTCAAGTTTATATCAATAACGGTAAAGGGCAATACACAATGCAGAGCCATCAGAACAATTTTTCCTTTCTGTGAGTTTTTACAGAATTTTCAAAAAGTGCTCCAAGTTAATGGGAAATTTTTTCCCAAATTTCTTGAATCTTGAAGCTAAAATCTCTGGAAATTTCCCGGTTTTTTCTTGCATGAGAAAGTACTGGGACAAAAACTGGCTAAATATGTGTTACTGCTTGCACCCGTGAGAATAATTTTTATTTATTTTTAAAGTTTCTTTTAAATCTTTATTTCTGATATTGCGCCCCCGACAAATTGCGCCCGGTGCAAATGCACCATTCGCACCTTTGAAAGCGCCGCCCCTGCATGCAACTGGATGTTCTATTTCAAACGAGGTGACACTTGGAATTGATTGACATTCTGATTCAATAACTGAATCAATTTGTACACAAAAATTAAGTGTAACAGAAGAACTAAATAGAGTTATTAAAGAGGGATATGCAGCAATCAAGCCTATCAGATTTGGGACAGTCTCAAAGTCTCCTTATTTAATGACAATAAAACCTATTTAGTGTGAATTCTGAACAAGCATTTTCTTCGTCAGGACAATTTGTAACAAAAATAAGAAGCCGTTTAAACGATGAAACGCTGGACGAGCTGTGTTTTTTAAAAGCTTATTTACAGAACTATAAGAAATGAACAAATATGTCTAATTTCATACTATTTTTTATTTGTTTTTTATGATGAATTAAGTTTTTTTTCTTTTGTTTCAATAAATAATAATATTAAACCAATTTTTTAATTATGTTTCCAGTTTTATTATGTAATTTCAAACATGATAATGTGTATTTTTCATAAATAGTCCAATCCTAATCCCGATATCGGGATTAGTCCGAAATCCCGGGATAGTCCGAAATCCCGGGATTGAAAATATAGCAAGAGATTGCAAACCCAACAAGGGGGCTTTTTCATAAATTTTATATAAAAAAAGAAAACGGGCAATTATCTTCATGCCCATAAAATGTGACATCAGCATACAATAGCCAGGCTCTCGTTCGATACGCAGAGCAAGCAGCTTTGGAAGTGGATAGAATTTAGTTGGGGGACTGCTTTGGTACAGCCACTCTCGTGCTGGCAAAGAAAAAGGCAATTGCAAAAGATGAACAAAATAAAAGCTTTGCATAACCATAGGCGCCCATGAATATATTTTTTTAAAAGCTTTTTTATAATGCTCCTAGAGCGCTTTTGAGGAGCATAAAAACGTATGCTCCCCTGCAATGACATGCAATGTTAAAAAGTATATGGAACTGGTATGGAAACGGAAGCGCTGTAAGTTCCTTTTGGAGTGCTCAAAGATGGCTGTTGGACACTCCATTTCCCGCCGGGATTCAACTGCCGGAATTCGGAAAAATCGGGAATAGCTGAAAATTGGAACAGCCCTTAAAACATCATTATAAACGAAATGTCGCATTGCTCCAACAATCGGGGAGAGCAAAAAAGTTTATTCAAAAGATGAAAAATCAGTTTTTTTGCAAATATCTCAAACTCTGTCTTATCATAAAATAGTTTTTACAAAAGTTTCCAGGTAATTGCCTACAAAAAATATTATACATTTTCGCCGTTTTAAAGATTTATAATACTCATATCCCCTTTTTCGATAGTTGTATACGTCATCAGGCATTCAATAAAACCCTTTGTCCGACTACGCGACTAATATTTTCAGGAGTGATTCCTCGATGTATTTGAAAAAAAAATTATCCTAGAAACTCCACTATCCACTAACATTCAGGGTATTTACGAAACACTAAAAAATTTAGGAGATGTGTATTCGCAAGTTCAAATCATGAGAAAAATCCCAATATACCTTGGTTTTTTAAGCATTTTCCGGTTTACAATGTTTTTTTTTTACCCAAGTAAAAATAAAAGATGGCCTTACAGTTTTTTAAAGAGGTATATGATGGTCGTAGAGTTTTTAACTATCTTTAACGGGAGCACAGACCAAAAGAATTAAATGGCCGAGTACTTGGCTGTACCCACGGGCATACGACGGTAAATTTGTTAAAAAAAGTAATCTACACCAATGTATTGTTGAGTGCGGTTGTTCCCACAATGGCTGTCGCACACTTGATTTTTGGTGTTGTTTTATATTTTAGTGGAAAATTTTGTTATTTTAAGGGGTTGAAGAAAAAAACCAATTGAAAATCAAAATAAAACCTTTAATTGCAGTGCGTTGATAAAATTTTTATAATATTCGAATACGAAGACATGATCACCTGATTGCATGATATTTTTGTTAATACGGCCGTACAGTTCAACAAACATCCTTCTGATGCCCGGCACATGTCCTAGGACTATGTTTTAAGCACGGCCGGTTTTCACCCGTTGTAGGGCCACCTTTTATTTTTACTCAGAGAATTATTTTATTCTTAGGAAATAAATTTGTTACTATCATTTTTAACTGTACACCCAATACTATTAAAAAAATAACATTATCTCCCCCCCCCCCCCCCAAGAACTGCTTCTGGATCCGCCGTTGTATAAACAGAACATCAGCCATGTTTTTATTATTATTGTTTTAACCTACGTTCCGTTAATAAATATACTAATAGCGCCCCATCTAGTATTTAACCCTTTTTTTTTTATGTGAAAGACTAGAGTCTCAGGGAAGACCGTTTATACTGTCGACAATCTATTTTCTTCAGTGCAATGTCGAACAGCAGTTCTAGTCGGGGAAGGAAGGAACTGCCACAACCTACCCGCGATATTTTTCAGTCCACCTACTTCCAACCATTACTATGCGACTTTGGCATCGGGGCATCGAGAAACAGCTCGCTGGAGTGTTATGCCTCCTGAAACGAGTTGAATTTCATCAACCAACCGATGACATGCGCTTTGTTTTTATTGTTTCGAACCTTTCTTTAATAAATCATTCCGCAGCTCCCGTATGATTGTCCTGCATCAAGGGTTAGCCAATAATAATCCTCTAACGAGAATTTTCTGTATAAAATACTGGCAACACTAAATAAAGATTTATTTGTACCCATTAGCTGTAACTAATTCCAGTAATATATAAATAAGATCGCCGTACCCTCGCATGTCATACGACCAGAGATTGCTTTGGTTTTGGTATATGTATATGTTTTTAATGTCTCAGAGATATTTTGCCGGTATATCTCATGAAAGTTCATATATATCAGGGGTAGCAAGCCAAAGTCAGATAAGCCTTGCACAACGTTTATTTAATAAACACTCCACACTCGTGAGGTAATTACTCACATTTAAAACACTGAATCACATGTCGGGCCCGAAGCACGCAATTTCACTGCAGCCGTCTTCAAGTCCTTTTATAATTTTTCACTTTGACCAATCGTCTTGGGCGAAGTATTTTTCCTTGTAGTTAACGGGGGAGATTGGGGTTCTTTAATTGATTATTTGCGTGATTATTCCTAATTAGACTGTTTATTAATCATTAACCGCAAACCATCGACGAATGTGGACAAACGTCGCCGTGGTGTGTATAAAACGTTAACAAAAGCTTCGTTTGACAAATAAATAAACAGGATAATTCGGCAGAAATCGAGGGTGGACGTTTCGCAAGGGCTGTCACGACAGAAGATAATACCTCTTATCCTTAATGGCTTGAAGGAGATGTGCAAAGGGGAGTCAAACGTTATCTACTTCTATACTAAAAAGGATAGGCTCGTTCCGTCGTGAATTTGTGCACGATTGTCACTATTATATCCTCTATTATATATTCGTGGATATAGATATACTATCAGCCAAAATAAAGAGTTGAGGGGTGAAGTGTGATACGCAACTTTCTGGGACCCCGGCAGGTTATTCTAATGGACTATTTACAGGTTCTTTGAAGATTATTGTAACTCCCTTTTAATATCATTATAAAAGGGAAGGGTTCATTTTCGGTGGCTGTTAATTAATTATCTGCTCTATTACTTGCCTTTATTTCAGCAGAAAAGAAATCTACTTAGCTTATAAATTGCATTATTAAGATAGGAGAAGTCGCGTAAAGTATAAAGTTTAGGTATTTGCTTTTTGGTAATGTTACAGAATTAATACCGCGGCTCGTGTTAATTACGAAGTAGGGTATAATAAATAATTATAAATCTATTCCATTGAAACGAATTAACTTCTCACAAATGAACATTAAGCCCATTTCAGATTTAATCTTTGGGTTTTAATTTTTAAAAGGAAATATTTTAATATAATATAAGCGAATTGGGACTAGCTTATTTTTGAATAATATTGTTAGCTCCTTGAAATTTTCTACTGATTAAATGAATGATTAGAGATCGAAAAATTAAATCAAATTCGGCGTGAGTTTAACATTCTGGATTCTGTAATACCAGCGAGCAATAAGAGTGATGAGCTAGAACAAATTTTTAAAAATGTTTCATTGTCCTTGAGATCAGCTGATAAAAATTTCAATGTGAGCGAAAAAGTCAAAATAGTCACAGAAGTAATATCTATGATAGAAGGAGGCAGCATTACTTTCACACTACACACAATGTGTGTGAAAGAGAGATAAAAAAAAAAATATGAGTGTGCTTAAGACCACACTTTAGAAGTAAAACTTTTGTGCCCAACGGCTAGTAATATGCAATAGATATAGTGGAAAGTCTGTCGGATCTATAGTACGCTTGAGAAAATTCAGGCTAACGACAGATGCAGGAAGAATAGTGACGATTCTACTGACGGACTTGATACAAATACTATTTGAAAATATTTATGAATTTCTATTTACATTAAAACCTAAAAGTAACCGAGTAAAAATAATTTTTATTGGCTAATTTACTTAAAAGCATACACGCGGTCCACCTAGTACGTATATGTAGCATATAAGTGCGCATCCCACACGGGTATTCACGCTTCCGCCACAGGCATTGATACTACCGCCACAGGCACGAAAATCTAAACATTCGCCTCATGGAAGTAAGCTGGTGACATATGCAAGCGTACATGCATTGCATTCAGAGGTTCAAAAAATTGCATGGTTTTTCTCCGTCCCGGCTTTCACACATTCATAGCCCGAAAATCTAAGTAACGAGTGCATGCAAGGTGCATGTGTTTGTTGTGCATACTTGTGTGTGCTATTTCGAATGCGGCATTACAGAAAAAGTTAAAAGTAGTCCGACCTTTGCGTGGCAAGCATTCCATTCATGGAACATTCCGTCAGGTCGCATTTGAATACACACTTCTATATTATTTATCAACGAATTGAACGCATATGCGCTTGGTTATGTCACCAGCTGTATGCATGCTCCGCTACCGCTACATTCATGATCATTAATAATTGCATCCGCATCGGCATAGACTATTCCAAACCCAGGTATTGTTTTACCAAGCAGTCCGCCAACCACATACATGAAGCTTTACCTACGCGAACGAGAGCCAGTCTACTTGAGTATGGTATTGGCACCCTTTATGGCCACCTATCCAATTACCTGATTACTTCGTCCCATACAATCTTTTAGGGAGCCAATTAATTTTAAAGGGAGCAAAAAGATATGCAATCAACCTTTTTTCAAATTCTTCTTTCTATGCGTAGTTGAAAATAATTTATTTTGGCTGATTAAACCGAAGCATAAAGTTGAAAAAACATTTTTTACAAACCTTTATATTTTCAGTCGATGTAGGGATAGTTTCGCTTTACTATTATCCCTTATCATAAAATTTGCTTTGTTATAAATCAACCACTTTTGAATATAAATGTTGCAAAAAATGTATTTTATTGGCTTGTTTTTGATTATAATTAAAATGATCGCGAAAACACTTAAAAAGGGGAATTTTTAAGCATATTTAAAGGTGACATCCATATTTTAAGACTGTGGGACCCTGATTTTCGTAATCAGTGACCCAAAAAACATATCAAGAACGGTTTTCACAACAGTGTAATGTTTTGACATAAACGATTCGTCGATTTGTGCAAGTTAAAAAAATTGTAATTTCAAAAGGGGAAAGGTCCAGCACATCTCACCAAAGGGGAAGTGGGTGCCAATTTTCCAATTTTTTCAACAGCACCTCACACATTTAATTCACCACTCCCTTTTGGTATTCTAAGCACCCAAACCACCGCCGAAAATTCTTCTCGTATATGCCGCTTCCAACATGTCAGTCAACTCTAAAGTGTCCGCGGCATAAGCCCGGCCAGTGACCAAACCACAAGAAAAATCTGAAATAATTCACCTCTACAGAATGGTGAATTTGTATTCCTATAATGAGATAAAGCAAAGTCTGGGCGACAACGTAGATAAGGTGGTTGAAGGGTATGTATTGAAGCGAGCCAGATATATATTGTTGTGTGCATTCCTTTCGACCCCCTCCAGGGGTTCTTTCCAATAAGAACAAGAAGGTGATTTCCAATAAGAACAAGAAACAAATAGACCCCAGGGATAAGACATATTCATGTCTACTGTGCCATCGAGAAGCCATGGCACTTCCCGTCTTTTTTTCTATATGGTTGATATTTATGGATTTTTTACACCGGTGGATAGACCGGTGGAGAGAACAGTTGCGCGAGGCCAGGACCGGATCCCGGTTGTAGAGCTGTTAAAGAAGAAGAAGAACTTCCGACATTCTAAAAACAACCGAAATCGCTTGCTCTCGTGTTTTTGTTCTGTGGCTATGGTCGGAATAAAAATCGGTTTTTAAATATTTTCAAAAACACTTCCAACAGCTTCAAATTCATCGTCAAACTGCAGCATCACGGATATCGAAGACTCAACCAATTCGCAACCCCATGACCACTATAATAAGAAAAATATGTTTCCCTGGCATTGGAAATATTATTGGGGCACTAGAAAATCATCCTAAATATCTCAAACATTTTTTGGAGCGATTTTACTCTGGAGCTCCAATTCTAAACATTTTACCGCTAATCGCAACCAACTCCAGCCGCTGTTGACGGGTTATTATTATTCCCCCTAGAACGACTACCCTATTACCCAAAACACAAACCAGAATTGAGTCATTCTTGTGAATAACATGGGGGAGAGTTACATATGGTTGGGCCAAGCCTGCATTCTACTTGCCGTCGCCACCGATTTCCTATCCATAGTGAAATTTCGATAATCGTTGCTTATTGAAGTAAAACTTCTTTAGGGACGTTTGCTTAAAAAAATTTGCATGAGAGTGAATCAATTTCATTCGTGTAACGCTCTCACACATGAAAAATCGTCAGAACTTTCGTATAACGATGGGAAAAGGGGCGGACGGGGTACAAGAGACGATTACACTCGGGGCTGTGTGTGCAACAGTTAAAATACACTCTGCCTTACTGCATAGATTTTCTGGCATGTTAGCTACGTTGTCGCCCAGACTTTGCTTTATCTCATTATAGGAATACAAATTCACCATTCTGTAGAGGTGAATTATTTCAGATTTTTCTTGTGGTTTGGTCACTGGCCGGGCTTATGCCGCGGACACTTTAGAGTTGACTGACATGTTGGAAGCGGCATATACGAGAAGAATTTTCGGCGGTGGTTTGGGTGCTTAGAATACCAAAAGGGAGTGGTGAATTAAATGTGTGAGGTGCTGTTGAAAAAATTGGAAAATTGGCACCCACTTCCCCTTTGGTGAGATGTGCTGGACCTTTCCCCTTTTGAAATTACAATTTTTTTAACTTGCACAAATCGACGAATCGTTTATGTCAAAACATTACACTGTTGTGAAAACCGTTCTTGATATGTTTTTTGGGTCACTGATTACGAAAATCAGGGTCCCACAGTCTTAAAATATGGATGTCACCTTTAAATATGCTTAAAAATTCCCCTTTTTAAGTGTTTTCGCGATCATTTTAATTATAATCAAAAACAAGCCAATAAAATACATTTTTTGCAACATTTATATTCAAAAGTGGTTGATTTATAACAAAGCAAATTTTATGATAAGGGATAATAGTAAAGCGAAACTATCCCTACATCGACTGAAAATATAAAGGTTTGTAAAAAATGTTTTTTCAACTTTATGCTTCGGTTTAATCAGCCAAAATAAATTATTTTCAACTACGCATAGAAAGAAGAATTTGAAAAAAGGTTGATTGCATATCTTTTTGCTCCCTTTAAAATTAATTGGCTCCCTAAAAGATTGTATGGGACGAAGTAATCAGGTAATTGGCTAGGTGGCCATAAAGGGTGCCAATACCATACTCAAGTAGACTGGCTCTCGTTCGCGTAGGTAAAGCTTCATGTATGTGGTTGGCGGACTGCTTGGTAAAACAATACCTGGGTTTGGAATAGTCTATGCCGATGCGGATGCAATTATTAATGATCATGAATGTAGCGGTAGCGGAGCATGCATACAGCTGGTGACATAACCAAGCGTATATGCGTTCAATTCGTTGATAAATAATATAGAAGTGTGTATTCAAATGCGACCTGACGGAATGTTCCATGAATGGAATGCTTGCCACGCAAAGGTCGGACTACTTTTAACTTTTTCTGTAATGCCGCATTCGAAATAGCACACACAAGTATGCACAACAAACACATGCACCTTGCATGCACTCGTTACTTAGATTTTCGGGCTATGAATGTGTGAAAGCCGGGACGGAGAAAAACCATGCAATTTTTTGAACCTCTGAATGCAATGCATGTACGCTTGCATATGTCACCAGCTTACTTCCATGAGGCGAATGTTTAGATTTTCCTGCCTGTGGCGGTAGTATCCATGCCTGTGGCGGAAGCGTGAATACCCGTGTGGGATGCGCACTTACATGCTACATATACGTACTAGGTGGACCGCGTGTATGCTTTTAAGTAAATTAGCCAATAAAAATTATTTTTACTCGGTTACTTTTAGGTTTTAATGTAAATAGAAATTCATAAATATTTTCAAATAGTATTTGTATCAAGTCCGTCAGTAGAATCGTCACTATTCTTCCTGCATCTGTCGTTAGCCTGAATTTTCTCAAGCGTACTATAGATCCGACAGACTTTCCACTATATCTATTGCATATTACTAGCCGTTGGGAACAAAAGTTTTACTTCTAAAGTGTGGTCTTAAGCACACTCATATTTGTTGAATTTACATTTTCCGACATTTAAAGCGCTATAACTCGTGAAATATTAGCCCTATCTAAAAATGATACAAGCAAAAATTATAGATAATCGTGTGTTCTATAAGTCTTAGGAAAGACCTTTTTATGGCGGGCTAACCGGTAACGAAATATAGTGCAAAGAAAGTAATGTATAAAGTTTGAAGCACTATAACTCCGAACATATTGACTTTACAAAAAAAAATTTTGAACAAGAAAGTTAAATCACTTATTTATCTACAAAAAAGATTATATACATTTTTGTCGTAAAATGCATAGTTTCTGAGATATAGAATTAAACGCGTTTCCCTTTATTGTAAGTGAAGCATAAGGGTGGGGATGACGCCATTTTGAATTTAAGCTCATAAAAATATGTAAAAACATTTGGTAAAAAAAATCGCGTGCGGTATTTTTTGCAAAGAAAAAGTACCTATTTACTGGACTATTACCGCAGATAACTTTCCGAGCAGGCTCATCTTCACTCATACGAGCTAGATGCCCTGCCCACCGGAGCCTACCGAGCTTTATTTTCTTCACAACATCTATGTCGCGATAGAGCTCGTAGATCTCGTCATTGTAGGGTCTCCGGGGGGCCAACAATCCTCCGAAGTATTTTCCTCTCAAACACGCCCAAGAGGTTTGAGTGCTTTTTGCTAAGCACCCACGTTTCGGATGCATATGTGAGAACGGGTAAGACCATCGTCTTACATATAGTAAAAGTTTAGACGTTATGGTTAGATATTTGGATTTGAAGAGCCTTGACAGACTATAGTAGGCTTTGTTGGCTTTTAGCAGTCGTGCGCGTATTTCTGGTTCCATGCTATTGTCGGCTGCTACTATTGACCCAAGGTAGGTAAATGATTTTACCACGTCAAACTCGTGTTCCGCAACCTTGATTGTGGGACCAATGTTAGGTGTTCTTCCAGACGAGGCAACCATGTACTTTGTTTTGCTTTCGTTAATGTGCAGTCCCAGATTTCCTGCCGCTTGCTCAATCTGAGTGAAAGCTTCTTGTACAGCTGTTGTTGTTCTTCCAATGATGTCAATGTCGTCTGCGTAAGCCAGTAATTGGGTGGACTTGTGGAGGATTGTACCCCTTGATGTCACGCCCGAATCTCGGATCACTTTCTCCAACGCCAGGTTGAAAAGGAGGAAGGCCAGACCGTCCCCTTGTCGGAGTCGATTATAGATGTTGATTGGTCTGGACAGTGTTCCGGATACCTTTACTTGGCTTGACACATTGATCATGGTCAGCCTACATGGTCTTGTCAGTTTGTTGGGGATGCCGAATTCTCTCATGGCTTTGTAGAGTTCTACCCTGGCTATGCTATCATAGGCGGGTTTAAAGTCTATGAAGAGGTGTTGAATTGAGTTTTGAAACTCTAGACATTTTTCCATAGCCTGCCTCAAGGTGAAAATCTGATCAGTCGTTGATTTGCCTGGGCTGAAGCCACACTGGTAATGGTCTATGATGTTTCTGGCGTATGGGGCCATCCTGTTTTGTAGGATAGCGGAGAATATCTTATACACGGTACTCAACAACGTTATACCGCGATAATTAGTGCACGCTGTGATATCTCCTTTTTTGTTTACCGGGCAGAGGATGCCTTTTCTCCAGTCTTCTGGCATCACTTCCCCATACTTGCACAATTAATTCATGAATCGCTTGGCGTAATGTATTCCCTCCATATTTAACCATCTCCGCTGCGATGCCGTCTGCACCCGAGGCTTTGTTGTATTTGAGCCGGCTGATGGCTCTGCTAACTTCTTCTATGCTTGGTGGCGGCAGCATAGCATTGTCATCAGATATTGGTGGAAGCTCCGAATCCTCAGTTAGCTCGCCATTTAGCAATTCATGAAAGTGCTCTTCCCATCGCTCCAAGATGCCTTTAGGATCGGTGATCAGATTCCCTTCTTTGTCCTTGCAGTATGTGCAACGTGATGTGAATTGCGTCATACTGCGGACTCTTTGGTAGAACTCCCGCGCCTGGTGCGGCCGTCGTTCTCTGTGCTGTTCTAGCTCACAGACGAGATTTTCTTCCCAGGCTTCCTTTTTCGTCTGTGAATTCTCTTTTCTTCTTTTCTGAGCTCTTTATAGTTCTCTTCGTGTGCCCGTGTTCTCTGAGACTGCTGCATGGCGCGATACGCAGCATTCTTACGTTCAGTTGCCAGCTTGCATTCATTATCGAACCAGTCGCTCCGATCTTTACGACTTCTGCCTAAGATGGAATCATCAGTACTAATGACAGTATTTTTAAGGCGGGTCCAGTTCTCGTCGACGCCCGGCATCTCATCCCCAGGACTTAGGGCGAGTTCTAATGCATGACCGTAGATGCATGATTCGATTGCGTACGTTGATTGTTTGTGATCTCAAGAGGTCCAAGTAGGCATAAACGCCATCTAGGTCTCTCTTTTTGGTTTCTGAACGTCTGGAGAGTTCTGGCTGCATTCCGTAAGCCGAATACCTTTTTGCCGTTTTATGCATGTCGTTCTGAGCCTGAGTGATGGGTATTTGATGGTACATGACTAACAATCTCATCTTGGAGATAATTGTGCAACCTAGAAGTTTCACCAAAAAAAATGTGGATTTGCTTGATCGGGTATCTATCCAGCACAGTGACTTTATTATGGCGATGGCTCTAAGCAAGTCCTGTTTACGAACCATATGTAGTGGAGCTGCTGCGGCGGGTAACCAAAGTCTAGAAATTAACAAGTCTATCATCTTCATATGGTTGATGAGTAAAAGGCGAACAGCTATATGAACAAGTTTTTCAAATGACGATACGCGTTTGCACACAACTAAACAACGGAAACTTTCATATAAAATGGGGATATACTTAATGTATGGATGCATATTTGCTCGTTTTTTTTTTATTTAAAAAAAAAAAACAGCTGATTCAATTTTCTTTATTTTTCTGTTCTGCATACTTTATCGTAAAGAGAGAATCTGGCTTTGTCTCGCCGTTGAGTTTTGCTTTGTCCATATCGGACTATGGATGGACTTGTGTGTGATGTTCATATATACACAACTAACGGGGGGTAAATTCTTATGAAGATGAAAGACTTGTTATAACTAGACTTTGCGGGTAATCAGGATCGGCAAGACTCCACTTGGATCATATGTTTGAATTCTCCACTTTTAATTTCTCCAGATGGATTCGCCACGCATGTGGGGGCACATTGTGTTTAAATGGAAGATTGAAGTTGTAGTCAATTCCACTTCTTTTATTAACACGACTATTACTTATTCCACAATTCTTTAAATAATCCTACGACGCGTCACAATTATTCGTCCGTTCGCTTTTAACCCTCGGCTTCAACTGTCCTCGACGCACAAACTTCCTTATTTTTGGAACTATTTCATCATCCTTCCTTCATATCTATCTATCTATCTATGTGCCCCTTAATCCCTCGTGGGACATAGGGCGGAAACAGTTGCCCTCCAGCGGACTCTGTTTTGCGCGACAGCTCTTAGCTCTGACCAGGATCTCCCAGTAGTTGCGGCCTCTGCTAGTAGGGTTCTCCTCCACGTTGTTCTAGGTCTTCCAACTCGACGGGATCCTTGCGGGTTCCAGTCAAGGGCCTGTTTGGCTAGATTTTCGTTATCGCGTCGCAAGGTGTGGCCAACCCAATTCCATTTCCTTCGCCTGATTTGGTCGTCTATCCTTTCTTGGCCGGCACGGCGCCATAGCTCTTCATTTGAAATTCTATCTTGCCAGCGGATTTTTAGGATACGACGTAGGCATCTGTTTATGAAGACTTGTAGGCGCCCTGTGATGAATTGGGTGACTTTCCATGTTTCGCAACCGTATAAAAGAACTGCCTTAACGTTGGAGTTGAACAGCCGCAATTTGGTGTTGGTTGAGATCTCCGTTGATCTCCATATGCGGAACAAGCATGCATATGCGCTTCGTGCTTTATTTATTCTGGAACTGACATCTTCTTCTGCACCGCCATTTTCGGTAATAATACTACCGAGGTAGCAGAATTTATCTACCAGTTCCACGTCACGGTTATTCAGCGCACTTCGTTCAAGTGTGTTTGCATTTATCCGCATTTCTTTGGTTTTATTCGGATTCAGCCTTAAGCCTGCTAGACTACTTTCTGTTGCCAAATTGTTTAACATGTTTTTTAGCTCCTGATGTCTGTGGGCCAGCAAACAGATATCATCTGCGTAGTCGAGGTCCTTAAGGCGATCTAGCAAACCCCACTGTATGCCGCCTGTTCTACTATCTAGAGCGCCAACAAGAATGTCATTTATTACTATAAGAAATAGTAATGGGGATAGTAAGCATCCTTGTCGTACTCCTGAACTCACCTCAAAGCTGTCGGATAATTTTCCGTTATGGAGAACTCTGCATTTGGAATTGTTGTATAGGGCTTTTATCAATTCTATTATCTTATCCGGCAGTCCACGTCGCCGTAATGCCTGCCATATAAAGCTCCTATTAACCGAGTCGAACGCTTTCTCATAATCTACGAAAGCAAGGTAAAGGGGGGATCGGAATTCAGTAGACTGTTCCACTATTATTCTTAAGGTGTTGATGTGATCTATACATGAACGGCCCTTCCTGAATCCGGCCTGCTGCCTTCTAAGCGTTTGATCTACTGCCTCTCTTATTCTTGATAGTATAGTGTGGGACAAGATTTTACCCACAGTAGATAATAGACAGATGCCTCTCCAGTTGTCGCATATTGTTAGATCCCCCTTTTTGGGTATTTTGACTATGATACCTTCCGTCCAATCCTCCGGAAAGGTACATTTG
This sequence comes from Thereva unica, assembly GCA_949987705.1. Taxonomy (NCBI): domain Eukaryota; kingdom Metazoa; phylum Arthropoda; class Insecta; order Diptera; family Therevidae; genus Thereva; species Thereva unica. The sequence goes on from OX465282.1 coordinate 68,474,180, forward strand.
TTCCATGCTAATTCGAGGATTGGCTGAAGCGCATCTGCTATGAGGCTTGAGTCGGCTTTCAACAATTCTGGCGGGATGCCATCTTTTCCAGCTGCTTTACCATTGGCCATCGCATGAATTGCGGTTACTATTTCCGTCTTGGATGGGGCCCGGGTGTTGATTCTTATCGGCTGTGCATTGTTGCTGTTTTCCTGAGGTTCCTGTGTGAGTGAGCCATTCAGGGCGGCGAAGAAATAATCTCTCCATCTTTGGAGCTGCTCCTCGTCGCTGCACAGCAGCCTTCCATCCGCACTCTTAACGGCATGCTTTTTAGTAGAGTGCTTTCCCGAGAGCTGTTTAGTAATTTGGTACAGCACTTTACTGTTGCCTGTGTTTGCCGCGTTTTCCGCTTTTTCTGCGAGCTCATTTATCTGCTGCCTTTTATCACGTCGGACACTTCTCTTAACCTCCCGATGTAATTGGGAGTATTCCCGTTCAAGTTGGTGACGTCTATCCGGGTCGCTTGTAGAGTTTATGTTATTTTTGAGGGCCCTCCTGCGTTCTATTTTTTGCCAGGTGCTGTCCGAGATCCAATGTTGCATGTTTCTCTGGACATAACCGATACTCGTTTCCGCAGCCGTCAATATAGCGCCCTTTGTTGCACTCCACAGGTCTTCAATATTTGTGTCGTCAGAAACGGTTTGCTGGTTTAATATTTGCTGCAGGTTTCCAGCAAATTCTCGCTTTTTAGCGCTCTCCCGCAAGAGGTCAACGTTAAACCGTCTACGGTTTATAGATTCACGTTGAAAGTTTCTGATTGCAGCGATTCTAAGGCGAATAGTTGCTACTACCAAATGGTGGTCGCTTCCAGTGTCCGCTCCCCTGAAGCTCCTGACATCTTCCAGAATGATTCTCCATCCTTCATATACTATCTGACAAAATACAAGCTCAGTAACTAACTACCGTATTCTAAGAACATCGCTGTGTTGTCTCTGAATTCGAATTTCTTTTCTTTCCTCCTTCAAATCTGGGTCAGTGCAACAACAACACAACGTGGTTCTTTTACATAATTTTCAATACATAAAAGGGATGAGGCTTAAATTTTCGTAAATTAGGATTTTACAATAATATATGTATACATTGGCGATGCGCTGTTGCCTATTTGCTTTTTTTTTAATGTAACAATAATACTTTATGGATGTTATTTTCATTGTTGCCATATATTTCGGGGCTTTGACTTAAATCTTTACAATTAAAATTCAGACATTTATTTATTTTAATTTTGTTACTACAAAGTAAGGAATGAAATGTTAAATTGAAGTAGATTGGTGTAATAGTCGGAGTATAAAGGTACGGTGGGCGGAGGTTTTGAAGAAGGTGGGAGTAAGCCCTGCGTTTGAACTTTTGGATGTCGTAGGAGCTCGGAAATACTGACTGCGAGAGATTATTCCACAGTCTAGTTTTTCTATTAATAAACGAATTGCTACATTGTTGAGTGCGTGAACGGGCAAGCTGCAAGTGGTGGGAGTGAAATGTGTTTTTTGATTTGCGCGATATCGTGCAGGAATTACCACGTTCAACCCACACACACATACAGTAAAACCCGGATAGGTGCTCTCCGCTTAACATCATATTAGAGCCATATTAGCCATATTAGACTTTGCAACACAAGAACTTTTCTTTCATTTTGTTTTCCACTTAAATACTTTGATATATATTCGCGGTAGTGTGTCCCTCTTAAGACCATAACTGCTTTCATTTTTATACGCTTTATGGGCCATCCATAACTTACGTCACACGAATTTCATGATTTTTCCCCTCCTCCGTCCTTGTGACAGCTGGTCACATTTGTTAGACCCCCCTCTCTAGTGTGACGTCACATATTTTGCAATTTTACATCTAGAAATTATCAAATTAAAACAGCAATTCCGAAAATAGATTTACTTCCATTTAAATTATTTTTAATCAAATCAAACCTTTCAAAAAATTAAGAAAACAAAAAACAATTAATTAAATTAATGAATGATAAAAACTAAATCATCTTGGGTGCATGAACTTTAAACCCACTCGCATAAATTCACTGGTCTGCACAATTTTTCTCCTTTCCAATTTAATAGTCGTATCCTAAGTATTTTTTCGCGCTGAATCCGAATCCGTTGGCCAAATTGCCCTATCACGTCAGGATTTTGAGCAATCCTAACCTAAAAGTGCCAAAAAGCGTGTTTTTTGCACTTTTGCGCGTTAAATATATCAAAACTATGGAATGATAGGGCAAATCGGACAACGGGATCGTTTTCAGCATGCCAAAATCTACAGAAAACCATGTCGAAAGCGTTAAATTTGAAAAACTTTTTTTGTAATACTGAAAAGAAAAACTTCTTGGCGCGAAATCGACGAATTTTATTAACACATGATATCATCGTTTTAAGTATGTTTTAAACAGTCCGAATAAATAATTTCTGCGCCCACGAACTTCTAATTCATATTTTTAATGTTCTTTTGGTGGGATATCACTCTTTTTTGTTCTATTGAGTGTACTATATCGCTTATTATGTTCTATTTATGATACCCTTTCATTTGATACCCACGTCGATTGAATATACTATACCGCTTATGGTATTCTACTTATGATACCCTTTCAATTGATACCCATATCGAGGGGGTTGTGAAGAAAATGGTAATCCGTGAAGAAAATGGTAATATTTCATATTTTTAGAAATAAATTACAATTACGAACTCGGCAAAAGTATTAATCAATATTTCAAAATTTTACTGTACATCCGTACTATGAACTACATATGTTTTTACAGTACCTAACGCAATCTGACTGAGCTGTGACTAACAACTTTTTTATGAACACATTTTGTTAATCATCTAATTCCATTTGGCGTCAATAGTGCGAGTAAACACTTTTCGACTAACTAGTAGCACCACCTCATTTATTGAGCAATTGAAATAGCTTATAACGCCATCCGATAGAATAATTTTGAGTACTCATTTTTTAGACTGAAGGAGAAAAAAAAGTTCGTTTCGAAATGTAAAGAATGTAAAAATTAAGAAAACGAAGAATGATAGGAAAAAAGCTTATGGAATAACTAGCTGGGACCCGGTACGCCTCGCTGCACCCATAGCCAATAGTAAACAATAAAAACCATCCACTGACTTTGTATTTTTCGAGATATCAATTTTACACAGATGAAGTGCCTCAAAGAACATGGGTCTTGCGACGGTCGCCATAGATCGCTATATTGAGTATACTACATTGCTTATTGTATTCTACTTATCATTCCCTTTCATTTGATGCCCGTGTCGAGGGGGTTATGAAGAAAGTGGTAATCCGCCCTCTTGAGATGGCCGCCATGGATTGAATTTACTTTATTGTATTCGACTTATCATACCCTTTCATTTGATACCCATGCCGAGGTGGTTGTGAGGAAAGTGGTAATCCGGCCTCTTGGATCTAACGTATATTGAGTATACTATATTGCTTATTGCATTTCAGTTTAGTTTCAATAGCGTCATGGCCTACCTATGGTTTGGCAACTGCGTAAATTTGAAATTTTCATTAAATGTAATGATTCAATTTAATGACAAATTTACATTTACGAAGCTGTCAAACAATTGGTAGGCCATGAAGCTATTGAAACTAAAATGAAGTGAAAATTCCTAAAATTACCATTTTCTTTTGGATTTTTCAACTGTTTTTTTGGTTAAAGTTTTTATACCGTTTTTATAGCCTACAACCTATTCTCAGACTTACCAAATATACACAAAAAATTTCATACAAATCGGTCAACCCGTTTCGGAGGAGTTCGGTAACAAACACTGTGACACGAGATTTTTATAGATATAGATAAATTATTTATATTGTGGTTATCAGTTACAAATGAAAAATTACTTATATTGCTTATAAAAAGGTGATAAATCGCATAATTTTATAAAAAAAAAACACCTTGTTTTCCTTGTTTAGGTGTAAATAAGGCTTTAGCTGTTTGCCCTTACGAACTCGGCAAACCACCGCTTGCCTTGATAAGGAAAGACGTCAACGACTTGAACGGGAATATTCCCAATCACACCGGGAAGTAAAGAGAAAAAGCGAAAAATGCGGCAAACACAGGCAACAGTAAAGTGCTCTTCCAAATTACTACACAGCTCTCGGGAAAGCACTCTATTAAAAACCATGCCGTTAAGAGGGTGCATGGAAGGCTGCTGTGCAGCGACGGGAAGCAACTCCAAAAAGAGAGAGATTACTTCTGCGCTGCCCTGAATGGTCCACTTGCACAGGAGCCTCAGGAAAACAGCAACAATGCACAGCCAATTAGAATCACCACCCGGGCCCCATCCAAGACGGAAATAGTAACCGCAATTCATGCGATGGCCAATGGTAAAGCAGCTGAAAAAGATGGCATCTCGCCAGAATTGCTGAAAGGCGATTCAAGCCTCATATCAGATGCGCTACAGCCAATCCTGGAAATAGCATGGAACACCTGTACATTTCCAGAGGATTGGACACAAGGTATCATAGACAAAATGCCAAAAAAGGGGGACCTAACAATATGCGGCAACTGGAGAGGCATCTGTTTATTGTCTACCGTGGGCAAGATTTTGTCTCATAATATATAAGCTAGCTAGGATAAGAGAGTCAGTAGACCGAAAGCTTAGAAGATAGCAGGCTGGATTCAGAAAGCGCCGCTCTTGGATAGACTATAATAATAGCGTTCGACTCGGTTAATAGGAGCTTTATAAGGCAGGTACTACGGCAATTTGGACTGCCTGCTAAAATAATAGAATTGATAAAAGCCCTATACAACAATTCCAAAGGCAGAATGCTCCACAAAAATTATCCGACATCTTTTAGGCGAGCTCAGGAGTACGACAAGGATGCCTACTTTCGCCGTTACTACGAAATCCTTGTCGGCGCTCTAGATAGTAGAACAGGCAGCATACAATGGGGTTTGCTAGACCGCCTTAAGGATCTCGACTACGCAGATGATATCTGTTTGCTGGCCCACAGACATCAGGACCTGAAAAACAATGAAAAACATATTAACCAATTTGGCAACAAAAAGTAGTCCAGCAGGCTTACGGCTAAATCCGACTAAAACTAAAGAAATGCGGATTAATGCAAACACCATTGAACGGACTGCGCTGAATAACCGTGACGTGGAACTGATAGATAAATTCTGCTACCTCGGTAGTATTATTACCGAAAATGGCGGTGCAGTAGAAGATGTCAGTTCCAGAATAAATAAAGCACGAGGCGCATATGGGTGTTTCTCTGTAAACTGGTAAATTTTTGCAAGAAATCTGTCCCAGTAACTTTTTTAAGTGAATATGAAAAAAAATATACAATTAAATAGATATCTATCTGGTGGATAATAAACAGTAAGGGACCCAAATATATTTGTTTTATTTTAGGACTTATTGAGTAAATTTAAAAAATTCATATGTCTGAGGACTGTTGCATATGTCAGAGGATTGTATATATAAGTGAAATGAGCATTTATTAGTAGTATATATACTTTAAAAACATTCCTCATGACGCATATATATAAAAATAAAACAGTCTTCTTTGTTAGTTCCAAGTTCTCTGTGTGGTTCCAAGTAAACTTGTGAACTTTTGTTTCTTCCTTAGACACTTTCTTCTTTCTCGCGCCATAATTAAAAGATGGTTATAGACCTAAAACAAAGGCAAAAGTACAATAATAGTCCCCTAATAAATGAAACACTCCTGTTTCTGTATGTAGCGGGGGACTGTTGACCGGGGACTGTTGGCAGGGGACTGTTTAATTTGTGTAATTGTTACGGTACCATAAAATTCCTTCATTATGACTTTATTTTGTTTTATAGAAACAATATAAGCCATCTTATTTAAAACGATGCACAATAGAGAAAACTGGAACACTTTAAAAAAAGAAAAATAACACTTACTAGGGGACTGTCGAATGTTGCGTACCGATGCGCGCATGTGCCCCTCTAACTCTTGTAACACTAAACAAAATGAGGTATAGCTACTTTTGGGGGTAACAAAGCTAACTTCATGTCGTTCACGTTTCGTTACGCCCATTAACAAGTCTGTCTTTACTGTAGATGGCCTGATGCGTCACTCGAAACCTTGGGCAGAGGACTGTTCATGAAATTCGGGGACCAACTTTAGGTTAAATTAAACTAATCATAAAATAGTTTAAATAAATTGATATTAGAGTCTAATAGCATATCATTTCATATTGATTAAATTGTGTTATATAAGTTAATTGTTTTTAAAATATTAGTTCAATTATTGAACTCAATAGAAAATATTTTGGTTTGGTGACCGGCCAGGGGACTGTTTTTAGACCTAAAAAATACGTTATTTAAACCATATAGGTTTTTAAGTGAGATATTTTCTATATTGTATACTATAGTTTAGATAGTTATAAATTGAAATTTGCAGAAATATAAATATTTCTCGCCATAGTTTACGTAATATTTGCCAAGGACAGCGATTTTACCACTTTGGTGAGAAACACCCATATGCATGCCTGTTCCGCATAAGGAGTCAACGGAAATCTCAACTAACACCAAATTGCGGCTGTTCAACTCCAACATTAGGGCGATTCTTTTGTACGGTTACGAAACATGGAAACCACCCAATTCATCACAGGGCGCCTACAAATCTTCATCAACAGATGGCTGAAAGGCCAAGAAAGAATAGACAACCAAATCAGTCGGAGGAAATGGAATTGGGTTTGCCACACCTTACAACGCGAAAACGAAAATCTAGTCAAACAGCCCCTTGACTGGAATATCCAAAGATCCTGTCGAGTCGGAAGACCTAGAACAACGTGAAGGAGAACCCTACTAGCAGAGGCCGCAGTAACTGGGAGATCCTGGTCAAAGCTGAGAGCTGTCGCGCAAAACAGAGTCCGCTGAACGGAAGGCAACTGTTTCCGCCCTATGTAAGAAGGTGAAAAACCTTATCCCTATATAAAACGGGGTAAAATAAATTGAAAACCCATGTAGGTAGGCAGGTATCTAAAGGCGTAAACACCGACTAAGCGAGGACGGGGTTACAATTGGAGATAAAAAAGTAGCTACCTTTTCGTTGTCGCACTTGTGGAAAACACTTACAACCAACAAATCCATCTTAGTTACAAAAGCGTGTCAACCATTAAAAGACTACTTCCAATAAAGCTTCAGGAAAGAGTTTACGAGTTTTGATTTTGCTTCTGTTTTTTTTTGGAAAATATAACTCAGTGATTATAAAACTAGAAAAGTCTAATGGCACACGGGCATCGATTGGGTTGATTAATTTTGGTTTGGTTAATGTAAGGGGGTTTAAATGAGTAGTCCAGACTCCAGACCTTCTTTCAATCCGCTTCAACCCACTTCTCAGCTTCGCTGACGACGGTACTCTATGTACGTTACTCGTACAGCTTCGATACAAGACAGACTCATGCCAGATCCTGTCTTGATGATCGCGAACTAATGTCCAACTCGATTAATAACGACATTGAACTCATTCTAGAGTGGGGAAAGAAAAATCGTGTTGAATTCAACCCCGCCAAAACCAAGTACTATCTTATCTCCAAAAATAAGTTCAACACCTCTCCACCCTTGAAAGTGGATGAAGTTCAACTAATGGCCGATCCATCCCTTCACATCTTAGGCGTGACATTCGACAAAGACTTGCGATGGAATGACCACATATTCCAAATCGCCAAACAAGGATCCCAGTGCTTGGGATTTCTTAAGAGGTGCAAGTTCCTCCTCCAGCCATCGGCCCGGGCTGTTATTTATAAATCCTACATTCGGTCTCTTCTCGAATATAACTCCCTCGTTTGGGGCGGCGCTCCAATAACCACCTTGGCATGGTTAGATAAGGTCCAAAAAGGCCCTTAAATTAATTGATGACGATGCCGCTTGCTCCACCATCGACCCCCTCAGCCACCGTAGGAATGTAGCAGCACTGACAAAATTTTATCGCTACTATCATAGTGACTGTTCCTCCGAGTTAATCGCTCTCCTGCCTCCACGGCATTCTTATACCCGCAACACCAGATTAGCCCACTCGTCTCATTCCCTACACCTGCAACTCCCCCTTTCACGCACTCAACAAGATATGAATTCGTTTGTTAATAGAACAACTCGGCTGTGGAATAATCTCTCTCAGTCAGTACTTCCGAGCTCCTACAACATCCAAGAGTTTAAACGCAGGGTTCATCACCACCTTCTTCAATACCATCCCGTACCTTTATAACCCCTCCAACCCCCTCCCCGTACTAAGCATACTGCTAGATATTGCACCATGACGTGACAAATGACATGACGGACTAGTAGTACAAAGGGTGATTCCTAAGCTTAGCACTGCCACATAAAATAAAAAAATCTGGCTCAGAAGAAGAACGTTTATCAGAGAGTTCTGAGAGGGTCCTGTTCAAGTCCGGTCTTCGTCCATTAAAGACCTTCTTGACAGTCTGTTCCGCTAGTGGGATACGTACGCAATAGGCATAACTTCGCGCAGTGTTCACCCTGTGGATTGCCCTTTCACTCCTTAAAAAAAGGGTTGGCTGACAAGAAAAATTCCAATTACTTAATTTATTTTATTCTTAGTTTAATTTCGAAAGTTAGGCTGTTCCCATATACTGGCTAGAGTAATAACTAGTGGGATGTTGTGGCTAGAGACTATTTACGCTTTTTCATGGTATTCTTTCTGTTGAATAACACTTCAGACTGGATGTTATGATCTTCTGAGTATCACTATTAAATAATATGTATAAATCAGTGGTAGATTCAAAACATGTTCCACCGAAGTAAAAAAAAATTATATTTCACCGCGGCCGAGGATTGAACTTGGTTCCCCGGGATATATCTAACCGATATATGTACTTTATTAGAAATCTCTTTTTTGTCGTTAAATAAACTTCCGGCTGGATTTTCCAAACCATTTTTAGTCAGTTTTAGGTCTTTTGATCAAGAGCTACAATTTGATGGCCCAAGTCTATAGCGACAGTACTTTCAGAGATGAAAGAAGGTCACAGACGGACAGACAGACAGACGGACAGAGCCCCTGTATAAGCTTTTTTTACATTCTTTTATTTAACTTGCATGGTATGTGACCAAATCTTGGAAGTTAAATTTGACGCACTTCCCGGTTTCGGATAGAGCTGAAATTTTGCATACACGTTTAGTTTGGATGACAATGCAATCTGGCCATTTTGTAAAAATATCAAGATGGCGGTTCCAAAATGGCGGCCGATTTTTGAAATTTAGCTCCGCGGCCCTCTGACATGGGTATCAAATGAAAGGATATGACAGGTAGAACACAATTAGCTATGTGGCGTCATTCCAAATTCAAAATGGCGGCCAACACTAAATTGCGGAGAGCTTATAATAGACTAAAAAGTAGAAAATATAACCGATCAAGTTCTAATTTTGCACACACTCGTAGTTCGGGTGATAATTAATGTGTATGAATGATGAGATGAATAGTTGAGTTAACCCTTAACCACCTACCACCGGTCTCAGAGACCGCAACGAATTTTCGAACTAAAATTTTTCGATGTGTGCGTGTCGTGGGGCAGAGTGCTTCCTGCTAGCTTCCATATACCTTTTCTACACATCGAACAGTATCACGCT
>OX465282.1:68483976-68647854 GCA_949987705.1 Thereva unica
AACAGTATCACGCTTGAGCTCGGTGAATGTACATGTGTGCGCGTCTGGCTTTGGTAATTAAAAATATTTCGCAAGCGGTCTCCATGACCGCAGGTAGGTGGTTAAGGGTTAAGGGTGAATTGAAAATAAAGAAGCAATACACGTTACAAAAAATCACAAACAAACAGAGATGCCGCTGTCAACTTAATTCAACTACTCAAATACTGAACTCATGGTCCGTATGCATAATTTCAACTCAACCCAGGTAGCAGAGCTGAGTCGAGTTCAGTCAACCTTAACCCAACTCGACTCCTGTTTACATGTAGTTAGACTTGGGTTCAACTTGAGTTCAACTCATCGGGGGCCTCTGTAGTCTAGAGGTAATGCGCCTGACTGCTATCCCCAGAGGTCCCGGGTTCGAATCCCGGCGGCGCCCACGATCCTTCGACTTTCCCACCTAACTTTCCTTCTTTCTTCTTCCCTCTTTACATTCCAGACTTCCCTGTCATAGCCTTCCCTAGTCCTTTCCCGCTCCACCAAGCGCATACCATCGGTTGGTTGATGAGATTCAACTCGTTTCAGGAGGCATAACACTCCAGCGAGTTGTTCTCGACGCCCCGATGTCAGAGTCGCGAAATGGTTGTGAGTAGGTGGAATAAAAATATCGCGGCTAGGTTGTGACAGTTACTTCCTTCTCTTCTCTCTATCTTCCGGCTAGAGCTGCTGTTCGACATTCACTCTATACGAAAAAAATAGATTGTCGACAGTACAAAGGGACTTTCCCTAAGCCTCTAGTCTGTCACATAAAAAAAATGTATAAGTACTAAATGCAATCTGACCTTTTTGTAAAAAATCAAGAAGACGGTTCCGAGATGGCGGCCGTTTTTGCAATTATGTTCCACCGAGCCCACGACATGGGTATCAAATGAATACAGTAAACTGTGTGACGTAATTTTAAATCTAATAGAATTGCCATCATAAAATGGCGGAATTCATATAATAAACTAAAAAGTAGAAAATAAAATAAATGGTTAAAAAAAATTTTTTAAAAAATTCTTTTAACTAACAAAAAAAATAAAAAATATTTAAAAGAAAGCGTGAAATTTCAATTTTAGTGAAAAAGTTAATTAAAAGAATGGCGCATTTTTCATCAAAAAATTTTGTTAGAATTTTCTTCAAAGTGAATTGAGCAAAGCAACAAGTTTAAATTAATTTTTTTACTATGCCTTATAAATTAATACATAAAATCTTAAATATATTGAAAAATAAAACAAAATTAAAAAAGATGATTTTATAAAAAAAATGTGAATTTGAAATTAACAAAGCAAAAAATTGAGGGTTATTATAAATCTTACGCGATTTACAGTTATATTTTCAATTTTTGATTAAAAATGCGCCATTCTTTTAATTAACTTTTTCATTAAAATTGAAATTTCACGCTTTCTTTTAAATATTTTTTATTTTTTTGTTAGTTAAAAGAATTTTTTAAAAAAAATTGTTTTTTAAACCATTTATTTTTTTTTGAAAAAGCTAAAAAACCATACATTCGATTTTTGGTGTACTTTTTATTAGTTCATTTTAAAATTGAAGCATGTTTTTTTAAACCCTATATTTTGTTTTAAAAACATTCAATTCACAAAAACAAAACTCTTAACTAAATGCCATCAATGTGCTTTATCTATCATTTATAATCTTCATACTAAACCAACTGCTCCGAATGGGTAATGCACATATTCATTAGTTGATAGCAAACAAATGTATATTTATTGCACAGCAAATTCTTGTGTACTTAGTTTATTGTTTATATTTACTACATGAATAGACAAATGTGTAATTTCCGACATCGATTGTATCGTTATTAAGATGCGAGTTTACGTTGTATTTCTTCATTTCCTGTTTAACTGTCCGCAAAACACGAGGTCGTTAAAGGCCAAAGGGACATTTTAAATTGCAAAAAATAGCAAGCTATTTTTGAGTTCGTTTACAACGGTATACTTACTGGGCTGACTTTGAAATTGACCTTTCAGTCCCGGAAGTCACCCGAAGCAAAGATTTAAAGAATACACGTGCACAGACTTTCAATAAATGTCCGTTCAGCAAAGGGTGTTTCCACTAAAGGCAATTTCCTTCAGATATAGAATTCAATTTTGTGTAAGCGTCGTTCTTGTTCTTACAATTTTTAAATTCTATATCGCACGGGTGCCAGGGATTGTGGAAGTAATCAGGGTCAGTGACTTCTCCCCCGGCAAATGTTTTATGTGGACTCTTCCAGGTGTGAATTAGCTTTCTCTCTAAAATGACTTACATTCAGTATAAGGCTGGTCATAGCTGCTAAATATAAATTTTTATCTTCCCCTATTTATAGTTCACATCATAGGCGTAACCAGGATTTTTCGGGAGGGGTCGATTCAGAATATTTAAAAAAAACTCAATGGAGAGCAAAAATGAATTTTTATTATGATACATACATATGTATATGTATGTATGTTTTTAAACTTAAAAACTGTTTGCAGAAGAGTTCTTGCATTTTCCTGGGAAATTTAATAACACTTTCTCCGTGTCGAAATGAACTGTGTAGTAGATATTAGGTAAGTCCTGAGATATTGTGTTCGGCGGATAGGATATCAATCAAACAAAATGTCCTCTGCGAAGTAGCTGTTGAGATGGGTAGCCTAGCCAAGACTTTTAGGAAGCAGGGGAAGTTAGGGTATAAGCCCTCGTGTCAGTGGTCCAATGCTTACACAGTACTCTTAGCCCTGTTATCAGAGTGGCACACTTTTCGCCGGATTTTAAACTTTGCTTTGACAATTACTGTATTCGTTTCTGGCAAAAACTGCTACCTACTTTGCAGTGCACTCGGCCATCTCTGCGTTATCACAAGTCCCACAGTTTTGGGGCACAGTGCTGCATAAGGCAGTAATTTTTTTGATTGGGAAAACGAGGAGTTAGATGATTGCTCATTACAATATCTACTAATGGAATAAAACAGTTGATTTTCTAGTGGCTTCGAACATTGGAGACTGGAGCATTCATGCGATGCACTCGTCTTCTTGCTATGAGAGGCGTTTGTATGATACCTCTATTTTGTAGCAAAGCTCTTTCAAAACAGTTTGAAAATCATAGTCCGCATTATTTCTAGTACGTTTCAAGGAAATGATACAACATCAATTTAGTTTTTAACAATTCACAGTCGACTGCTAGCTAATGATTTTGTTTTAATAAACAAGGCTTTTGTAAAGTTGGTCGAACGCGATGGCCTCAACATTTTTTTTTATGTGACACACTAGAGACTTAGGGAAGGCCCCTTTGTACTGTCGACCATGTATTTTATTTAAAATGTCGAACAGCAGCTCCAGTCGGAAGATAGAGAGAGAAGTGAAGGAAAGAACTGTCACAACCTAGCTGTGGTATTTTATTTCACCTACTCCCAACCTACACGACTCTGACATCGGGGCATCGAGAACAACTCGCTGGAGTGATATGCCTCCTGAAACGAGTTGAATCTCATCAACCAAGCGATGGCATGCGCTTGGTGGAGCGGGGAAGAACTAGTGAAGGCTATGACAGAAGGAATCAGGAATGCAAAGAGGGAAGAAGAAAGAAGGAAAGTTATGTAGGTGGAAAATTGGGAAAGGCTAGGACCGTGGCACCGCCGGGAATCGAACCGGGGACCTCTGGGATAGTAATCACGCGCCTTACCCCTAGACTACCGAGGCCCACAAGCTTTGGACATGACGCTGTATGAATTTGTATCTTTCTTGCAACTCTTCCAGTGCCAGCGCAAATTTCTTTGAACCGAATTAGGTACTGCATCATGTTTGTGTATCTACCGCGAGTTTTTTTTTATATGGAATGGTCAAGCTCAGGAATCATCTTTTGTACCACTAGACCGTCATGTCGTTCAACTCATGGTGATCTAGTAGTAAGCTTAAGCATAAGGAGAAGGCAGTCAGCCTCGCGTTTGCACTGCTCGTGAGCGCATCCATTTTTTAACAGCCAGGTGAGTCACAACCGCCAGGGCCAGCGAGAGACAGTCTTGTTGGAGTGTTATGCCTCCTGAAACAAGTGAATCCCACTAACCAGCCGACAAAGGCTGTGACGCCAACAGTGCCAGATAACCAGGTGAACAAGAAGGTGCACCGACCGCTAGATGAAGACCCCACCTAAGCGGAAATTTTGTACCCTATTATTAACCGGTTAAGCCGGCCGGATACCTTATTATAGCTACCTTGAAATGAGTTTCACACATTGCCAGAACTGTTGGTTTGAAGAAGTCGTATTACTCTTTCCAAAATGGCTATAGGCTGAGCGAACGAGTGAAACAAACAACAGATGAGCAAGATCTGAACCGTTCGTAATTAACCCACTTACAATAAGATTAGTCGAACTTCATGTCAGATGTTAGTAGTCGGAATAAACTCCAAAAATGAATCTGTGACGCATACCTATTTCATTAGTTTGTTCGGTGACGATTTCTCCTCATGGCCCATTTTAGACAATTTCAGCTTTGAATGACATGAGTGCTCACAATTTTCTTTCCACTATAAGGAGATGAGTGCTAGGGTCATTTTGATCCCATCATAATATGTAGCAAGAACTAGAAAGGACTTAAAAAAGTCAAGCATCCTTTTCCTACAGCGGAAAATTCTTCAGATAAGCAAAACATAAGGAATTGTTTCCAGTGTCAAACATTTTATTTTTGGAACATGTAGTTACATCGTATGGACATTTTCTACCTCTAGCAACCGCCGCTACGTAAGTTATCGGCCACTATGTCAAAAATTTACCGGTTATTATTCGAATTATAAAGTATGACCTTTGAAAATTTCATCAAATTTCACTTAAAATATCCGGAGTTATCACCACAAAACCAAAATTGAGCAGTTTCTTCAGTTTTTGATTTTTTGAGGTTATGTGTGCAAATAAAAATTTCAAATTGTAACCGCTGGTAGCCAATATCATAACGAACAGCCTCTATTTTTTCGATTCTTTCGGATCTACACATTCCGAGATATACGCATCTTTATTTAGAAAAAACGACCAAAATGGTAAGTTTTTCACATAATGGCCGATAACTTACGTAGCGGCGGTTGCTAGAGGTAGAAAATGTCCATTTCGTATAGTATTCGATGTAACTAACATGCTCCAAAAATTTGATTGGCAACAAAAATGAAGAAGAACCATTGAAGAAGGCCCAAATAGGACCAGATGTCATTACTAAAATATTTAATATATACGTAGCGGTAGCGACCCCTAAACCTAAGTCTAAAAATCCCAAAAAATTACAGTAATCCTTTTTTATATAGTAGAAAAAAGTAACAGGGTGCCCCAAAGAAAATTAAGAAAAAAGTTTTTTTAAGGACCACCCTACTTCACATGTATTAAACCAAATGATATAACGCAAAATGTTTATACTTAGACTTTATGAATCGTAATGAAAATTGGAACACATGTTCAGCTAGTTAGTTGTGTTCGCCTAGGGAAACAACCCCCGCAGCCCCTATTTTGCACCCGTGCATCGTTTTAATCACGGTTTTGACAATTTGATTTTATTGACTTAGACTTTATCAAACTTAATGAAAATTGGCATACACGGGTATCCACCCCCGCATCCCCTTTTTTCTGCCAATGGGAGCATAGGCTATCAGGTAATGATCTTGACGAAGTAGTATTATGCTTTTATACTATTCTTTTTAGCATCATTGACAAACATGTACCCAGGATTAAAAAAAGGGATAAATTATCGGAACCATGGCTGGATAAGGATATTCGTTCGCTTCGTAATCATAGAAATAAATTGTATAATATGATTAGAAATAACCCCAACGTAAACGCGGATTTGAAATTAGCATACACTAGGTTAGCCTCTGAATTTAGTGTTAGGTCACGCGAGGCCTATACTACATATCTCAACTCTATCGGAAATAGCATCATAAATGACCCCAAGAAGTTTTTCGCTTTTGTTAATACAAAACGAAAGACTTTAGGCTATCCGACAACAATGACAAACGGTAGTAAACACTCTTCGTGCCCCCAAGAGATCTGTAGCATGTTTGCTGATAAGTTCAGCAAAGTTTATTGCCCCAAGTCCAATTCTAATACGCACACTGACACTTTTCTTATAAATAATCTTATAGATAATCTTTCCCTGTCTGTTGACGATATAATGTCCGGTTTAAATAATCTCGACACTAATAATGGTCACGGCCCAGACAATGTACCTGCAATTCTCCTGCAGCGCTGCTCAAAAGAGGTACTGCTTCCGCTCCACCTTATCTTTAACAGATCATTATCGCTAGGAAAGTTTCCTAATATATGGAAGAAATCCTACCTCACGCCAATTCATAAAGCTTCTGATAAACAATCGGTCGACAACTACAGAGGCATTGCTATCTTATCTTCAATCCCTAAACTTTTCGAGAAACTTATTCATGACAAGATCGCCCCCTTAATCGATCCTCATCTCAACGAAGAACAACACGGTTTCAGAAAAGGGCGCTCAACCACTTCTAACCTTATGGTTCTAACCTCCGAAGTGCTTTGTGGGATGGAGAACGGTTATCAAATCGATGCTGTTTATACTGACTTCAGCGAAGCTTTTGACCGAGTTGACCACAATACCTTAATTTCAAAGCTTTTTAAATTTGGAATTTCGGGACTTCCGCTGGAATGGATAAAATCATATCTTGACGGAAGATCACAGGTTATCAGATTCCAAGGATTTCTATCAAAGCAGATTGACGTCACTTCCGGCGTTCCTCAAGGCAGCCATCTAGGCCCTCTACTTTTTAATATATTCATCTCTGACTTATCTGAAAAATTAGGTAATATTCCTCATCTCTTCTACGCAGATGACCTCAAAATATATAGCACCATTAAGTCCCAAGCCGACGTATCATTTCTCCAGTCGAAACTCAAAGT
The DNA here is from genome assembly GCA_949987705.1 of Thereva unica. Classification (NCBI taxonomy): domain Eukaryota; kingdom Metazoa; phylum Arthropoda; class Insecta; order Diptera; family Therevidae; genus Thereva; species Thereva unica. Next base: position 68,490,877 of record OX465282.1, read on the forward strand.
ATTGCAAGATTGGTGCATAGTTAATAAATTACATCTCAACACTGACAAGTGCCATGCAATTACTTTCTCTCGAAAGAAAACCACTCAGCTGCACAACTATTATCTCAATGACAAGATATTGAATCATGTCGATCATATTGTGGATTTAGGTGTTGTCCTAGACAAGAAACTAAATTTCAATATGCACTACGATAATATTACTGCCAGGGCCAATAAGCTTCTTGGCTTTATAAAGAGAAGGGCTAAAGAGTTCGGTAATGTATGGGTTACAAAAACACTTTTTTGTTCCTTAGTCCGCCCAATCCTGGAATACGCTTGCGCGGTCTGGGATCCCATTTTCGAAGTTAACAAGATCAGGATTGAATCTGTTCAAAAGAAATTTCTCCTTTTTGCTTTGAGACATCTGCATGATCCGCACGATTTTCGAAGCCTGCCATCCTACAATGACCGGCTCAAAGCTTTAGAGCTTATGCCACTGTCGGCGAGGAGAAAAATGCTTATTTCATGCCTTACCCTGGACATTATAAATGACAACCTTAAAGTACAGTTTCTATCGCGTATGATCAAATTCAATGATGATGTTAGACATACAAGACATACGAAACTTCTTAAGGAATACCCGCACCGCACTGAATATGGAAGAAACGAGCCCGTCAACAGATGTTGTATGGTCTTCAATAGCCATGGATCATGTTTTTCCCCTACAATTGACAAAATATCCTTCAAGAAAAAACTTAGATCCCTACTTATAGTATGAATCCTTCCCACTAACAATTATCTTTAGCCAGTGTAATTTTTAAGACTGAATATTATAAGAAAAGTAATGTAATGTAATTTAAGTTATCCTTGTTTGGCTTATAAATAAATAAATAATGGGTTTTCAATTAGTTCGTCTCGATGTTTCGATGATTCTCGTTCATAATGACGCTTATTCATTATTTTTTTGTTTTCTATCCCTACTGATCTTTCTTCGGCAGTCATTTCACTCATTTTTGCGAATGACTTCATTTGGAAATTTCAAAGCTTTCTGGAGATATTAGCAAAACTGTAACTGTTAAGTACTTGTCAGACTTAACCAAAAAGAACAAATTTTTCGGTAACTAATAGAAATCCCGGAATGAACCGCAATTTACTGAAACTGTGTCAAGCGTAGAAAACAGTTCCCCAACAAAAAAATTCTGCTCAAGGGTTTGAAAAACTTGTAATGATTGTAAAAGGTAACGACATTTTTGCACGAGGTTGTCCGATTTTGAAAGTGATGTTTTGTTGGAAGGCTATCCCTGTGCAGAACCCAAACAAGATCACTTCGTTTAGGACGAGTCTCATTCCATCGAGTTTATTAGATACTAGCAAAACTTATCTATTTAAGGTCTTTCTGACACTGAGCCGGAGTTTTTTCATTTAAACAAAAAAAATGAATGCTATGAAATTTTATTCAGATTTTATTCGTTAATATTCTTCGTGCCGAATGAAGAAGTCGATATAGTTTTTGGTTTGCGCGGGATCTTGTAGGAACAAAATTCGCGAACGTCGCTTTAACAAAAAAAGGTTCGATCGAATTTTATGAAAATCTTTTCAGATCATATTTTGGTTGATATTCTTCGAAAGGTACCTCAACAAAGTCGATATCTATTATGGTTCGCGCGATATCGCGCAGGTACAAAAATCACTTATGTCGCTTAAACCAAAAAACTGCTCGACCAAATTTTATAAAAATCGTCAGTATATGGAAAGGGGCTACCTTTCAAAATGTAAAAAAGCGTGGACGCTAGCCAAAAGTCCCGGTGTTAATAATACAAGAATATAGGTAAAGAGTGCCACGCTTTTTTACATCGTCCACCAGGAGGAACTGTCATGATTTTCTTAATTAATCTTATATTTCCCAAAATATGTGCAGAGAAAAGGGTTACCGTAGCAGGGTCGTTAGCAGAGATTGCGGCAACTTTACTCACATAAGGAATAACAGCTCATTCTACTCGTATGTTTAAGATACCGATCGAACAAAGCTAAAGTTTTACAAAACTACATGAAGGTTGTCTGGGCCTGGGATGAATGTACCATGTCACATAAAGTATCTATTGAAGCCGCTAACGGAGCAATGCAACATTTCAGAACTAAAAACCAATTATTTTGAGGAGTAACTGTTTTATAGGCATAGATTAGAAAAAACTGAACGTTGTAAATGTTATTTCCAAATGAAACATCGAGTGTCGTGTATAAAGAAAATTTACAGTGCATTGTTAACCTTGCATTAATATAATATGAAGATTTTTGTATTGCCAGTGTGGGCAGTATGACCAGTTGCTAAAACATGAAACGACGAAACACGAAAACGGGAAGCAGCAACTGCCCTTTTCAGGATCAAATCAGTAGTGTCTTATAATGTTGCCAATGTTCGTTTCAAGCCGAAATGTATTTATTCGGGCGACAAATTGTGTTTTCGGGCTGCACATTGGGCACAAATTTTGCAAAATTGATGACCTTTTTTAGCACTATTTTTGGGGAAAAAAGTGTTGAAGTCGCCATAGGGAAGTTCTGCACAGGGTGCCAATTACCTGGGAACTTCAAAATCTATGTGCGCGAGTCGTACATATTATGATTGACTGTGTGTCTGTTGTAGTACAAAACTTTCCCGATAGATGGTGCTCAAACTTGAGTTTTAAAAAAAGTTATAGGTAACATATTTTTTTATAGGTAACTACATTTTTGTATGTACCCTAAATCATGTTTTGTAGATTTGTTCTTTGGTTCATTATATCTTTTTTTATCCCGGACTATGCGCACATATTTTTATTTGTTTAAAGGCGTTGCAGCACACGCGGGTTTTTGCTAGTTTAAACGACCTCTTCCTCTTTTTCAAGATGGCAGCTTTACCCAAGATACTGCGACCCCACAAACTTGGTTTTTTTCATTGTTAGATGCCCCCGAACAAATTCCAAAAATTTCGAGCATCGTAAAATGCTATTTCATTTACTAATTGCACTAGATTATTACTATTACTTCGATTCCATTTAATTTAATCTAAAAAAAGGTGCAAAACGCCTTCTAGCGACGAAACAATGCGGAATTCGAAAAAAAAAAAAAACAGTGTAGACAAAATCTGTAGGTAAGTTTATGCCCCGAAACTTTGCTCTTTTCAGAAAATATGTATATTGTCGACCAGTATAAAGGGCCTTTGCTGAGACTCTAGTCTTTCACATAAAAAAATGCATAGTTGCTCTTCCGAATAGAGAAAAAACGAAGAGCTCTAAAATACGCATATACATATATCTCAAAAACCACCCTTTTTTCGAACTGCGGGTTGTGAAAATAGTTTTTAATCAACCCAAATCCTTCACTTGGCACCTGTTTCATAGCTGTGGGAAAAATTTCTTTAAATTTTCGTAATTTGAGCGGACTATTCTTATAAATCTCAGTATCAAGCATGTCCACTATCATCAACGAAAAATGCGTAGACATGGAGATCCAATTAATAAAAAATTAACAATATTAGTAACAGTTCCATGAATAATAACGAAGATCTTTGCGTAAATTTAAGAAATGATTTTCTTTGTATTTTCAATATTTATTGTGAAGATGGCAAACATATCCTAACTCCAAAAAGACGGTAGAGTTGCTACAGCAGCGAAAGAAATCATTTACTGCTGCAAATTAATATTTTCCCTTGTTTTTCCCTTAATTTCTCTTAAAATGGATTAATTTGTGCTACAGGGTGTATGTTATAGGAAATGTGTTCTTAATGGCATTTTTTGAAGTACCTAAATATCACGTTGAAATAGAAGCCCCCTTTATATGGTCCTGCTGAATGGAAGAATAATATTCCTTTAACGATTTCATATTTACGCTAAGAGGGTGATGGGTCGTTAAGAAAACTGAGGCAAGATGATGTGATGCTGCGAATACATTAATTAAGACCGATGTTTCGTTGTGTTGAGCAATTATTTGGTATTTTGGAATCTATAAGTTTCATATTTTCGAATAAGTTGTTGTATTGCTTCAAACAATTTTATATTTAATAACAACACGACCAATTTAATTAGAACAGCAATTTTTTTGTGTTTCAAGTACAAAAGACTTTGAAATTGATGCTAATTCAACCGAAAAAAGCACACATGATGGAATTTGTTTTAAACAAACGAAAAATTATTTTATTTAATAAAGTCAGTTCTTCCCCATTCCAATTAAAAATATAAAAATATAAAAAAAAACGATTTCATTTAGATAGAGTTTTGGTTATAGTTTTGTTTGAAGATGCCTTCAATTCATAGAACATAACATAATAATGTAATTATCATTACCACACTAGCCTAATACCCAGGACACACCAGCACTCTTAATCATGATGATGACGTCAGAATGACGTAGACTGCATTTTATTTCCATATCTTTTGTATGGGTCTACGTCATTTAAGGCTATGTTCAGGCGTCGATTTTTTCTCCGTATATCTTATACGGGATTTTATCGAATAGAATAGTGGCAATGATAATTACATTAAATGTTGCCACTAGGCCCATGCGGCCAAATCGCGTATTCGTGAAATTTGTTTTCCCGTATATAGTTAAATCTTTTGTAGATGGAAGACGACTTCCCCATTTCAATCGAATCATTTATTTCATTAATTAAAGAAGGACCTAATTTGTTGGATAAGGACGCCTGGATACCGTAGGTAAAACATTTGCACATTTACGTGAAAAAGTCGAATCGTATAGTCAGCGGCGGTTCGTAAAGTTCAGGATAAGGGAAGCAATGCGCAAGGCGAACGATAAAAGTACAAGTATCGAAGCCTTTAAGTAAAAAAACTGAAAAATAACATAGTGGAATCAAATAAACAAAACATTAGGAATTGTTATGAAAATAAAGGCTGTTCGCTGTAATATCAGCGGTTACAATATGAAATTTTATCTGTACATAAAAAAACTTAAAAACCTGCTAAATTTTAGTTTTTTGGTTATAACTTCGGATTTTTTCAGTGAACTTTCATTGATTTTTCAGAAATTGTTCTTTATAATATGTACTTTATACTTAAACAATAACTGGTTAAAATTTCAAGTGAAAATATCTTATTTACATATGTAAGTCCGAAAAATTGACTTCAAATTTGAAAATTGATTGAATTGATAATTTTTGTGCATCACTTCGTATGAGTTTCTTTCTTACAAACATTTTTAGCTTTAGCAAGAAAAATTTTTAAGCTTGACAAAAACTGAAAAAAAAAAAAAAAAAATGGAATCTAAAACGTGAATTTTTGCACTTTTTCGTCAATTTTTTCGAAATAGTTTCGTTTCTAGAGGGAGTTTTGCGCCTTTTTTCAAATTCTGTTGATAAATTAAAGCGTCAAAAAAAAAAAAAAAAAACCTTGAAAAACGGCAACTACTAATTTGATTCTACTAACTTTTCATTTAATTTTTCATACAAATCGATAATTTTGCTAAAACTCTAAAAAAAATGGTAACCCTGCATACCTCGCATACACCCCCTATACCACCCACCAACCATCATTACATTCTCGTTGCAAAAAAAAACTTCAGGCAACCCGTACTCGAAAATACAATTCATAAAAATATTCTCTAAAGGGATCATCATTAAAGAGAATCTAAAAAATATAATGGAAGCTACAAAGTTGTCAGCTTATATTCAATACTAGCAAAAACCCGCGTGCGTCGCAACGCCTTTTAATAAAAGAAAATTATGTGTGCATAGTCTGGAATAAGAAAAGAGTATAATGAAATAAAGAAAAAATCTGCAAGATATGATTTTGGATATATAAAAAACTTTAGAGTTGACTATAAATAGTAGATTGTTCTACAAGTAAAGAAAAGTGATAGTTTTCCAGTGAGTGTAAATATTTAATTCGCGAGCGAGCGTAGCGAGCGAGTGGATTAAAATTTACACGAGCTGGAAAACTCACTTTTCTTAGCGCGTACAACATGCTATTTTTTCGGTAATCGTATAGAAATGACGTACATTTAATATTGAAAATCAAAAATTGCAAAGAAAATATTAATACTTAGGTACATTGAAAATCAAAAATTGTAAAGAAATAATAATTGGTCAAAGTATGCCATTTTCTGTTGACAATAAATCGCACTGTAATTAAAGTTATATGTAAAATCGTGAAGAAAAGTGTTGCTATCTAGAAAAGTAGGTATCACTTTTCTTTACGATTTTTGATTAAACAATGTACGTCATTTATATACGATTCCCGAAAAAATATGTTACCTACAACTTTTATTTAACTTCGAGGTTAATCATCGGAAAACTTTTATACTACGTGCACAACAGATACCTAGCCAATTTTATTCAGATTATGTCTTGTGCGCGTAGAATTTGACGTCCTCAGATAATTGGCACCCTGAACTTGCCCCATGGCGAACATGGCTTGAGACGAAGATTGCCAACATTTTAAGACGATACTGATTTGAACCTAAAAAGGACAGTTGCTGATTTCCGTTTTTGTGTTTCGCCGTTTCCTGTCATACCGCCTGCACGGCACTGATTAACAATCCACTGTAACGCTTGTTTAAAAACGATGTTAGATGTTTCACTTGTAAGTATTACAATGTTTGTGGCATTACTGAATTGAGTCGATTTAGCTGAGTTGATATCTTCGAAATCGTCATAAATGTCGCTCATCAAAATTTCCTCGTCTATTACGAACTTTCAAACAATATCCAGCAGCTCACTGTCATCATTCTCATGAATCTTAGAACATTTTCCATTATATATCCTATGTTGAGGAGAATAGTACTGAATTCTGAGTTTTCCGATTGCGTTCTCATCTTTTGCTTTTAATGACGTTTTCCAATATGTCCCTAAATGAGTGATCATTCAGACATGCATCAATATCATTGGCCCACATTTGCCCGGAATCTATGCCAATAAAACAGTTACTGCCCAAAATAATTAGTTTTTACATCTTAAATCTCGCGGTGTTCTGTTAATAGATACTGTAACGCCACCACTGGAAATATTTAGGTAACGCCACCACTGGAAACAATCTACATAAAAACATTACTGTAATAAAACCTTTGAAACTTAGAGTAAATACAATAATATGTAAGTTTGTTATGTAAAAGAATTTATATTATCTTTAAGTAATTCCCACTTTGCCATGGTGCGTGAGTTATTATAAAAACAGACGCTCGCGCCGTAGAAAGTGAAGTCTAATTCTGTAAGCCTTAGGGTAAACAAATAACAAATAAAGTACTATTAACTAAAGAACTTAAGTGTTATAATACTTTATTTGCCATAGTACACTCATCGCATTCCCAGATGAGTGTTCATGCAGTCTTGTAAAACTTTAGATTTTTTCCACGCAGGTTTTAAGATTTGTTCCACGCAGGATTTTCCATATCGTACCTCCGGAAGAACAACGACGAATTTTTAGTTATACACATCAAAACGCTTGAAATAGCATTATCTTTTCAAGGAAACAACGGCGTTATTCAGTTTTAATCAGAAGGATGTCTTTTAATTTCACACAAGGCGTTCAGAATATTTCCTCGTATTGTAATATTACTTTGTAAAAGATATTTTTCAATCGCGTTTCCTGAATAAGTATTTTGCATTTACGTCGTTATTCTTCCGGAGGTACGACATGATCTTCTTCCATCGGTATCTTAAGCATAGAATGAGCTGTTCTTTCTGATGTGAGTAAAGTTTCTGAAATCTCTGCTACTGTTCTGATCTCATATTGACCAAATAACCAACCTTTCGAAATGTTAAAAAACGTGGGACTTTACCTATATTCTTATTTTATTATTACTGCAACTTTTCGCTAGCGCCCCATATATCATATATACTGGCTTGAGCAAAAAAGTTTTCATTCGACATAATTTTTTACATTTTAGTCCATTTCTAAACAAAAGCATATTTTTAAGTTTTTTAAACTATATTTTTAGTTTTCTACCTTTTAGTTTATTATATGTCTTCCGTTGGTGGTGGTGGTGACCGATATTTAAAATGAGATTACCATTTTGTGTTGGCTGCCATTTTGAATTTGGAATTACGCCATCCAGGTAATAGTATTCTACTTGTCATATCCTTTCATTTGATACCCATACCAATCCTGATGTAAATAAAAAAGTATGTAAAGATGTAAAAACCATTTTGAATTTGGAATAGCACCAAATAGGTAATTATAATATACTTATCATTCCCGTTCATTTGATACCCATGTCGGCGGTCAGCGAGCACAATTGCGAAATTCGGCCGCCATCTTGAAACGGCCATCCTTATTTTTTTATAAAATGGTCAGATTGCATTGTCACTTGAACTGTACATGTGTGCAAAATTTGAAGCTGATCGGTTATATAGAAGTGCGTCAAAAACAATTTTCAAGATTTGTCTACATACATACATCCATACATACATCCATACATACATACAGGTAGAGCTAATATATAGTACATATAAATAGCTTAAAACATGCCCGCCAAAATACTGAATCTTCCAGTGAAAGTCCCATTCCAATCGGATTAGCCGTTTCCGAGATTAGCCCGAACAAACAGACAGACAGACATACAGACAGATAAAAATATTAAAAATGCGTGATTTCGTTTAAAATTCATGTAAATAACCATATAAAATTAAAAAAACATAATTATTTTGAAATCACAGGCAGACACTCCAATTATATTTATATAGATATACCGCCTACCACCCCACAATAGATAAAGAGAAACTTCAGCCATCTTCGATCTCTTTTTTCTTGACTCAATATAAAATAAACGAAAATTCATATTTTAAGAAGAGTCAAAAACAAAACTTTAAGAGCAGATTTAACATTGGTCGAAGCCACCGTAAATTACCAGAAAACGAAACCAAGGAAACAAAGAGAAACTCTATCCTCGTCCTGTCAATTCCCGCTGTTCAGTCCCGAATAAGCTGCGTTGAGCTCAGCTTCTGAGGGTACCACTGACATATAATAATGGACTGCTCATCTGAAATTATTCCATACAAATCGATGGCACCCAAAAGTATAGTTGTCTCACTCATCCATAGACCCCCAAACTGGCAGAAGCACTCAGAAGTAAAATCAGACTGACAGAAATAAAATCAGGTTAAATCAATTAGAAAAAAATAGACGGGTATAGTGATGTTTATATCTTTTGCTCTTTTCCCCATAGACCCCGGATTTTGACATACAGAATGTCAGTTGCTAAAACAGGCGTTAAGAACTTAAATCAGATACACATAAAATTTGCAAATTAATGAAAAAAAGGCATTTTAAAAGGTGAAAAAGTGAAAATAGTGTTTATTAATTTTTTTTAAAAAAATATTTGTGTTGTTTTAATGTTTTAAGTAGGTACGAATTTAAAAAAATGTAAATTTCAAAAGTAATTCCGGTGTTTACATGGAGTGAAGAAAGGTTTGTAGCCTATGGAACATATTGGTGCCATGAAAAATTCCTCATGAGCAGTCCATTCTATATGTCAGTGAAGGGTACTGAATCTACGCAAACTTTTGATTGAGTGTGAGTTCAATTCATTTGAATGTGTTGGAGTTTTCACATTGATTTTCTGTGGCAAAGAAGCTGACGATATTACAGCTTCCCTATGTTATGCCTCGGCCACGATAAGAGCGGCGAGAGGCACTTTAGTATTTGCCACTCTGCCGCTCATCGCTCGTATTGTGACTAAGGCTTTACTCTTTAAATTTGAATTGTACATTTTATATAAAAAAAAAATCTGCACATTGCATCCTTAGGGTTTCCAGAGGAGGATATTGAGATTTTAATCTTGATATATTTAGATTTATTTTTATGAAGTTGCCTATTTGGTCAAGATGGCATGTTTTTTTCTCTGCATGTTTTTTTCTCTGTTGCTCGAAAGTTCTGAAACTTTGCTGTGCGATAAAAGAGCTTCAAAGTGCACGTTCGCGTTAACTTTGGGATGTAAACGCGTCTTAACTGTGCCAAATACACAAGATTTTCTAGTGGTGGGGGGGGGGGGTTCGAACAACACTCTACGTAACATTGTTTTTTATTTAAATAAAAAAAAATTTAAATAAACAATTAAAAAGCTATTTTAGCGGTTTTCCGGTACTTCGCGCCATATAATTGTCACTTTTAGGTAAAAGTGGTCACCTGAGTGTTACGGACGTTAAAGAGCGGGGGGTGGGAAATGTTATAGAAAACCGTTACGGCGCGTTACAGGGGAGAGGGGGAGGGCCAAATTTTTTTCAAAAATTGCGTTACCTAATACTTGAACGTCCCCTCCAAAATGGCGGCCGATATTTGCAATTGTGCCCCTGGCATGGGTATTAAATGAACAAATATGACAGGTAGAATACAATTAGCTGTGTGACATCATTGCGAATTCAAAATAGCGGCCAGCACAAAATTTCGAAAGACTTATAATAGACTACAATTAATAGAAAACATTTTAAACACATTCTTAGCTCCCGTGATAATTAATATCTAAGTATACATGATGAGTTGAATAGTTGAGTTTAAAAAGAAAAGCACCACACGTTATAAAAAACCACAAACAAAACACGGAGATGCTGCTGTCAACTAGATTCAACTATTACTCAGCTCAGTCGACCGTAATTATACTCGACTGCGGTTCTACATGTAGTTGAACTCGGTTTAACGTGAGTTCAACTCATCATGTATAAGTACTAAATGCAATTTGACCATTTTGTAAAAAAAACAAGAAGACTGTTCCAATATGGATGCCGATTTTTGCAATTGTGTTCTACCGAGCCCGCCACATGGGTATCAAATGAAAGAATGCGTCAGGTAAATTACAGTAAGATGTGTGACGTAATTTTAAATTTAACAGCGTCGCCACTGCAAAATGGCGGAAGACATATAATAGACAAAAAGTAGAAAATAAAAATAAATAGCTTACAAAAGCTAAAAAATACCCTTATGATTTAAAATGAAACAAAAAGTAAAAAACAATTTGCAATGTAACGTTTTTATTGCTGCAACCACTTACTTAAATGTAAAAAAGCGTGGGGCGCAAAAGAAAAACTTCAGTATTAATAAAATAAGAATATAGGTAGGTTTTACATTTAAGCAATAAAAACTTTACATTAAAAATTATTTTTTACTTTTGGGTTGATTTTAAAATAAAAGCGTATTTTTGAAAAGTTAACTTCTTTAGGCACGGTTGGCACTTGTTCTCTGGGGGTAAAACAAAGGAATTCGCGACACGCGCACTTTGTTGCACACCCGTTTCTGGACACATGTGTCAGCGATGGTAACACGCGCACATTTGTTGCACACCTGTTTCTGAGCACTTGTGCCTATGCAACTTTTGGTTTAGCTCCACCTACAAACAGCAGCGTATAATTCTACAAGGTAATGTAAAAGACTGTATATCGTAAACGATATTTTAGTGCTGACGTCACGTGGGACCCGCTTTCCATATAAAATCGTAACTTTTGTTGTTGTTTCTGCTTTAGGGCTGACGTTTCTAGGCGCCCACTTTTTACGGTAATCGAAGCTGTCGTCTCTTTTACATTACCTTATGTTTCTGTATACCGTTTCTGTGTACCGTATGTTGCTGGACCTCGACTAAAAGTTGCCATGCTCTAGCCAGCTACATGGCTGCACATACCTTGCTTGGATTAATCGCTTTCGGTGACATGGAATACGTTTCGGCGTTTCGCCTATTCGACTGGGCATCTGTATTTTACTTACATATCTGGGGTAGTATCCCAGCAGGGACAATCGCAAGTATTTACTCTGGGAAGTCGATTTGGAAGTACATCTTTATTTAGTGTTTTGTGTAATGACTTATAAGTAATGCAGAGGAGAATGGTGACCAAAAGTTTGATTTCGCGCAAAAGCGTGCTGAAAAACTTCGTAGCTGGTCGTTTTCTTTGTTAATCATCTCAGTTATCTCAGCCATTAAGTTTTTTTTATCTTTAAAGTATAAACATATATTTGAATTTATGTTTATGATATAAATATAAATCGCTAAATTTTACTTCAAGCTACCCCACCCCTTCATGCCTACCCCAACTAAATTACATTAAAAAAAAATTTACAATATAATAAATTTGTATTACGAGTTTAATAATAAATGTAAGTACTTCCAAAACACATTCTATGGAAGGGAAAGGGGAAGTACTTCCCCGCCTAGGCCATCTCCATGTTAATGTAATGTTTTTAGATCCGTGACTTTGGCTGAATATAATATGACTTTTTTGCATATTTACACAATGTTTAAAATAGCAAAAATTTCTGGTTCGGGACTATTGCATCAACCCGACGATATGTACTGTGTACTATGTACTACATATTTCCTATGAACTATGTATTATTACTATATATGTATTATCTACTATTTTTACTAAAAACTATATTACCCCAGTCATCCATCGTCCGATATTTGTGTGATAAGTTTAAGATAAATAGTTTAATTTCCAAAACATTGCAACACATTTTGGAGTGAGTGCATATAAGTAACAATTAAATAAACTTTAACAGAATATTCATAAATAAAATATATTGATCCTTATCGTGCTGTTTTAAGATTGATTTGGAAATCTAGACTAGCCATAGAAGTTAACACTTTTAAAGTGTGGTCCTACGCACACTCGTTTTTTTAGTTATTCTAAGCTATTTATTTTTTGCAATTACTCCTCGAAATTCCAGGATGAACCTCAAACTCTAAGACGTGGAAAACAATTGCGAATCCGGTTTCAAAAATTCGCGACGTTTATAAAGGGTAATTTTTTCACAGTTTTTAAAGATTGCTCGGATTTGGTCAACCCGAATAAAAATAAAATATGGCCTTACAACGGGCCAATACCAAAAGTGCTTAAACATAGTCCTCGGCCATGTGAAGGTCTTAGAAGCCTCGTTGCAATACAGTACGACCGTACACCACACAAACGCATGCACATATCATACGTTTGTATATATTGCGACTAAATAAAATGATTTTTAGTATTTATCTATATAGAGATATTTGAACACACCCCTCTATAATAAATAATTCCTCTATAATAAATGCTACGCACACACCAACGGACAATCGTAAGATTCTCATTCCGACACCCGACAAAACTAAAAGTAAATTGGCGCAATTAAACTACTAAAAGAATCATTTTGGGGTAAGTGTGTCCGTCACTCCCCGACAAAACTTAAAACTCACCGCATATTTATTGAGAAAAGCATCATCAACACACGGATTTTTTTCTTCTAGTGATTTGATAACAAAATTTTTCACTAAAATATAATATCACACACTACACACTTTCCTTACAACAAACTGACTGGAGCCACTGTCGAGCTTGTTCCTCTTGTGCATCGATAATCTTGCACGATAATCGAAAAATTATTGTACATAACGCAAATGTTCAAGTCCCCATAAAACAAATTCAACGACACATTTGGTGCAGATTTTTTTTGCCTCAAATTTGATTGTGGAATGCCCGTGTGTACAGCTTAGTCTTGGCCATTTAAATTTTTTGTTCAAGTTTGGCCGTAGTGAGGCCGCCGTAAGTGCTCCCATTAAAAATAGGTTAAAATCTACCACCGTTATTTCCCTCTTAAAAAGCCAAGCGGCCGTGATTCGCTCGCCATAAGCCCATTTTTTATTTTTACTCGGGCAGTTACATCTTGTTGAAAAGCTATCGCACTGTTGAATTTAGAAAAAGAAATTTAATTTAGAACGGGTTTCATTACAACGATTTGATTAGATATTAGAAACCTAAACAATTTATGGTGCTTGTGACCCTTAGCCGAAGTCCTTTCATTTAAACGAAAGAACGGCTCGACCGATTCAATGAACTTTTTTCCAGATCATATTTTTATTAATACGCTTCGACCGGCATCTCAATGAACTCAATATCTTTTTGGTCCGTGTCTGTCCGTGTCAATCTTTTTAGATTATTATTTCCGTTAAAACGCTTCTGCCAACGAAAAAAGACCAAATACGTACACATACGCACACACACTTCTCAAATTTATGCTTAAAACACTATTGCAACCTTGAAAAATGAAAATACGATGAAAATTATGATATCGATTTCGGACCGATTGCAATAGCCTCCGTATAAACTGGGTAGTTAATATAACACTATGGCGGAAGCATTTTTAGATTTTGTACCTGGAGCACGACTTTGCCATAATAATACCGGACCCATTCGTTCGCTGTGCATTCTTATTAGGATATAGTTAAAAGTATAAATGTCTGTATACCTTCTTTGGGCTTGAATATTCGGGTATAAAAAATAATCTTGTTTTGCATTTTTAAGTACACAGAAAGTTATAATATAAATATAGCTTAATAGAACTTTTGCTGTATTATAGTTATTCACTGATGTATATATTTATATATTATTATTATAAGGAAAGAGGGGGCAACCCATATGGTGAACACTGCGGCCAAGTTAGGCCTATGTGTACGTACCCCACTAGCGGAACAGACTATCGGCCTTCCGAATCAAGGTCTTTAGTTGATGAAGACCGGACTTGGGCGAGGCTCAAGAACTCTCTGATAAACGTTCTTCATCTTAGCCAGATCAGAGCAGGACATTCACAAAGAACATGTGTGGAAGTTTCGTCGCCTTCCAAGCAGAGTCGGCACTCTGTCTCTTGAGACAGTCCTAGGCTGTGGAGGTGGTACCGCAGTCCTGCATGGCCAGTGAGATAGCCCACCAGCAGCCTTAGGTCCGTTTAGAGTAATAGTGCCCCTTGAGGCAAATGGTCTTATAAGATCTTTAGCCTGTCTAAGACCTGGGACTGACTCCCAATAGGCTAGGTTTATTCTCTTAATCCACTCTTCTATCAAGGACTTGGAGGTGGACCAAGAGATGCCACAGAAAGGTTCTAGGCCCTGGAACAACGTCTCAGACCCCTCCCTCGCGAGGCTGTCTGCAGCCTCATTTCCCTCGATACCCCAGTGTCCGGGGACCCAGCAGAGCGAGACCTCGTTTCTTCTCTGGAGTACGTCAAAACACCCTCCTACTATTTTGGAAGAAAACTTCCACGTTGAGAGTGCCTTGATGGCAGCTTGGCTGTCAGAAAAGGTTTTAATGTTGGCGCCTTTCAGACCTTTCTCAAGGTTGAGCCTAGCGCAGTCTGGAAAACAGAGGGCCACTTACCCATTGCAATCGAGACCTTGGAGTTGGGTCCTGCGACACCAGCCCCTGTACCATGTTCCATCTTTGACCCGTCAGTAAACCAGTGGAGATGGTTTGGATCCCTAGGAAGAATAATTTCCTCCCACTCAGAGCGATCCGGGATAATTGCTCTGAATTTCCTTTGGAACCGCAGTTGACTAACCATATGGTCGGATACGCGGCAGATGGAAATGCTTGGGATATTTTTAAGGATATCCATTTGTCCTTTGACCGTATGGGGCCAGTTGAATGAGATCTGAAGTCTCAAGGCACTTATGGCGGCGGATTTCCATATGAAGAGATGCAAAGGGGTCAATCCAATGATTGCTTCCATTGCAGCTGTGGGGCAGGTCCGCATAGCTTCGGTAATGGAGAGGCAAGCAAGCCGTTGCAGCTTGCTGCACTTGAGGATCGACGTAACCTGTTTAGTCTTGGGCCACCAAATTATAGCAGGATAAGTGACAACAGGTTTAACGATCGTATTGTACATCCAGTAGGTACATCATTTGTGGTGTAAGACCCCATGTCTTACCCAGAAGCCTTTTGCAGGCCCATATGGCCTTTGTGGCTTTGCTGATGACGTAGTCAAGTTGAGCGTTCCAGTTCAGCCTCTTGTCTAAATTTACTTCCAAATATTTGACTGAGTCTGGTATTCTGGATACAGATAGGACCTAGGTCCACTTTGTAGCGTTTAGAAAAAGGTACCAGGACAGCCTTATTTGGGTTGATTGAGAGACCCTCCTTGGCACACCATCTTTGAACTTCTCGCAGTGCCGTTCTCATGACCTCTGTAATGGTCAGTCAAACTTCCCAGAGACAATGATGGCAAGATCATCTGCATAACCGATGACATCGAAACCAGATTCAGATAGTTTGATCAAGAGTTCATCCACAACTAGTGACCAGAGAAACGGGGATAAAACTCCACCTTGAGGGCACCCCTTAATAGCCTTAACACTAATGGTGGAGACACCTAGGGTAAAAGAAATGTCACGATCTGCAAGCATGGCATTTATCCACTCAATCGTGTGAGGATCCAGATTTCTGAGAGCCAGGTGAAGGTCTAGCAGCCTTTCCATTGTTTTCAAAAGAAAAGAGGTTAAGCTGATAGGTCTGTACGATTTAGGCAGCTCGTGGGGTCTGTTGCCCTGTTTCGGGATGAAAACCACCACGACTTTCCTCCAGATGGTTGGAATGTATCCCCAATTGAAGCTGGCTCTAAAGAGGCAGACCAGGTTCTTGAGGATCAGATCGAGGCCCTTCTGAAGAAGTGCCGGAAAAATTCCGTCTCCTCCGGGTGACTTATAGGGTTGAAAAGAGGCCACTGCCCATTTAACCTTGTCACAGTCGAAGATATTCCCTGAAAGACTGCGGGAATAGCGGTCTAGGATGGTCTTATGACTACACCCAGCATCCAACGGTCTGGAGGATTGACCCTGGAAAGTGCTCTCTGAGCAGGTACCTTAAGGTTTCCTCATGGTTAGAGGTGTAGGAGCCGTCCTCCTTTTTAAGAAGGCCCCCTCCGTTGAAAGAGTCTTTAGAAAGTAGCTTTTGGAGTCTAGTCGCCTCTGGTAGAGTCTGAATGCTCTCACAGTGTTTCCGCCAGGCAATCCTTTTGGAACGTCTCAACTCCTTGTTATAGGCTGTTAGGGTGAACCTATATTCATCCCAATACCCGGTGTGTTTTGCTCTATTGAACAACCTCCTAACGTCTTTACGCGTTGCAGCTAACCTGTCATTCCACCAGGGCACCTTTCGCGATGACTGAAAGAAAGAGACAGTGCTGCTGTCATGGTAGGAAGAAATCAAAACATCAGTAAGCTGCGTGGCCGCATTCTCCAGTTCATACACTGAGCTGATAGAAGCCGCAAGCTGATCTGATTTCGAGGCCACAAGCCCCTGAAACTTAGACCAGTTGGTTTTCTTAGGAACCAAAGAAGAGGCGCGGATATGTGGAAGGCCCACAATGTCAAATCTAATGTGCAGATGATCCGACAGTGAGGCCTCGTCCAGAACACGCCAGTTTTCAATCCTGTCGGATAAAAGCCTGCTCGTGAAGGTGAGGCCCAGCAC
Organism: Thereva unica; assembly: GCA_949987705.1. NCBI lineage: Eukaryota > Metazoa > Arthropoda > Insecta > Diptera > Therevidae > Thereva > Thereva unica. Next base: position 68,508,038 of record OX465282.1, read on the forward strand.
CTCCTTTCTACTAGCAGTGATAAAAGGGTTTGCATCCTCTATTTGCAATATCTATATTATTCATAACAAGAAATTCTAGAAAACAGTCACCCCTTTGGTTTACATCGGTACTCCCCCAGATGGAGTGGTGAGCATTTGCATCACAGCCGATGACGGATTGCCGGTTCGTCTTGCGACAGAACTCAATGAGATCTTGAACCTCCTGGGGTGGCACTACTGCTACATCCCCTGGAAAGTAAGCGGACGCAAGAACGATTTCTTGGAATCCGTTGGCGGTGGGAACCGCAACCGAGATCGCCACTAGATCTCTCTGGAAATAAAGTTGGTAATGGAGAGATGAGTGACACGATTGTCAATTAAAAGGGCAGCGCGAGGAGCCCCGCATCTCCGATCATATACCAGTTTACTTGAGCCAGTGGTTAGTCCTCTGACTTTACCATCGGTTACCCAAGGCTCCTGAATGAGAGCAAGGGTAAGATGCCTCTCCGCGTAAGTCTTGCACAGGGTGGAGGATGCCCCTTTCGCATGGTGCAAGTTTGCTTGGAGTGCCCTTATGGCGCTCATTTTTTCTTCAAGGAGCGTTTGACAAGCCCGGTCTTCTTGGCCTGTCTAGGACCCTTTGTCCTACCGTCTTTGCCCTTGGGGGTGCTGATTTGCCCCGTGCTCTGACTCCAGGTTCGGCAGGTGAGTTCTTTTTCCGCCCAGCAGTTTGCTCTGCTACAGGCTCTCTGGCGCATGCTGCAGATGCGGGGGTCGGATTTGGAACAACGCCAGATGGACCTGGAGTCGTTGCGAGAGCAGCTCCGCCGTCAGATGACCCTATGGCCACGGCATTACTGCTGTCCGCGGTGACAACAGAAGCATTTGGAAGAGCCATTTCAGACCCTGTGGTCTAAGTGTCACAGGACGAACCCTGCGCTTGTGGCTGCTTCTTTGAAGGATCTTTATCCTTAAGAATTAGCCTGGTATGGGAGGCTAATTCACTGATGTAGGTGAGCCTACATTTAAATCTCTCATCAAAAAAGTTTCAAGGTGATCATCTTCTTTAAACTCCTTTAATCCCTCATGGGACATAGGGCGGAAACAGTTGCCCTCCAGCGGACTCTGTTTTGCGCGACAGCTCTCAGCTCCGACCAGGATCTCCCAGTTGTTGCCAAGGTGATCATGTGTTCTTAAAACTGTGCTTACAAGATTTATATAAAAAACCGGACTGATTTTATGCAATAACAGATTACGTCTGCTTTAAAGGTTCGCTTAATTTTCCTTATAAATCTAAAATGTATCCCAACAAAAAAGAGTTACAGATATATGCATGTATATGCTATTTATAACGAATTTTCCAAATCCATTGAAGGAATCGACCACAATCTTTTAATATTCAAATTGAACAAATTCGATTTCAATAGCAATTTTCTGCCTTGAATTAAATCCTATCTACCTCCGGAAGCATACAATTGATGGAGCTCGGAGCTTGTGCATCCGCCGCTAAATAAGCCACTCCTCATACAGGTGAAGAGAACGAAGAAATCACCATAAAACTCTCAAGGATGTCGTTTCCTTTTTCATAATTTATTTACTCAAATATATGCTATCGATTTGAAAATATCAGTTTCGTGTCAAATGTTAATGTTTTAAATGCGGGTTGTGGGGGGAAGAGATATCTGTCATAATTTTGATATCCTTAAAAAAACTTTTTTTTACTATTTTCTTGTAAGTTACAATTACATACAATCGGAAAAATCGATTGACTTCAACGAAGACTCTTAGAAATTGAGTTTTAAATTCGTAACACTTATTGATGTTTTGGAAGGTGTTTTTATCTGCTCAACCTATGTACATAGTTTTAGAATAGTTTAGTAATTGAATATTCGATTTCATAATAGCCCGGATTCGGTAAGCGATATAAAAGATTTGTACATTTTCATTTTACAGCCAAGCGCTTCTACAAAAATATATATTTATTCATAAAACGTTTATCATAATTCAAATGGGCCACTCTTCTTATTTCCCTTTAATTCTCTTTAATAGGGACAAAACAGTTGCCTTCGATAGGTGTAACGGTGTCACCTGACCGTTGCTGAAAATAATGTGGATCAGGTTCTTTTTAATTAAAAAAGTTGGTTCGATTTAAATTACTTTATTGCTTATTATTTTCTCTTTTAAATATTGTATAAATTCTATGACTTCTAAATCCTTAACTTCTATATATATATATATATATATACATATATATTTATTTATCTATTTATCCAAATATTTTAGTTTGGGCCAATTCCCTGGTTAGTTTTTTATTATTCTTTCAGAAAATAATTATTTAACCTGAGGCAAATGCACTCAAGGAAAAATAATAAATCTTCCTTATTAACTTATCTATACAATTTCTCAATTGGATAGATAAGTTACTTCAAAAAAATTTTTTATTAAATTTCAAAAAATTTTAAAAATTCGTTTTTTAAAACATTCGACCTATTCTATCCTAACAAAGAGAAGACGGTGAATACTCGCCTTCTATCTAACCCTACTCTATACGATGTGGGCAACGCCACTGCAAATTCGCGATTAAAATATGAAAAACTCTATGTATACTTGATGGTGGGCAATGCCACAGCTTTTACTTGCACAGATCAAAAGCCCCGCACTGTGCTTGCATCGGGTTTATATTTCCCCCGGCTGTCCCCCCACCTTGCAACAGTGACAACTTGCATCGAAATTTTTACTGAGCTACGCGTTAAAAATATGGCGACGACTGCTTTCGTTTGTTATATTTTTAAATTATTTTGCGTTTTAGTACTCAGAAAAGCTTTTGGTTTGACAAAAGCCCTTTTTTGACAGTTCGTGTAAATTTTGTGCGCGAGTGCGGTGTGTTTGTTTTTATTTTATGTTTCTATATTTATCGTATTATTTTTTAACTTTTAAAGTGTTTTGTGTTACAAAATTGTTTATTATGGTAAGTATTTTACGTTTATTAATTAATATATTTTTGTGTTATGTGTTATGTTTTAAGATATGTATTATTTCCAGTTTTTATGTTCTAGTTTGTTTACATTTGTTTTTAAATGTTTGTTATGTTGTTATTACATGTGTACATATATGTATGTTTACCATGTTATTATTATTGGTTCATATCAATCAATTATTTATTTTTTTTATTTCTATTTCTTTTTAGGCTGCATCATCACAATATAGGAGTTCGAGTTGATTATTGGAGCCAATTTCAGGTTATGTTTATATGTAATTTCTTTTGTTTTTTAATTAATTCTTTTTTATTCTTTTGACGTGACAACGTCTATTAAAACGATGAAAGCCGGCTGCATGCACGAAAAATGATGACTCATTGTCCCGTTATGTCCCGTTAGTCCCGTTAGTCCCGTTAGTCCCGTAGTAATTTTAATAAAAATTTGATTGTAGTAATCTTAAAAATTTGATTAAAATTGTCAAAAATTGTCAACAATAATATTTGTTGTGGATTCTCGATTGTGAAAAAGCGCAGCACTGTGATGTCAAAGCAGCAGTATTGCGAGTTTCTTCGAACCACCAATCCGGAACAACGGGAGATCATCCTTGAAGTCATTCACCGATTACATGGTTGTGGAGATGGCATTTTGGAAGTGCTACAAATTTTCTTCACCGGTCCGGCGGGCTGTGGAAAAACTTACACATTAAAGTGCCTTATGGAAACGTACAACCGATACACTCAGGAGCACAACTCGATGAACAACACCTAAATTGCCTGTGCAAGCACAGGTAAAGCCGCTGTACCTCTTGGTGGCACTACAGTGCATTCAGCGTTTCGTCTCACAACTTCTCGCGTGACAAAACTCTTATCCACAGAAAATTCGCAAGCCTACAGAAACATGTTCGTTGGCGTCAAAGCTGTTTTCGTCGACGAGATCAGCATGTTAAGTTCAGCCATTCTTCAAAAAATCAACTACCGACTGCAGCAGATTACCGGCTTTTATGACAAACCATTCGGAGACATCCACGTGATATTATGCGGAGATTTCAGCCAGCTACCACGGTCTCATGACGTTGTCACGTTAAACTATCGTCCGTAAACCCTCTTTACAGACAACAAATTTTTTTAGCAATTTTTGTTGAATGACTACATGTTTCGGACCGAAACATTCTCCCCTCTCTTTGATGCGTCGCATCAAACACATAAAATATAATGTGGAATTCAATATATATATAGTTTTATTTTTATTATTATTTTTTGCTAATTGTATTAATTCATTGTATCTTTATACCTTAATCCTATTTAGAAATTCAGTCTTAGACTACTATAATTCAATTGTACTTCTGTTTTGATTTAATTAAAGTTCACATATATTATATTACACAGTATTTATTTTGTTTTTGATTTAATTTCTGTGTATCCCTGCCAAATTAATTTATTATTCCTAAACTTAACTACCACTTTGTGCGTATCTCCGAGGAACACTGTGTACCGCTTACGTGTTGATTCCAGTATATGTTTAAATGGGATCGAATTGTACTGCCGGTATGTGATGTCGAAGTACTTTCCTTCCCTCGTCGGAATTGTATACATTTTATTATCCAGTCCGCTAGTTGGTTTCGCTTCTACTGGTGGTGGAAGACTTTGAACTCGACTCTGAGCCGACGTACCTGGTATAGCCTCGTGTGGGGGTGGAGGCACTACGTCTCGCGCTTGCACCTTTCTTCTTCGTATTGCCGGTCCTGCATTTTGTATTGGATGAGACTTCTTGCGTGGCGGGGGCGATGACTCTTGAAGAGATCTCTTTTGGGGCGATGATCCTTTTTCTTGGATAGCTCCTTTTCGTTCTGCTGATGAACCTTCCAGCTTGAGATCCCTGCCTGGAGTCCTTGGGATGGTACCTTGCGCTGGTACCGGCGACAATTCTCGAACCTGATTGTCCCTTCCTGGAGTTCGTGCGATGGTGCCTCGAGGTGGTAATGGCGACAACTCTTGGAATTGGATGTCTCTTCCTGGCGTGCGTGGGATGGCGCCTAAGTGTGCTGCTGGTGATGACTCAAGCGTCGGCATGTCTCTCCTAGGAGTGCGAGGACTGGTATCTCGAGGTGCCACTGGCGATAAATCTCGCAGGTCGAGGTTCTTCCCGGGAGTTGTTGGGATGTCCCTTTTTCAGGAAGGAATAAGTCCACTTCCCAGTCTTCCAGTGGAGGAACATCCTTCAGCATTTCGTCGATCTGTGGGTCCCCAAATGGCCACAATTCTAGGACGTCATCAAGGCCTTCGCTCAGCGGTTGTTGAGACTCCATTATAATTTATAATTCTGTAAATCTAAAATATCACAATAAATTTTAGGTAATTTTTAGGTTTGGACTTCACATTTCAGACGGACACATACACATATTTCCTGTCCCCTTCATGCAGGTAACGGACATATTTTGCTAATGGGACGTCTAATGCGTGTGGTCTTATATTGCAGAGTAACTACTCTGATGTGTCCATCTTCTCCAGGGTGAACTTCTATTATTTTTCCTAATGGCCATTGCGCTGGAGGCCGGTTATCGTCGATCATAATGACCACTTGACCTACGTTTGCATCTGGTTGCTTAGTGCGCCATTTTTGCCTTTGTTGCAGCTGTGATAAATACTCACTAGACCATCTTTTCCAAAAATACTGCAACGTTTGTTGTATATATTTCCACTTGTCTACATAGCTGTGGGTTTGTTGAAGTTCTGGATCTAAAATCCTTGCATTGCGTAATCTGCCTCCTACTCTTATGGTTCCACCTGCTGCGAGAAATGGGGTTAATTTAATCAATTGGCTGTTCCCTTGTAGTGTTTCTCCTCGGTGGAACCGATTATACTCAGATGGAAACATGTACCTTTGCACTAGTCGAATTACCCGTGCTTTGGCATCATTTATTTCTTCTGCAGTTACCTGTGCACTGTCCATTTTTTTCTTTCCTTTACATCGTTGGAAAAACCTCATGCAGTAGGCTATTAATCGTATTGTCCTTGTATATGATGAGAAACGATTCAACCAGTCCTGCTCTTCATCCGCGTTAGTAATCATTGCTGTCGTATTACTCTTTTTCTCCAGATCTGTTTTCCATTCCTTTGTGTCACCTTTGGGCCGATTAGCTACAAATGTCTTCCATCGGTTGGGGAGTCCTCTTAGCCAGGCTAAAACAATCGTTGAGTTGGTCCAACACCAGCTCTGCCCGTGCTCAAGTTTCATGTCGACTTGGATCTGCTTCATTAGTCGGCTCAACAGGGCTGCTCCACACAACTCTAGTCGTGGCAATGACGTGGGCTTAATGGGTGCTACTCGTGTCTTAGATGCTATAAGGTTAACATGAACTGTACCATCACTGCTTATCGTGCGTACGTATACTACTGCGGCAAATGCTCGCGTGGACGCATCACAGAAACCATGTAATTGATATGTGGGCCTGGCCTGATACATGTTAATCCATCTAGGTAGTTTTAATTCAACAATATGATGTAGCTGATTCTTAAATTCACTCCACTCTTCTATCACTTCTTCACCAGCCGTTTCGTCCCAATCTCGTCCGGCTAACCACAATTTTTGCATAATAATTTTCGCGATCAACACACAGGGAGATATCCATCCGAGAGGGTCAAATAACTTCGCTACCTCGGATAGTATCTGTCTTTTAGTCGTCGCTGCTTTAGTAAATTCTGCTTGCTTAATTGCGTACGAGAAGTAATCTTGATTTGGGTGCCACAAAATGCCAAGCGCCTTGATGTGATTTTCCTCTTTCAAGTTAAGAGGAAGTTGTATTTCTCGATCCTCTGCGCGCACTTGTTCTAATAACGCTTGGTGATTAGCCGCCCATTTTCTTAGGTGGAATCCACCTCCCTTTAATAAATTTATGAGTTCATCTTGTATTTCCAATGCTTCCTCGATGGTATCTGCACCAGTCAGGACATCGTCTACATAAAAATCTGAGAAGGCTACCTTGGATGCCTTTGGATATTTGTCTTTATCATCTGTCGCAAGTCGTTGAAGAGTCTTGATTGCTAAGTACGGTGCTGAAGTGGTACCAAACGTCACTGTATTCAGTTGATATTCCTGGATGGGCTCGCAGCTATGTTCCCTCCACAATATAGTTTGATACTTTCTATCTTCTGGGTCGAGAAGGATCATCCTGTACATCTTCTCGATGTCTGCTGTCAACGCATACTTATGTTTCCTCCAGTTGGACAGAGTGGCATATAATTTCGGTTGTAAAGTTGGACCAGTCAACATTTGTTCATTTAGGCTTCGCCCATTTGATGACCTGGCCGATGCATCGAAAACCACTCTGACCTTGGTTGTTGTGCTCTCTTTAAATACTGCATGATGCGGCATATAGTATGCCCGCTCTTCTTTGGTCGTTACTGCATTCATATGTCCCATGGTGATATATTCCTTAAGACATTCCGCATAGGGTGACTGTATGTCTGGCCTTTGATTCAGCTTCTTTTCCAACTGCTTAAATCTTGAAGCTGCCTGCGCCTTGCTATCTCCTAACTCTGGAGGTGTGCCTCCTCTAAATGGTAACTTTACTTGGTACGACCCATTGGACAAACGTTTTGTAGTCCTTTCGTAAAATAGTTCACACTCCTTTTCTTCACTTGTCATCTTCCTTTCTTCTGACACTTCTTCAGATTCCCAGAATTTCCTTATTTGTTGACTAAGTATGTTTAAATCATTACCTTCTGAAAGTGTGAACCCGGAAAAACTTGTGTTCTGGGCTGGTGCTGTTGCTACCTCTCCGAGTAATATCCATCCCAGGCTAGTCTTCTGAGCGGTTGGTGATTGGTCCTGTCCCTTGCGTATTCCATTCTCAATGATGTTCGCGTACACTTTTACACCAAGAAGAATATCGATTCGTCCTTGGTCGGTGAACTTTGGGTCTGCTAGTTCCAATCCATCGATGTAAGACCAGTCCTGCCATTTGGATCGTTTCGGTGGGCATATGTTCGTTATGGCCTTGACGACATATGCTTGTACGGCCGTTTCATAATTAGAGCGTGTAGTGGCTGCTAACGTAAAACAGGCAATTTTTCTAGATGATGCTACTTTTATAGAACCCAACCCGTTTATCTGCATCGTGGTTGGTATTGTTTCTGGCTGTAACGTTTGGAATGCTGCTTCGGTCAAAAATGAACTTTGGGACCCCGGATCGATCACTGCTCGCAGGGTTATACTGTTGCCCTTGTTGTTCCTCACCTTCACTAAAGCTGTAGCTAGCATACTTTGCGTTGCACTTTCATTATAATTACACGTCGTTACTTCACGTTGCTGCGTTTCGTTGGCCATTTCACCTTTAATATCCTCATGGAGTAACGAGTGGTGTCCCTTTCCACATTTGTAACATTTATTACTGCTGGGACATACTCTGCTGTGATGCGGTCGCAGGCATCTATAGCATAGTCTGGATTTACTCGTCAGATTACGTCTTTCGGCTATGTCCATTCCTTGGAATTTCTCGCATTGTTGTAAGGAATGCGTTTCCTTGCACACCGGACAGGTTTTGTTCGATTGGCATGGACTGCCATGATGACTTCCTATGCAGTCAAAACAGAGTTTGTTTTCTTTTATTAATCTGCTCCTTTGAGCAGGAGATTTTCGTTGCAGGTACCTACAATACTGCGGCTGATGGTTCCCCTTGCACAAAGGACAACCTTTGTTTTCGCTTACATAGCAGTTTGTGGTACGGTTGCGCACTCTCTCTAAACCTTTGTACTGTGTTGTGGGCTTGTGTGTATTGACATCCTTTATTGCTTCCAAAGTTCTGTATCTCTCCTCAAGGAACTTGGTAAAATCTCCTAATGTCGGCATCTCATCTGATTTGGATATCAATTCTTCCCACTGGCTTCTTGTTTTGTCTGGCAATCTGTGCGATGTTACGAAGACAACAATGTCGTCCCACTCAGATATGTTCACCTTTAACACCTGAAGGGCATGTCGAATGCGCTGTAAATCATCTGCCATCGTTCGTAAATCTTTGTGCGATTCATGCGTGAGCTTGGGTTGATAGAATAGTCGTTTTAACTGGGCGTATATCAGCAATCTTCTCTTATTATAACGTTTGCACAATAAGTCCCAGGCAGCCATATAATTCGCGGAGGTCATATCGAATGCGTCGAGATCCCCACGTGCCTCTCCCGTAAGGCTACCTTTCAAGTAGTGCAACTTGTCCACAGGCGTTAAACGAGCATTATTATGTATTAACGATGAAAACCTGTCATGAAACGCTTGCCATGCCGTATATTGCCCGTCAAATTTTGGAATTTCCACCGTCGGCAGCTTCAAAGGAATACTTTGCTGATTTGGCAATTCATTTGATGCAGACGTAGATGCTTGTTGTAGTGCACTTGATGCCAATGCATCTTGCAGCTCTCCGAAGAACACTGAATACGCTTCATCAAATTCTCTGTATCTAGTGCCCTCTGCATATGCGGCTAAAGCGGCTTGAGTTTTTTCATCCTTGATGCTGGTTATGTCCGCGGCCCCTAATTGCAGATGGTTCTCATCGAAATTTCTCCAGATATTTCTGATTATTTCCAGCCTCCCGTTGATATAACCTGCAGTTCGACGGTGTTTCGACGTTTTATTATAATTTGCAACTGTCTGGTCTAGTTGGGCTTTTAGCGTGGTCTGTTGTAGCAATACGTCCTTCATTTTTCACGTTTAATTATTAACATATATAAAAACAAACAACCAACAACAAAAATATTTGGATATTCAACGTCAAATTTCAATCAAATTAACTAATACTAAACAATAAAGTAATTTATCTGCAACCAGATCCGGCTCGAAGGACCAATGTAACGGTGTCACCTGACCGTTGCTGAAAATAATGTGGATCAGGTTCTTTTTAATTAAAAAAGTTGGTTCGATTTAAATTACTTTATTGCTTATTATTTTCTCTTTTAAATATTGTATAAATTCTATGACTTCTAAATCCTTAACTTCTATATATATATATATATATATATATATACATATATATTTATTTATCTATTTATCCAAATATTTTAGTTTGGGCCAATTCCCTGGTTAGTTTTTTATTATTCTTTCAGAAAATAATTATTTAACCTGAGGCAAATGCACTCAAGGAAAAATAATAAATCTTCCTTATTAACTTATCTATACAATTTCTCAATTGGATAGATAAGTTACTTCAAAAAAATTTTTTATTAAATTTCAAAAAATTTTAAAAATTCGTTTTTTAAAACATTCGACCTATTCTATCCTAACAAAGAGAAGACGGTGAATACTCGCCTTCTATCTAACCCTACTCTATACGATGTGGGCAACGCCACTGCAAATTCGCGATTAAAATATGAAAAACTCTATGTATACTTGATGGTGGGCAATGCCACAGCTTTTACTTGCACAGATCAAAAGCCCCGCACTGTGCTTGCATCGGGTTTATATTTCCCCCGGCTGTCCCCCCACCTTGCAACAGTGACAACTTGCATCGAAATTTTTACTGAGCTACGCGTTAAAAATATGGCGACGACTGCTTTCGTTTGTTATATTTTTAAATTATTTTGCGTTTTAGTACTCAGAAAAGCTTTTGGTTTGACAAAAGCCCTTTTTTGACAGTTCGTGTAAATTTTGTGCGCGAGTGCGGTGTGTTTGTTTTTATTTTATGTTTCTATATTTATCGTATTATTTTTTAACTTTTAAAGTGTTTTGTGTTACAAAATTGTTTATTATGGTAAGTATTTTACGTTTATTAATTAATATATTTTTGTGTTATGTGTTATGTTTTAAGATATGTATTATTTCCAGTTTTTATGTTCTAGTTTGTTTACATTTGTTTTTAAATGTTTGTTATGTTGTTATTACATGTGTACATATATGTATGTTTACCATGTTATTATTATTGGTTCATATCAATCAATTATTTATTTTTTTTATTTCTATTTCTTTTTAGGCTGCATCATCACAATATAGGAGTTCGAGTTGATTATTGGAGCCAATTTCAGGTTATGTTTATATGTAATTTCTTTTGTTTTTTAATTAATTCTTTTTTATTCTTTTTTAGCAATTTTTGTTGAATGACTACATGTTTCGGACCGAAACAATAGGACTCTGTTTTGCGCGTCAGTTTTCAGTTCGGTCTTTCAGCGGTTTCTAGTCAAGGGCCTGTTTGAAGGTCTGTGAAGATGGCAACACGAAATGCGAATTTTGGAAATTCTTTTTTCATACTTTTGTCCATCGTTTGTTCAAGTTTGTCCAAGCAAAAGTTTTTTTTTGTCCAGGCACCGTTAACAAATTATAAGCAAAAAAAAAAGTTTGCACATATTTCATTTAATACCAATATCGAGGGGCTGTGATGACAACGGTAATCCGCCTTCTTGAGACGGCCGCCATGGATCTAACGGTTTATTAAATAGACTATATATAGCTTAATGTATTCTTATACCCTTTCATTTGATACCCATGTCGAGGAGTTGTGAAGAAAATGGTAATCCGCCCTCTTAAGCTCTTAAGATAGCCGCCATGGAGCTAACGATATATTGAGTATATTATATTGCTTATTGTATTCTACTTGTCATACCCTTTCATTTGGTACCCATGTTATATTGCTTATTGTATTCTACTTGTCATACCCATTCATTTGGTACCCATGTCGAAGAGGTTGTGAAGAATATTTTAATCCACTCTCCTGAGACGGCCGCCACAGCTCTAACGGTTGGGTATACCATATTGTATTGTTATCGGAGCTGAATCTTTGTGCAAAATTTCAGCATAATAGGATATATGATAGAATTTGAAAAAACGATTGCAAAATTTGTACCGGACAAACAAACAGACAAGAAAGCGAGCTAATAAAAAGTTTTAAAAAGTGTGAGGCGCTAATGAAAAGTTCCAGTGTTAATAAAATAAGAGTATAGGTAAAGAGCTCCACGCCTTTTCACATTTCGTCTTTTACATATTGCTCGACATATAAAAATGTTACGATAGGGTTAATCGAACTTCCCTTCTGCAGAAAACTCTACTCGCAAGTTAATTCTTCGGTATAGGCTCTGCAGTTCCTCGGTTGCCTTACTCTCACGTCCTTGAAGCTAGGGCCGGCGCTTGGGTTTTATGCGCCCTGTGCAGTATTCCAGTATGCTCCTCATTTTTTGATCGCAATAAAGGGCAATGAAAAAATTGCGCCCCAGTCGAATTGCACCCGGTGCAAGTGTATCATTTGTCAATATGAAAGCGTTGCCCCTGTTTAAGTGAAATGGCCTTCTTGTCGCATTTGAGAAAACGGAGAATATTTCGCCAACCCGCGATTTCTTGAATGAGAAAAATGTTTCTACAGGTTTCAATCCCTCTTTTACCCCGATCCTATCAACCCAATTCGTTTCCACCTCGTTTTCATTTGATTTCGAATTCTCGTAATTCCTACCAAGAAGCTTCCTCGAGAATGAACTTCCATCATGATTTTGCTAGTTTCCTGCAGCTTCTCTGCTATCCTAATCGTTTCATGAACTTTGAGACCCTCCAATATATTCTGTATTTTGAAGAATTTCGCCGACGTCTTCATCGAAGTTTTTTGAAGTGTTAACTTCTTTAGACGCGTTTGGCACTTTTTCGCTGGGGGTAAAACAAAGAATTCGCGACACGCGCACTTTGTTGAACACCAGTTTCTGGACACATGTGGCAGGGATGCGGTCAACGCGCACATTTATTGCACACCTGTTTCTGGGCACTTGTGCCTATGCAGAGAATGGAAATTTTTGGTTTAGCTCCACCTACAAACAGCAGCGTATAATTCTGATCAACCAACCGATGACATGCGCTTTGGCGGAGCGGAGAAAGGCTAAGTAAGGCTATAAGAGGAGGAATCAGGAATGTAAAGAGGGAAGAAGAAAGAAGGAAAGTTATGAAGGTGGGAAAATGGAAAAGGTGAAGGGCCGTGGGGCGGGCCGGGGATCGAACCCGGAACCTCTGGGATAATGGCCAGATGCCTTACTCCCTAGGCTACCGAGGCGCCCTAAACGTATAGTTTTTCTTTTTCCTTTTTTTCTGGCCTTGGAGCTCTCCCAGGCACATGGGTTTTCGCCGTTCAGTACCTAATTTAAGGCCCTTCTAATATCTCTCTTCCACACTACCAGAGTGTATGATGATGGTTCTCTACTGGCATAGGAGGCGGCTTCGATAAAATTATATCGTGTAACTTCTTCCGCCTCGATTCGTTCGATTCGAATTCGAGGAGAGACGTACAGAATATTTTATCGAGATAATGAATTGTAAAACTAAATCGTAGTAATAAAAATTAATTCTATATGAATAGATGAATTTTTTCATTTTTTTTTTAGTTTAATTTTTGATATTGCGCCGCTGTCCAATTGCGTCCGGCACAAGTGCCCCATATGCACCTATTAAAGCGCCGCCCTTGCTTGAAGGATTCAATCTCGCCCTCATCCATATCTCGTCTTGCTTTTGTTTCTTCTGTTCTTATTTAAGGTTAATTATTTATTAATTTATTATTTTGTTTATTATATCATTACCAGCAGATTAATTAATACACAAAATTAAAGATTTTTAGTCTTTGTACATGTTCATACATTGTCATTACGCTCGTACATAAAAAATTTACAAGTTCATATGGATAATAGCAAATTTAGAAGTTTTAGTTATATGGAAGTCTTATGAAAGTGAAATAATTTTTGTTTTATTTAGTCTCGGAATTTTACTTATTTTTCAAGTTTAAAATCAATTTTTAATTTTCCAATTGAGTCAGTACTTATTTCTACCTGAATTTTATTTGTGGGTAATTTTTAATAACTTGTGTTCTCAACAAATTAGCTATTTTATTCCCCTAAAATGACAAATGTTCAATGTGCCATAACTTTTTGTTTTATTTTTTAAGAAACAAACGACTTTTAAAATTTACTAAAATATCATTTGCTTTCCTCAAATGCGAAATGAAATGTTTCATAAATCGCTGTGATCGTAAACAAGTTCCTTGACTGTAATAGTAATTAATTTAATACACAACAAAAAGTAGTTATTACATACTTCTACTATGTCTAAAGTGAAGTGCAATAACAATATAAAACTAATAAAAATTTTCCTTTCATTTTATAGGGAAATGCCAGCAGCTCAGTTCATTTATATCAACATCAGATAATGACAGCCCGACAGTTGCTCCAAAGTTTTTATCCCGAGGACATCTGTATAAAGTCATAATAGGAGAAACAATAGAGCTACCATGCAAAGTACAAAATTTAGGTTCGTATGTACTTCTCTGGAGGAAGGGCACATCTGTTCTCACAGCAGGCCACCTTAAAATCACCCGGGATCCAAGATTTAAAATCGTTGGGGACTACAATTTGCAAATAAATGGGGTAAAAACTCAAGATGCTGGGGACTACATTTGCCAGCTGGGAGATCAAGAAAACCGTGACCAAGTACATACGGTGGAGATTCTAGGTAATTCAGTGCCTCGTACAATCAATCTAGGGTAAATCTGAATTTATTTTCTTTTCGGGATTACATCAAATCCAGTGCCGCCCACTCTAAGGGCACTTCCACACAATGGGCAAGTTACTGCTAGAAAGGGGAGTACAGTCACACTAGAATGTAAAGCATCAGGGAACCCCGTTCCCACTATATACTGGTACAAGAAGGATGTATTTTCTGGGCCGACACATCTCTCCGACAGTTCAACCTTAATCTTGGACAACGTCGACCGACATCATGCTGGCATATATCAGTGCTCTGCAGATAATGGCGTTAAGGAACGAGTCTCTATGGATATCCAGTTGACCATACTCTGTAAGTGAAACTAAGTGGAAATTTTACATTATTCAATTTCAGTTCTCCATACCTATAAACACATACTAAGCAAGAATTCTGGCATGTTCGGTAGCTATGGCAAGGTTCCTTGGAAATGAAGCCTTAATAAAATGTTGAATGCGATTTTAAAAATTACTAAACCGGAAATTCTTTAAGGAACTTCACCAACCGACCCTGTAGCGCCGTAAGATAATTAAATTCACTTACATTTTAATTTTACGCAACAATAAACAATAAAATTTAGATTCTAAATAAAACTCGAAACCGCACATACTTGTGAAAATGCGAAAGGTAAGCCATGTATCCAGGTTTGCAAATAGGAGCTTTATATCGGCTTAAGTTAATTAGTGGTGCCGTCACTTTTAAACATCTTATGGCAACATAACAAATAAAAGGGAAAGTTATTTTTTACATTATTTTCTCGTTTCCTCCATTCAGCTCGGCTGTGGAAAAACATTGCAAAACATGCTCAAAAAGGCCGGAAATTTTTGTTTTAAAAATCGATTGAAATAAGGTGTAGTGATGTAGAAAATGACTCCCAGTTTCCGCACCCTCAAAATGTTATCAAATTACTGACGGGTGAATAGTTTTAACAACTGCACATAAAATAGCATACTTTGCTAAAATTTTCATGTGTGTTTGAATGATTTAATTGAGATAATTTTCCGGTAAACTTCCTAACATTTTATGTGGGAGAAAATACCACAAAGTCAATGCTCTTTTTATGAACAAAAACCAGAAATATCGGTCTGCGAATAGTTTTGTTTTCTGTTGTTAAGGTTTAAAGGGGATATCGGAAAATAGGTTTTATTGGCGAACTTTATTGATTTTTTCTACCAACTGTGCTTGGTTTGTTTAAAACATTTTTTGTTCTTTGTCTAACAAAAATTTTTTTGTTCTTTGTCTACAGGGTGTATTAGCGAGAATGTCGAAACGCCTGGCTGTGGATAGGTCTTGGATAGCCAACAAAAAATCGTGTGGCTGGTGGGGGGAAATCATAACGGTTTAGCTGCTAGGGCGTTTTGAAACGTTTTTGGTAGAAGTTTACATATTACCCTGTATTTTTGTAACCCTATTAGATATTTTTGTAACCCTATTATTTATTCACGCAGAATACTCCCACCTGTCTAAAACTGTAAAAGTAAAGGGGTCAACCACCCAATGTTTTTTTTTTTTTAATATAATATCCACTTCAACCACCTTTTTCTCCAAAAAATACGTAATTAACCAATATTGTTTTTTACAAAATTGGAAAGATTTCCTATGAATAATGTTTAACAACTATTATACTACGACCTTTACTTTTGAAGTTGTAAGCAATTTTAATACGAAAATTTTGACCTTATTTGGTACTTTTCGACAAAACCCAGGTGAAAAAGTACTAAAAAATTACCAAATAGAGCTAATTTCACCATTAAAATTGTTAATAATTCGTAGCATAATAACTAACTAGTAACGCCCTGTGGTCAAAATTTGACCACAAAATCTTCTTCTTCTTTAAACTCCTTTAGTCCCTCATGGGACATAGGGCGGAAACAGTTGCCCTCCAGCGGACTCTGGTTTGCGCGACAGCTTTTAACTTCGACCAGGATCTCCCAGTTGTTGCGGCTTCTTCTAGTAGGGTTCTCCTCCACATTGTTCTAGATCTTCCTACTCGACGGGAACCTTGCGGATTCCAGTCAAGGGCCTGTTTGGCTAGATTTTCGTTTTCGCGTCGCAAGGTGTAGCCTACCCAATTCCATTTCCTTCGCCTGATTTGGTCGTCTATCCTTTCTTGGCCGACACGGCGCCATAGTTCTTCGTTTGAAATTCTATTTTGCCAGCGGATTTTTAGGATACGACGAAGGCATCTGTTGATGAAGACTTGTAGGCGCCCTGTGATGAATTGGGTGACTTTCCATGTTTCGCAACCGTACAAAAGAACTGCCTTAACGTTGGAGTTGAACAGCCGCAATTTGGTGTTAGTAGAGATCACCGTTGATCTCCATATGCGGAACAGGCATGCTTTATTTAGAAAGAGAATAATACAGTTTTTAGTCATTTAAAATTATAAAATTTTGTAAATGCATTAATAGGCGTGTCGAATGATCTGTCGACTACGTGCAAAACATTAAAAGTTTCTTTTTTTTATTAAATTAAAATCAAAATATGTATGTACATTTCAAAATACATGGCCTTCACCCATTATTTTCAAAAGGAGTTCAAACTCAAGTGGATGTACATATGTTTCCAAATATGTTTGTTTGAACTCTTCAATTGTTGCCCGAGTTTCCTTAAACCAGCCTAATAGCCTTTAAACCAACCTATTGAGTTTCTCTTTTTTTTGTATTTTCTGTTCTTCCCATAAGTGTCCTTTGACGGGGCATTTTATTCAACTAACATATTTGATGTACTGAATTTGTTAAAAAATTATCAATGGGCAAATAATCATGAAAAACACAATTCATGTATTTCAAAATTCACTACATTCATTCGTTATGTTAAAAACAAATACAAACAAATTACATGCCTTTCGTTGAAACACTAATAATGCAAATGAACTTCAACAAAAAGGTATACGAAAAAACACAATCACTTTCAGCAAAATTATTGAAAAAAGTCACTTTACTGATAACACGTGCAATTAACTTGTATTCACAAACAGAATGTCTCCTACTCATGCACTTGTCGCTTTTCCACATTGCTGACGTAATTAACATGTCACTTCTATCTAATTTTTACCCGATTTAAACACAACATATGTATAAACATGAAACTTATATTCTGCACACCTTTACGACTCCGTCTTCCATATAAAACCAATTTGAGCAAGATCTGTTTAGAGAAAGTTGGTTAATAAATCTGTACAAAAATAGTGCTTGCGTATTAATATATAATAAATTTTATATGCGCCTGTTTATATGCTAACCGTAATTTCTACCTTATTGTTATTTATATTGGAAAATGCAATACTCATTTCCGAGCGACAGAAATGAGATAAATGACTAATTCTTGTTTTGTGCACACCTTTACGACTAAGACTTCCATATAAAACCAGTTTGAGCAAAATCGGTTTAGTAGAAGTCGAATAAAGTGCTGTACAAAAAAAGTGCTTGCGTATTAATATATAGATAGGGTTACAACAATATAGGGTAATATGTAAACCTCTACCAAACAAGTTTCAAAACGCCCTAGCGGCTAAACCGTATGCACCCCCCCCCATACGATTTTTTGTTCGTCTATCCAAGACCTATCCACAGCCAGGCGTTTCGACATTCTCGCAAATACACCCTGCACCTATATCGGAATGTATTTCTAATTTATTATTTTTACTCCCGACTTATTTAAATTACAATTTAATATATTTTATTGTAGCTTCTTGATCAAAACAAATAACTAATTACGTGTGTCCAAATATTTTGTGTTTTTTAATCTTCCAAAGAGCTCTGTTTAAAATTATTATATATGATCAATGGCGGATACAAGTTGGGAAATGAGATTATAGCTCTTTATCGAGAGATCTAAAACTGACTAAAAATGGTCTGGAAAATCCAGCCGGAAGTTTATTTAACGACAAAAAAGAGATTTCTAATAAAGTACATATATCGGTAGCCTAGAGCTATGGTGCTGGAATCCTATCACGGGGAACCGGTTCAATCCTCGGCCGCGCAATGGTGAAATATATACACTGACTCAAAAATGTGTTGCAATGTTTTGGAAATTAAATTGTTTGTCCTAAACTTACCACACAAATATCAGACGACAGATGACTGGGATAATGTAGTTTTTATTAAAAACTACATTAATCCAGTCATATAGCGCCCAATCTTTGTGTGATAAGTTAAGGACAAACAATTTAATTTCCAAAACATTGCAACACATTTTTGAGTGAGTGTATTTTTTTTTAAATTCGGTGGAACATGTTTTGAATCCATCACTAAATTATATTATTTAACAATGATGCTCAGGAGAACATAAACATTTACTTAATTAAAAGTGAAAAAATATCATTTTCTTGATTTTTTATGGTCATCCAGTCTGACATGTTTCAACAGAAAGAAAACCATGAAAAAGCGTAATTAGTGGCTAGTCTCTAGGCATAACATCCCACTAATTTCAAAAGTATTTACGAAATACCGTCTACAATATTTCACTACCCCAACCTTTGACTGCCTCTGACGGGGCTAGTAAATGTCATAAGGCTCCTGACGCACACGTCTCTAATTTTGAAGTTTGCATTGATGAAGTTTTCATTTCATCAATTGTCTTTGTTAAATGTTAAGAAAGGCGCTGGACTTAACAAGATATCTAATATTTGTTTAAAGAACTGCACGGTTCGCCTTTGTAAGCGTATCACTCATAATTTCAACACATCTTTGGTAACTGACGTAAGCGAAACTTTGGTACCCTTGGTTCCTTTAATTCCTTATTCTTATTCTTCTTCGATGGCTCTACAGCCCAATTCGAGCCTTGACTTCCATCAGCTTTTTCTCCAGACGCCTCTCTGCTCCGCAGCTAGTCTCTAGTTTCTTGTGTTGAGTAGTTTTGCTGCATCGGCCTTAACATTGTCTTTCCACATTGACCGTGGTTTGCCAACTGGTCTTTTGCCATCTGGTAGTAGATACAGAGCCTTTTTTCGTATCCTTGAGTCATCCATACTTTGGACATGTCCGGCGTACAATTCGTGATTGTAGGGTATTCTCCAGGCATTGTCTTCATTGCTTGGGCCGTATATCCTTCGGAGATCTTTCTTCTCAAATATATCCATCTTATCGGTATATTTCTGGGAGAAACTCCATACTTCACATCCATACGTAGCTACTGTATGTATAATGATATTGCAGATTCTTATTATTGTTTTTCTGTGGATGCCTCTGGTTTTCATTACTGACAGTATTGAGAAGTATGTTCTGTTGGCGGCGTTTATTCTTCGTTGTACGTCTATCATTTCATCGTAGACTGTGGACCCCAGGTAGTTAAATTGGTTTACTCGTTCGAAGCTATATTCTCCCAGGTGGTGTTGTCATTTCTTCTTCTTCTTTCCACCCTTGACTGAATTAGAATCTTATGCTTGGTGGCATTTATTTGCAGCCTATATCTAATTAAGTGTATATTTCTCTAAGGTATGACAACGATCTGGCAGGGCAGTTTATAACGTCGGCATATACTGCCAATCGTTTTGATTTGTTAAGCAAGGTTGCGTTCGCATCAATGTTTACTTTGCGAGTAACTCCTCCTAGGCAGAGATTTAATATCATGGGTGCCAGCCCATCGCCCTGCTTTAAGCCTTGCTTGACTGAGAAGGAAGTACATTTTATTTTATCCTTCCTTTCCACCAACGTGCTCCAAACACTATTTTCTTTGTTGAGCCCACGTCATTGATATTTTTGCTGTTTAGTCAATCAAAGAATATATGAATGTTTTCAATCAACTTTGCAGTTAAGAGCGCGTGCGTATGTGCATAGTAAAAGCAAGAAGGCGCTTATCGGCGCGGATTGCCGGCGACGCACTTTATGAAAATATAAAAACTTAACATTTGGCAAATCTTTATCAGTTTATAGTGGACGCATCGTCTTTATTTCTGATACTGCGTAAAAGAGAGTCTTCGAGCGACCCGACCTCTATTTTTCAAATTTTCTAATTAAAACGGTTATTGTTATGAACAAAATTGTTGATGAGGATTTTAAAACAAGGTATGCAACTTTATTTTTTATCTAGCGTATAAATAGTTCTTAGATAATAGTGTATTTTTGAAGATCTACGAAATATATACATGTAGTATGTATATATTTTCAGTTAAAATTTTACGTCATATCTGATTGCACAAAGAATTTGTCATGTTTCTTAATCTTCTTTAATAATGATTTTTATTTCAAAAAATAGCTGCTAATGTAGTCCATAGATTATAAAGAGTAGATGTTCGAGGATACAACCATTGAACTTGAGGTGGACGATGATGACGCCAACCCCATTTCGTTATTTTCCTCTGGGATGAGTGTTGATGAAGCTAACCCGGCCTCTACACGGGACAGTTCTACTGACGCACAGTTCTGTCTGGAACTGTCAAATACTGTGCAGCCAGCCGATTAGCGTTCGATCAACTGACAGACAGTTCATTCTTAAACTGTTTTCACACGTTGTGGTGTTGCAGTAACCGCTTTAAAGTGCTTAAAAGTGCTTGAGGATATCGAAAAGGATGAAAAAAGGAGGCACAGGAAGATAAAATATTGGGTAAATCCGCTTCTTGTTGTATGAATTGGTAAAATAAAAGTTGCCATTTTGGCCTGAAAATAAATTTTTATTTATTAAACTGAAATAATGAAAAAAAAATATTCAACGAGCACTTCGCATCGTACCGATAGGCAAGCTCTTGCATGTAGTTACCACCATAAAATCACTTTTCGCCAACTTGATTTCACAAATTGTCAAATTACTTTCTAGACAGTATTGTCGAGATTGTAATCTTGCCAGTACTGTCGCGACAGTAATAAAGTCGGGATTGTAGACTTTTACATGAGACAGTGACAGTAACAGTAATACTGTCCCGTGTAAAGGCCGGGTAACACCATGAAAGAAGTGGAGATAGAAGAGAAAGAGAGATAATTAAAAAAATATTTTATCCCTAATAACCTATGGACTAAGACTACTAGGGATACCATGAAAAAACGCTGCTCGCATTATACTTCAAAGATGGTGCGGAAAAGAATGCAGCGCGATGCCCGAGTTGTCCCAGCCCCATATCTCAAAAATCATTGGGCCTACGTAAATTTCGTATTCGACTCATCTCACGAACAATCTTTACTTAGCAAAAATTGCATAACACCGATGATTTGATGGAGAAAAGTGTTTTTCGTGACCTTTGACCCTCCATAACTCGAGTAGCCGGTCCGTTGGCTTTATGAAGTTTTGGGAAATTATTTTTGAGCGCAAAATAAAGAGAATGTCTTGTTCATTTCTCGAAATCAACTTATCGCCAAATTTTGATTTCAATAAGTCGATGGTATAAATTTTTTTTACATTTTTTTTAAATTGTTTTACCACAAAAAACTCAAATTTTCACTTTCTTTAGTTGCCTCGACATGGCTAACTTGGTTAAGCTTTTGAAATGATCTCAGTTGAGAACGTTCTCATGAGTAGATTCTCAACTTTTTGCATTCGAATATTCCATTACCTTAAATGCGATATGTCTGTGACATATGTAAATGTAGATAAATTTAAAAATTTTACTTTAGAAATAGCACATAAACTAGTTGGAAGTTATTCATAGTATTTTATGCACAAAGTTTTAATTCATGGATAGGATGTTGTAAGAAATGCTTTTGTACCTACCTACCGGCGAGATGTCTGAGGAGGCAGCTGAATTTTGAAATATAGACTTAAAGTCTTTTACACTCATCCACACCCGGAAATGTTTAAGAGCTGTTCCCAATCTTCATTTAATCAACTTCTTTTAACATCCGACCCATTTATTACAGGACGTAATTTTATTCCTTCTTTATTAATACGCTTTTATATGTAATTGTAACTATGTAATAAAAGTTTAGAAGTTGAATTTGGCCCGATTGATCTGAAATTCTGATTGATCTGAAATTTTGAACATACGTATAGTTCAACCGCTGCTTTCAACTACTCAACTGCTGAACTTATGTCCGTATGCATAATTTCAACTCAACCCATGTAGCAGAGCGGTCGAACTTGATCGACCCTAACTCAACGTCTCCATGAAGTAGGACTCAGCCTGAGTTCAACTCATCATGTATACGTACTAAATGCAATCTAACCATTTTGTAAAAAACTCAAGAAAGCGGTTCCAAGATGGCGGCCGATTTTTGCAATTGCGTTTCACCGAACCCACGACATGGGTATCAAATGAAAGAGTACGAAAGTAGAATACAGAAAGCTATGTAAAGTCATTTTTAATCTAATATGGCCGCCACTACAAAACCACTAAAAAGTAGAAAATAATAATAAATAGTTTACAAAAATTAAAAATAAAACTTTTTTATTTTAACATGAACCAAAAAGTAAAAATAATTTTGAATGTAAAGTTTTTATTCCTGCAGCCAATTACTTAAAAGTAAGAACGCGTGGGCCACTAACGAAAAGTTCCAGTATTAATAAAATAAGTATATCGGTAAAGAGCGCTCCACGCTTTTTTACATTTAAGTAAGTGGTTGCAGCAATAAAAAATTTACATTCAAAATTATTTTTTTACTTTTTGGTTCATTTTAAAATAAAACCGTATTTTTTAGTTACTTTAAACTATTTTTTTTTTATTTTTTAAATACTTTTTATATGAATGAAAAAGACGACTAGCTCGGCTCACCCCATACCCTACAGCCGCCCCTTTCGCGCAAAACATGGTGGGCCTCGGTAGTCTAGGGGTAAGGCGCCTGACTACTATCCCAGAGGTCCCGAGTTCGATTCCCGGCGGTGCCACGGTCCCAGCCTTTCCCAATTTACCACCTACATAACTTTCCTTCTTTCTTCTTCCCTCTTTGCATTCCTGATTCCTTCTGTCATAGCCTTCACTAGTTCTTCCCCGCTCCACCAAGCGCATGTCATCGGTTGGTTGATGAGATTCAACTCGTTTCAGGAGAGTTGTTCTCGATGCCCCGATTTCTTCAAACTAGTCCTTGTTGCTTATTGTCAAATGATTTTAACGCCCGCTCTATACAAGCGAAACCGCTGTGCACCCGCACGTTCTCCTCTTGCATTGGTTGTCGACAAAGAACTTGATATGCTGCGCAGAGAGCTTCGTGCAAAGTGTATATCGAAAGCTGTACATGTGGATTTATTATAAATCCCATCCAGAAATTTAATAGGAACCTGATACATGAAGCGGAACGACTGCATACGAAATAGCAAAGTTTGTGGTGTGGCATTTTCCTGTATTTGAAACTACCAGCTATAATTAATGTCGATAAACGTTTCGCTTCTTGTTCATAAAAAGCTTACCTAGCCTAACCAAATTATGTACTAATAATTACCAGAAATAACTAATTGAATATAGTTTAATTTGGAACTACGTCATAAAAGGAAGTGATATATGATGAACAAGTTCGGATAAGTTTGAAAGCTCCAGCATAAACCACGATGCTTGCTTAAATATATGGTGAAATTGCTCACTTTTGGAACTTATGTTACTATAAATTTAAGCCAAGTTGCTAACAAACTTTCATAATTACATACACCTATCATCGAAAATTATATCGATTCATGAAGTTTTCAACTACCAACTCAACATTCATCAAAAAACCCCAAAACCCCCAGCCTGTCATCGTGCAAGACTCCTTCTATGAGGCGTACACTAATCAAAAAGCTAAACATAAATTCCCAAGGGAGTCAGAGCTGGGACCACACTTTTCAAAAGGAACTTCTGCAATTAATTACGCCTGTGCTTAAAGTCACCAAAGTAGTTACTGCAATCAAGAACTTTTATATATCACTCAAAAAGAAGTTGCTACCTCACAATTTACAAATCAAATGACTCCCCATAGTGGTACCATGGACCAGCCCTTTTCCTATAATTGCCATCTCTAATGAGGGTACTTCAAACAGGCGAACCCTCTGAAAAGAGTTTCCCTCAACAAATGTCGCAAATCATTTTGTGTTTCTGGCCCCATTAATATCGATTGGAGCCATGACACCGCACCTCAACCCCTTAATCTGTTGTGAAAAAGAGCAGAAGTGTTGGTTTTTACGTAGGAGTGGTTGTTTGCGGTGTAAAAAGAGCAAAGTCTGCACGATTCCAGATGCTTTTTGTCTTTTTTATCAATTATTTGTTCCCGGCAAGTTTCTCGCACCAATAATTTTAGGATGGAATGGAAATGAATTCCTAGTTCTCAAAGGTTTTGCTCCCCGTTATGCTCCCTTATCGCTGCTTGTAGCACTGACACTGGGTCCGTATTGAACAAGAAACGTTTTGATCAGGGCCCTACTTTCCTTTTTGTCGTCGATATTTATTGAGTTCTTTCTAGTGCACACTCCTCTGAACATAAATGGAGTTCTCAAGTTTGCGGTAAATTCGCGAACAAAGAACGACTGGAATTTTTTTGTTAGCATTTTGCATTAAAAATATCTTGATAATGTGCCTACTTGTTTGCTGTTTTGTGAATTGCCGAAAGCATTTTAAAACAAATCAATTAAATGAGCAGACCGTTCCTTTTTCTGTTTTGTTGACATTATGTGCTTCGAACGAATAAGTTTTTAAGTACAAAGTTCCGCCTTTTGTACTTGAGGGGAATTTTAAATCCAGTTTACCTTAAATCCATTCGTGCCGCGTTATATAAGCAAGGATGTATGTATACGGTCTTAATTTAAATTCAGATTCCAGCTTATTTGATTTTAAAACGAACTCAGTAAAAACGAAGTACGCTTTTACGCCCCCAACCACAACTCCTGAGCTGATTGTATTGATAAATAATACTTTGTGAATTTTACGAATATGCAAAAAAAAACTGAAGAGGTGAAGCTATTGCTCATAGGAAAAGAGAGAATATTGTTTTTTGAAAACTAGACGAAGTTCGTTGAATGACCTTCTTTGACAGAACTGAAGCGGCTTTGCAAGAAATGCTCTAGATGCTTTCGTAATTTTCCTATATTGCCGTAGCTGGCTTATTTTTATATTTAAAGACTAGCAAAAACCCACGTGCGTCGCAACGCCTTTTAATAAAAAGAATTGTGTGTCCATAGTCCGGGAGAAGATAAGGGTATAATGAAACAAAAAACAAATCTGCGAAACATGATTTTGGGAACATAAAAAATGTAGTTACCTATAAACAATATGTTACCTACAATTTTTTTTTTCTTCTTCAAAATTCGAAGTTGAACACTGTTTATCGGAAAAATTTGGTACTACGTGCACAACCGACACTTAGCCAATCATATTCAGAAAACAACTCGTGTGCGTAGATCTGTGCAAAACTTGCTCCTTCAACATTTTTCCCTCAAAAAGGTTCTAAAAAGGTCATCAATTTTACAAAATAGGCGCACATTTACGAATATTAACGCAAGGATAGCAATTCACTGTAACGCTTGTTTATATACGATGCTCGATGTGTCACTTGTAAGTATTACAACGTTTGCGACATTACTGAGTGAGTCGACTTAGTTGAGTTGATATTTTGCAAACAATCACAAATGTCACTCATCAAAATTTCCGCGTCAATTATGAACTTTCAAAGAGCAGCCGGCAACTCAATGTCACGATCATCATTAATCTGAGACATTTTCTATATTCTATATCCTAGAATAGTACTGAATTTTGAGTTTTCTGCTTTCGCTCTCGTTTTAAATGACGTATTTCAATCTGTGCCTAAATCAGTGATGATTTTAGTTGATTTTAGTTAGACGTGCATTAATTTCATCGTCCCGCGTATCTGTCGGGACAACTGGCAATATTGGGCCGAAATCTATATCAATAAAACAGTTCCTCACCAAAATAATTGGTTTTTACTTATTAAACTTGCATCCTGTTTCACGCAGGATTTTCCATATGATCTTCTTCGTTCGGTATCATAAACATAGAATGTGCTATTTTTGCTTATGTGAGTAAAGTTGACGCAATCTCTCTCTTTTATCTCCACGTATTTTGGCCAATATAAGATTAATTAAGAAAGTCATGCCAGCGCCTCCTGACGGGCCTTAGAAATTCACCAGTATTGACACTGTTGATGATGCGTTTGTTCATTTTCATTGTTTAACTTTGGTTCATTGTGTATGTTTAAATTATCTTCAGACCCATCAATTATTTGTGGAAATGGCAAACCAAAATGACCCCTAGTATTTCCACCGATTGAAAGAACAATATTCCACAGTGACTGCATTTCATTCGCGAAGACTGTAAAATTATATCCTTTTTGCCAATTAATAAATATTAAGCGATATTTTGTGTATCATATTATAGATGAGTATCTGTGATTCATTGTTATTTGTTATCCTTTCTAATAAAATATCATTTGTAGTCGTTTCAATATGGCGACTTCTGCGCTCTGTTGCAGGCCTCGATCTGCATCTTATAATTTCATTCCACTTGTAAACCTCAAAGAGCTATCCATTGGTGCCTAAGTACATATCGGACTATATGCAGCCCTTTCCTCACAACTTCTACAAAAAAAACTTCATATATGTAGTATGTCAACTTTGGCGAACCTAAATATTTAGATAGAACTCTTTGAGGCCTAGAAAAGTCTTCACTCGATGTTTTTCGACTATGTTTTCAAGTTTTCGGTCAAATTCGGACTGTCTACCTATATTCTTATTTTATTAACACCGGAACTTTCCTCGAACGCCCTTTTTGATAACCATTTTGAGTAGGTTGTAAAGAAAAAGATAGTCCACCATTTTGCATTGGCCGGCATTTTGAATTTTGAATGACGCGTCATAGCTAATTCTACTTGTCATACCTTTTGATTTGATACCCATGTAGGGGGTCGGGCAGCGCAATTGCGAAGTTCGGCCGCCATCTTGGAACCATCTTGATTTTTTTTACAAAATGGTCAGATTGCATTGTCACGCGCGAACTTTACTTATGTGCAAAATTTCAAGTTGATCGGTTACATTTTTTGTTAAAAGTAATTTTTTTAAATGCAATGATCTAATAATACAATAGAAATTAAGCTTGGACAAAAAAAGGTCAAATTTTTCGAAAAAAATGACGAAAAAATGCAAAAATTCACTATTTTTGATTCGATATTTTTCACTTTTTTGTTTCAAGTTTAAAAATTTTTCTTGTTTACCATCATAAAGGCCATAAAAGAACTTACATATTAAAAAAAGAAAGAACCTCATACGATGAAATGCACAAAACAGATAGACCAATCATTTTTCAAATTTGAAGTCAATTTTTGAGCCTTGTATTAGATATTGTGACTTGAAATTTTAACCAGTTATTATTCACATTATAAAGTATAACCTTTGAAAATTTCAGAAAAATGTCACTTAAAATATCCAAAGTTATCATCAAAAAACCAAAATTGAGCAGTTTCTTCAGTTCTTGATTTTTTTTTTTTTTTGAGGTTATATGTGCAGATAAAAATTTCATATTGTAACCGCTGGTAGCCAATATCATAGCGAACAGCCTCTATTTTTTTCGATTTTTTCGGAGCTACACAAGCCGAGATGTACGCATCTATATTTAGAAAGAACGACCAAAATGGTAAATTTTTGACATAATGGCCGATAACTTACGTAGCGGCGGTTGCTAGAGGTAGAAAATGTCCATTTCGTATAGTCTTCGATGTAACTAACATGTTTAAAAAAAAATTGAGACTCGATGCAATTCCTTTTTCACTAAAATTTGATACTTATCCGACTACACTACAAACCAAATTAATAATGGCTTCGTTGAACTGCCGTTTGAAGCCTACTAACGGAACCATGATCTGAAAAGATTTTCATAAAATTCGGTCGAACCATTTTTGAAGTAAAACTTCTTTAGGGACGTTTGCTTAAAAAAATTTACATGAGAGTGAATCAATTTCATTCGCGTAACGCTCTCACACATGAAAAATCGTCAGAACTTTCGTATAACGATCGGAAAAGGGGCGGACGGGATACAGGAGACGATGACACTCGGGGCTGTGTGTGCAACAGTTAAAATACACTCTGCCTTACTGCATAGATTTTCTGGCATGTTAGCTACGTTGTCGCCCAGACTTTCCCAGCGGGAAATATGACAATCGCTTACGACGAAAGCGGAAAATAAGCGCTTACATATCACTGCGAATGTAATGTATTTGTAAGCAAACGTTGTTTTGAACTGTTCGTGGAATTCCTCTCTTTACGATTATACGAAAAAGAATAGCAAAAGTTGGTCTATAATCGAAAACCAACTGCTTTTTGGATGCTCAAATAAAAAATGCGAAAGCTTTTTACAAACAGAAAAGCTTAATGAACGAAATGCTTCTATCTGCCTTCTTTCTAAGCGCTTAATAAGCTTTTCTTTCGCAGCGGCATTGAAGTGCTTACGTCTGCTATGTTAAAAAGAAGGGAACACTCTTACAAACAGTAAGCGCATACAGCTTCTAAGTAAGCGCTTTTTTTTTCTTACAGAGCGCTTCATTTCCCGCTGGGTTGCTTTATCTCATTATAGGAATACAAATTCACGATTCTGTAGAGGTGAGTTATTTCAGATTTTTCTTGTGGTTTGGTCACTGGCCGGGCTTATGCCGCGGCCACTTTGGGGTTGACTGACATGTTGGAAGCGGTATATACGAGAAGAATTTTCGGCGGTGGTTTGGGTGCTTAGAATACCAAAAGGGAGTGGTGAATTAAATGTGTGAGGTGCTGTTGTTTAAAATTGGCACCCACTTCCCCTTTTTTTGAGATATGCTGGACCTTTCCCCTTTTTAAATTACAATTTTTTTAACTTGCACAAATCGACGAATCGTTTATGTCAAAACATTACACTGTTGTGAAAATCGTTCCTGATATGTTTTTTGGGTCGCTGATTACGAAAATCAGGGTCCCACAGTCTTAAAATATGGATGTGGATATGGAAGTGGTTGATTTATAACAAAGCAAATTTTATGATAAGGGATAATAGTAAAGGGCTGAAACTATCCCTACATCGACTGAAAATATAAAGGTTTGTAAAAAATGTTTTTTCAACTTTATGCTTCGAATTCGGTTTAATCAGCCAAAATAAATTATTTTCAACTACGCCTAGAAAGAAGAATTTGAAAAAAGGCTGATTGCATATCTTTTTGCTCCCTTTAAAATTAATTGGCTCCCTAAAAGATTGTATGGGACGAAGTAATCAGGTAATTGGCTAGGTGGCCATAAAGGGTGCCAATACCATACTCAAGTATACTGGCTCTCGTTCGCGTAGGTAAAGCTGCTCGCGTAGGTAAAGGTTCATTGTATGTGGTTGGCGGACTGCTTGGTAAAACAGTTACCTGGGTTTGGAATAGTCTATGCCGATGCGGAAGCAATTATTAATGATCATGAATGTAGCGGGAGCGGAGCATGCATACAGCTGGTGACATATCCAAGCGTACATGCGTTCAATTCGTTGATAAATAATATAGAAGTGTGTGTATTCAAATGCGACCTGACGGAATGTTCCATGAATGGAATGCATGCCACGCAAAGGTCGGACTACTTTTAACTTTTTTTGTTTAAACGACGCACAGTGGGGCCCGCTCGTAGAAGGTTCTGCTCAAAACTCAATTTTCAAAATGTGGAAATTTTTCAAAAAAAATGTATCATTGTAGTTGTAATAATGTATCAGATCACGTGTAAAAATATTAAGTCGCTGACTGCTATGAGTCAGCGAGCGCATGAGCATAGAGTTCATAGTTTAGGCAAAATAATACTTCTGCGAAAAAGGAATACCAGTTTATGCGCGATATAAAAACATTAATTTCTAACGTTTAACGATGAAATCTACGGAAGTGTGTTATGTCGGTGATCAAGCAAGGTATTTTGATTCTTCTATAATTTTGTATTATATTATAAGTTCATTGGTTTATGATAAAGGGCTTAAAATTTGTGGTAGTGTGTATTTTTTTGTAGGGAATTTTTTAAATGACATTTTCTCGAAAATGCGCAAAGTTCTATTGCTACTTTTTTCGGTTAACTAGTGTCCAAAGTCTTCCTAAATGTCATTTAAAAAACCCCCTACAAAAAAAATACACACTACAACAAATTTTAAGTCCTGTATCAGAAACCAATGAACTTATAATATAATATAAAATTATTTAAGAATCAACATACATTGCTTGATCACCGACATAATACACTTTCTTAGATTTTATCATTAATCGTTAGAAATTAATGTTTTTAAATCGCGCATAGACATGCATACGTTGTCGCAGAAATATTCTTTTGCCAAAACCATAAACTTTAAGCTCATGCGCTCGATGACTAGTAACAGTCAGCGACTTAATATTTGTGCACGTGATCTGATACATAATTGCAATTACGATGACACATTTTTTTTTTTATAATATCCACATTTTGAAAATTGAGTTTTGAGCAGAACCTTCTATGAGCGGGCCCCACTCTGCGACGTTCGTGATTTTTATACCTGAACGATACCAGGCGAACCAAAAACAATATCAACTTGGTTGAGGTGCCGAAAAAAGAATATTAACAAAAAAATTCTCTGAAAAAAACTTCATAACTTTCGGTGTGGTCCTTTTTTTTGTTTAAATAAAAAAAACTTCAGCTAAGTGGCAGAAAGATCTTAAATTGATAAGTTTTGCTAATATCTTTTTTGGATTTTGCAGAGCCATAGCCTTCCAACAAAACATCACTTGTAAAAATCCAACACTCTTTAAAACTCATACAAAAATTTACTTTACACGTCACGAATTTTTCAAACCTTGGAGCTGAATATTTTTTTTTGACGGGGAATTGTATTCTACGTTTTACAGTTTCATGAAATTGCCGTTCATCCGGGAACTCGTCATTCGCTTCGCAGTTTATCGCCGCCTTCAGACAACACAATTCGTAGTTTGGTGAAGAATTTCTTTGAGTACGGGTCTGTACACACTCGTAAGCGTCCCATTCGACGACGCTCGCGACACTCCAATGAATTTATTGAAGCGGTAATAGAGAATGTGTCCGATATCGTCCTATCGCCGCCGATGTTGAGTTTCACTCCAGCTTTTTCTTCGGGAGCGAAAATCCAAGCGGTGTTTTACTCCGGATCGAAACTTACATCCGGAGGGAAACTCCGCTTATAAACGCCGTAATTGTACATCGACGACACAAAACTTCCCATATATTACCCCGTTTTTGGCTAGCTTGTAAAGTTTATTCGAGGTTGAGTTAAAATTTCGACCACCATATACATACATGTTCCGGATGTTGAAGGTCACGGAGCTCATCTGCTTGACCTATTCCTTACCACACATCCATCTCGATACTCCGTCGAGGCTAGCTCACTCCTTGGCAACTCGGACCACAAACTAGTCAGGGCTAATTTCCCATATCCATCCTCCACCCCAACCAGCACAGTCCCCAAAAGAACTGTCTGGCACTATGGGAAAGCCAGCTGGTTGGGACTTATTCGCTTTTTCCAAGCCACCGACTGGAATTTGTGTTTCCGAGGTACCAGTGCGAACTATGCTGCGCTTTGTATTACTAAAATAATACGGGCAGGAATGTGTTTGTTCATTCCTCATTCTACCAAATCTATAAAGCCTAGGCCAAATAGATTGTTCAATGGTGAGTGTATGAACGCAATTAATGCTAAGGAAGCCGCCTGTAGAGCGTACAAACGTTCCCCAAACGAGTCATTTCGGCGTGAGTATATGAAATCGAGGAACTCCTGTAACTCCATCATCACGAAGGTCAAAGCGTCATTCGACGACAAGTTGAGAAGCAAGATCCTCAACACACGCATAGGCAGCAAAAATTTCTGGTCCTTGGTAACTTCCATCAAGAAGAATTTTATGTCTTTCACAACCCCTCCATTTATTTATGGAGGAAAGGTGACAGCACAAAGCAAATCCAAGGCCGACTTATTGGCATCTCTGTTCGCCTCTAATTCTTCCTTACCTGAAACTGATACGCTACCCCCGGTTCTCGAACGCAACGCCCATTCAATGGACGGAATTTTCTTCAGGACTCGCGAGGTGTACAAATGTCTCAAAGTGCTCGACGTCAATAAATCCACTGACCCCGACAATATCCCCCCTATGGTACTGAATAAATGTGCCTCACCTCTGGCTAAACCTCTGCGCAAACTTTTCGCCCTGTCCTACTTCTCCGGAGTTTATCCAAACTCTTGGAAACTAGCTCATGTTCAGCCCATTCCCAAAAAAAGGTGAAGCCAGCGACCCTTTAAACTACCGCCCAATAGCAATTAATCCTGTTCTCTCCAAAATCATAGAGACAATAATCAATAGAAGGCTGATGAAATATCTGGAATCCAACCAAATTTTATACGACAGGCAGTACGGCTTTAGACCGAAAAGATCTACTGGCGACCTTCTTGTGTGTCTGACTGAGGCCCTCAACCAAAACATCCATCGCTTCGGTGAGTCTGGTCTTGTTGTTCTAGATATTTCCAAGGCTTTCGACAGAGTATGTCATCCCGCCCTGTTGTCTAAACTCCTAGCTATTGGTATCGAATCAGTTCTAAAGAACTGGATTGAAAGCTTTCTTTCTAGCCGTTCAATCAAGGTAGTATTGGATGGCGTGGAATCCAAACCTCATTCCATCTCGGCCGGCGTCCCCCAAGGCTCTATTCTCTCACCTACCCTCTTTCTCATGTTTATTAATGACCTGCTCTCAATTCCCTCCAACCCACTTCACAGTTTCGCCGATGACGGTACTCTGCGTTACTCCCACACCTTCGATAATACAAGACAAGCGCGTGCCAGACCTTGTCCCGTAGACCATGAACTCATGTCCAATTCTATTAACGAGGACATTGAACTCATTCTTGCTTGGGGCCGCAAGAATGGTGTCGAATTCAATGCAACCAAAACAAAGTACTGTCTTATCTCTACAAAAACCTGCACCACCCGTCCCTCTATCTCAGTGTACAAAAAGAATGTAATGGCTTACCCATCCTAACATCCTAGGCGTAACCTTATCATCAGATCTGCGATGGAATAATCACATATTCCAAATCGCCAAACAAGCTTTCCATATACAAGTCCTACATTCGGCCCCACCTTGAATACAACTCTATGACCAATTTCATGCTATGACCAATTTCATGCTCTCTCCGAAACCCTCTATAAAGAGTACCTCAGAAACATGTTAGGTAAAGTGTATGGTGATCCCAGAGCATTCTTTCAATTTATCAACACATAGAAAAAAGTTGATAATTACCCTTACACCATGCAATACGAGAACTCCCTTAGTTCTAATTCAGCCGAAATTTGTGACAATTTTGTATCGTTCTTCCTCAAGTCTTTCTCGTCCCCTGTATTCCAACCAGATGAAGACAATTTTCGACATATCAATGCAATACAAACGGCTCAAAACTTTTCCCTGTCTATAACCAGGGATGATATTTCGAAACATATAAATGAATTTCCACAGGATTTTTCGTCCGACCCTGATTGGGTCCCTCCAGCTGTTCTAAAATCCTGTGCAGGGGCTCTACTGTCTCCTATTTTATGTTTATTTCAAAAATCCCTAAATAAAGGGCGCTTCCCAACCTTATGGAAAAACTCTTTTATAATACCTGTCCATAAAAATGGCTGTAAAAACGAAATATCTAATAATAGGCAATTGCGAAGTTATCGTCTATACCGTCTATAACTCTTCGAATCTATTATTTATTCTGCTATCGCCCCTATCTGCAAGAGGCTTATCTCAAGAAACCAACATGGTTTTCTTGCAGCCCGTTCCACTACTACTAATTTACTGGAGTTCTCTTTACACACAGTTAGAGGCTTTGTTACTGGCTGCCAAACTGACTGTGTCTACACAGACGTCAGTAAGGCTTTCGTCAAGCTCTCTCACTCTATTATAGTTCTTAAACTAAAGAAATTAGGCTTTCCGCATGCCCCTATGGTATGGTTCCAGTCGTACTTAGCCGATAGAGGTTCTATTCCGCGGAGTCAAATCTAAGAACATCGAAGCGTCCTCTGGAGTCCCGCAAGGTAGTCATCTTGGCCCTCTCCTTTTTATTTTATCAATTGACGATATTGTTACCCAGCTAAGGCACTGTAAAATCCTTATTTACGCTGATGACATCAAACTGTATCGCCACATAAGGAGTATAGAGGATTGCAAACTTCTGCAAACAGATCAGATATTAGTAAATGCGAGATCA
This sequence comes from Thereva unica, assembly GCA_949987705.1. NCBI lineage: Eukaryota > Metazoa > Arthropoda > Insecta > Diptera > Therevidae > Thereva > Thereva unica. The sequence continues at coordinate 68,542,538 of OX465282.1, forward strand.
TGACATTTTGTAGGAAGCTTGGTGTTATAACCTATGACTATACTTTCCTTGACAACAAGGTCTCCCGTACTGCATCTGTAATCGATCTTGGGGTTAGGTTGGACGTTAAGATTTCTCCACCCACATCAATTATATCTTCTCCAAGGGCAATTCAGTCCTGGGATTTATAAAAAGATGGTCCAAAGAGTTCAACAATCCCCTCATCACTAAACACCTGTACGTATCTTTGGTTAGGCCTTTGCTTGACTACGCTTCCTAGGTATGGTCTCCTTACTACTCCTTCCATGTTAGCAGAATCGAATTGGTTCAAAGGAAGTTCGTCCGGTTTGCACTCAGCCACCTCCCGTGGGATGACCCACTCGCTCTTCCGCCTTATGAGAACAGACTTAAATTGCTCAACTTAAGCTCTCTCGATAAGCGCCGTGAGGTCGCTGACGTTATATTCGTTCATCGACTGATGAATGACAAGGTGGACTCTGGTTTCTTAAGAAGCCGCGCGTCATTTAGAGTGAATAACTACAGCCTGAGAGGTGAACCTCTCTTGCACATTAATTCCTCTAACACCATTATAGCATGTTCGAACCCGTTAATCGCATGCTTATAAATACTAACACCAATAGGAGTGTGTTTAGCTTGCTAACTAGTGTTTAGCTTGCTAATATTTTATGTTTGCATGCCTCAGCTGAGCCACGACGGCAATGGTAAATTGTTTCTCAGCCCTGCTGAGAAGTGCACCTTCTGAGCTAGACGGTTAACTCGTATATGTATATATATAACTCGTATATTTGGGCGGGCGCCCCAAAAAACTACCTTGGCTTGGCTGGACAAGGTGCAAAATCGCGCCATCAAACTCATTGGCGATAGCACCCATTGCTCCTCCATCGACTCTTTAAGCCACCGTAGGAATGTTGCAGCACTTAGCAAATTTTACTGCTATTACCATAGCGAGTGTTCCGCCGAAATTAGAAACCTCCTGCCTACACGGCAATTTTTTTCCCGCAACACAAGACTAGCCAACTCGGCTCACCCCTTCACCCTTCAGTTCTTCCCTTCGCGCACATTACGTTTTAGTAGTTCGTTTATAAATAGAACAACTCGATTGTGGAACTGTCTTCCACAGTCAGTGTTTCCGAACTTATATAACATCTCAGAGTTCAAACGCAAGGTTCATAGACATCTACTCACGCACCCTCCAGACCCCTAACCTATCCCTTCTCCTCTATCCATCAAAGCAAGCTTACTACTAGAGACTGGCCATGACTCGAACGACATGACAAACTAGTAGTACAAAGGGTAATTCCTAAGCTCGACTTTACCACATAAAAAAAATATGACGTCGAGTTGAGTTCATTTTGGGCTGAAATAGAGTTGAGCTGAAATCAAAACATAACCTCAAATTAATTTTTGTGCAAAATTATCATATATAGAAACAAAAAAAAAATCAGAATAAAAAAATGTTTGGTCCTGTGCAAGCAAAAACACTGAACACAAATCTAACGGCAAATGCGGACTCCACGGACTGTAACCAAACAAAACAAATGTCAATAAATTACATGTATTTGCACCTAATTTATATTTCCATATAATCTTCACACAAAATCTAATGTTACACAAAATCTGTCTGCAAAAATTTTATAAAAAAATTATAAGATTTAAACACGCACGGTTATTATGACCAGGATAATAAAATACAAAGTACAACTATTTCTTATCACGCACTTCTTTTTTTCTAAATGACATCATTAGTATCACAATTTTTAAAGTGGCTTTACACCAGGGGTGACCAACCCAAATGGTATCGCGGGCCACTTTGAAAATGAATTATGATCCAGCGGGCCGGGGTGATTCAAATTTAATTTAATATAATTTAGAGAGGGAGTTCCAAAGTTGTGCTGCGAAGACAAAGAAAGAACCATGGAAACGCAGAATTGTTAAATTATTATTTCTGAGAAATTGCGAAAGTTGCACAAACCGGTTAGCGGTCCTGTAAGATATTGTGAAACAGTCGCAAAAGCTTATACTAACGATAGTCACTTTAGCCCCGATTATATTGAGCAAATTTACGGGCTACTGGCCGGCGAGTTTAGAAGCCGGCAAGCCAGCGATAGTGACGAAGACACTCAAAACTTTACACTCGCTCAGTAGTCAACATGCTAGCGCGAATAAATTGCGTCATTTTGTAGTCAATGAAACCAAATAGTAAGATACTCGCAACTAGTTCACTAGCAACTATGATGACACACGTCTAGTTTACTAGCTAACAAGCCCACACGCCAGAGAGTAGAGAGTAAAGTAACCCGGTTTTCAACTTTGGCCTTGGGGGAATCCAGCGTAGAGTTGGGCACTTGAGGAATTTTAGCCACCTATTGTAACCTTTTGAGAACTAAAGAGCATAAAAAACAAAATGCGCTTGTGAAGCCAGTTTTAGCAGAAAAAAGTCATGACTTGATTGAAGGCTGTGATGTTTACGAAACCAGATTCACATATTTGTATTTATAAGTTTTTGAGACGCCCACAATACGAAATTATTTGAATGGCCATCAGCTTTTCAAGGAATTTTGCCAGAAATGGAAGAATACTAATAGGCAAGAGATGCAAGTTCCTCCTTCAGCCAGCTGCTCTAGCCACAATCTACAAGTCCTACATTCGACACCACCTTGAATACAACTCGTATATCTGGGCGGGAGCTTCTAAAACCACCTTGGCTTGGCTGGAAAAGATGCAAAACCGCGCCAGCAAACTCATTAGCGATAGTACTCTTTGCTCCTCCATCGACCCTTTAAACCACAGTAAGAATGTAGCTGCATTCAGCAAGTTTAATCGCTATTATTACAGTGGCTGCTCCACACACGGAAACTTTTTTCCCACAACACATCATTGCGCTCCTTTAATCCCTCATGGGACATAGGGCGGAAACAGTTGCCCTCCAGCGGACTCTGTTTTGCGCGACAGCTCTCAGCTCCGACCAGGATCTCCCAGTTGTTTTGGCTTCTGCTAGTAGGGTTCTCCTCCACGTTGTTCTAGGTCTTCCCACTCGACGGGATCCTTGCGGATTCCAGTCGAGGGCCTGTTTTGCTAGATTTTCGTTTTCGCGTCGCAAGGTGTGGCCAACCCACTTCCATTTCCTTCGTCTGATTTGGTCGCAGTTCGTTTATAGATAGAACAATTCGACTGTGGAACTGTCTTCCGCAGTCGGTGTTTCCGAGCTCATAAAACATCTCTGAGCTCAAACGCAAAGTTTATTGACCTCCAGACCCCTAACCAATCCTTTCTATTCTATCCTTCAGATCAAGCTTACTACTATACTTTGCACCATGAATCGAACGACATGACGGGCTAGTAGTAAAAAGGGTGACTCCTAAGCTTCATCTTATCAAAAAAAGCCGGAAAATTGAAGGGACAGGAGGGAGAAGGACACTAGGGAATACCTAGCTATGATTAAAACATGGTGCCAAGTCGAGGGAAACTTTGGTACCGTGAGGCAGGACTTGAGAAGGTGAGTCAAAATAGGCAATAGACGAGGTATAAGCATTTTCAAGAGACCCAAGGACGTTTCCAGGGGAGGGGTTTTGGGGGTTCAAACCCCTCATAAAGAAAAAAAAAACATCGCATATAACATTGAAAAATCAAATAACATCATATTTTTTAAATTTATGTATATAAACTTCGCTTCTATTTTGCTTAAACGTGGTCCATATACATAAATAAATAATTTTCAATATATAAATAATTTTTCTTAAAATTGATACTAAATTTGAGATAGGCAGAACACCATTCAAAACGCGTTTGTTTTTAGAACTAAATTTTATAGCCCGAACCAAACGAGATGAGGTTTCTCAAAACTCGATCTTTCATACGCAGTAGCAGTAGAAAATACATAAGCGCATATGTGCGCTATGTTTATTTGGGTGTAATTTTCATTTCCCCACATGCGCGAAGAAAAAAATTGTCGGGAATGACTATGTATAAAAAAAAACTATAGGGAGAGGAAGAAGAGGTTTCATTTACACTGATCTGGGCTGGGCGCGATATTCATTTTTCGCAAATTCCATTTTCGAAAAGAAACAGTTCGCAGTTAAAATTTGAGACGAGTTTCACAACTTTTTATCCTAGACATCACAAATTACAAAACTTACAAGTTCAATGTGCGGAACGTCGCCCACAATTCATCACAAGGCGCCTTCAAATTTTCATCCTAAAAATCTGCTGGTAAGTTAAAATTATAAATGAAGAACTATTGCGATGTGCCGGCCAAGAAAGCATATATAACGAAATCATGCAAAGGAAATGACCACACCTTACGAGGTGCAAACAAGAATCTAGCCAAACAGGCGCACGACTAGAATCCGTAAGGAACCCCTCGAGTTGGAAAACCTAGAACAACATAAATAGAGTTTCACGAGAGCGAGACAAGACAACAGTCGGCCGGAGTCTCGATCTCGCTGCGCGAGAGTGAGATCACTGTTGTCTTGTCTCGCACCCCAGTGCAACAGTGATATAGTGTTGTGTCGCGATAGTATTGCGTTACTCTCGCGAGAGTCAGTGTTGCACTCTCGACCTCCCCCACCCTCTGTTTATGCCCTGCAGAGAAATTAAAAGTATGGGAAAATCCTTCGCAGGCGGCCGCCGCCACGACCTATGCGACAATCTGTTTGTGCCTTTAAGGGGGTAAAATTAAAGTTGAATATGAAAAAAGATTTAAAAATTGTTGAAATATTACTAAAAAAAATTAGGAAATTTATTTTAATCCCACCCCTAAATCTAAACTATATAAAAAATTCATTGAAAAAGAATTTCTTTTCGTAGATGCAAAAAATTTAACATAAAATTAAGATTTAAGAGAATTTTTATTCCTTCCTAATTAGTGTTCACTCTGGACGACATACCCTTCTCAAGAGAATCCACTCAGAGTGTTCACTTAGTTTTTATTCGCACCACCCAGTGTCTCCGCGAGAGTAGTGTGACTAGATTAAGGACGCTTCTCTCGATGAGACAATGGCATGTTTAGAAGGGTGAACTCGCGCTCTCGCGGGCGTGTTGGGTATTTTCGCTGGCACCTTTAAACTCTGGAAGACTGGGGTTGCCCAGCTCATAAATATATTACCGACGAAAATATAAAACTCTACTTTCTATGGAATCGGGAAATCCCGCAACAATCCAGGAAAAAAATTAATCGACTGGGAAATTCCGCGAGATCGAACGAGAGCGCGACAGTCTCGCATTCGATAGTGTTGTCTCGGCGAGACTAGGAATTTTTTACTGTCGCGCTACTCTCGCCATGGGGCAGAAGCTGTTGTCTCGCGTGTTGTCTTGTCTCGCATGCGACAGTGCAAGAGTTGCAACACTAGTGTTGCATCTCGTGAAACTCTAAACATAAAGGAGAACCCTACCAAAAAAGGCCACAACAAGAGGACAACTGTTGTCGCAATATGTTACATGCGTGATTAAAGGAGCAGAAGAAAAAGTTTCCTGCGCTCATAAAACACTAGCTCGATGTTGACCAAAGAAGTATGCTTGCTTGTAATGCTCGTTTTCTCTGCTACCTCCAGCACACTCAGTTGCGGATGGGGTCTTTATTTTGAATTGTTACAGAAAAAAGCAATTACTTGGATTTTAACCATTAACCCGGTTCCTTGGTGCAACCCAAAAGCTAATTCTCTATGGCCGGTTATTAAGTTTAATCATTGCTCTTTTTTTCACCACTAGGGAATCCAATCCCGCGTCAAAAAATCAATCCCGCAAGCTTGTGTGATCGAGGTCAACAATCCCGCGGATTTGGTTTGGACATTGTGGTTATGTTCATGAATTTATGAAGTATTATATGAAATAAAAGCGTAACAAAGTACTGAGTCAGTTAAACAAAGTATTCAGGCCAATATACGTTTTTATTTCGAAATTACTCTCCATTACAGCAGAGTTTATGCTACTGATGTAAAAAATCGGAATCGGGATCAATTCCAACGTAGTTTAGAAATGGTCTAAATACTTAGTTTGACTGACTTAGTAGTTAATTTTTTTTTTTTATGTGGTTACTGTGTTTTCATGAACCGGGGTAGAGTATTCCTTGAGTTTAAAGAAAGCTGTTTCTCTCAATTCAACTCTAGGACGGTTCTAGGTTGAAGTGATCGATAAGTAATTATACGTCGTGTCTCCGTTGGTATGTGTGCAGTAAAAGCACTTAAACAAACACATATGCAAAACCGGGCTTAATCCAAGTGACGTTTTCTCGGATGTAACGAAACTTTACTCAACCCGCGTTTCTATGGGCCTTACTCCGAGTTAACCGAGGGTAATCACTGCATGGAAACCCAGTAATTGATCACGTTTGGATACACCCACATAAATACACTTAGGTGAATTTGTGTTATTGCTGTATTGCTTAGTAAACAGATATCTTTAACCAACGAATTTAAATATTTTGTGGAGTGTAAAGTTTCAATTAAGGCCCTGTTACATAGCAGCGTTGCGTAGCTGTTGGCAAAATTAAAACTATGTAATTAAATTGGACTTGCCACATGGCGCGCAACGCAACGCATGAGTTGAACATGGTTCAACTTTTACGCGAGACAATTTGGTTGGCAATGGTTTTTTTATAAAACAAACTCTGCCCATTTGGTTGACACTTTACAGCACTTGACGGAACTTGGTCTGTTAAGAATCATCAAATTCCATCAATTTAATTTTAAGTTCTTATTAACAAATAAATTATCAAATTCTTATTCATTTTGTTGAAATTATCAAGTCCATCTTTTTTATCTTATTTTTGTCTCTAAAAGAATTTCCAATCTCATTAAAAATGTCACATAAGCACAATGCATAAAATTTTCAATTATCTCGAACGGAAACATGATGCCTCAACGGGTAAAATTTCACTTTGAAAAATGTTTATATGAAAATCTTCTTCAATCGCAACAACTTAGCATTTATTTGTAAGACAATTGTCTGCTAAAGGAAGAGTCAATTTATTTTTTGTTATTTTGTTTATTATTATCATAAGTATAAAAGAAATTGTTTTAAAATAAAGAATTTAGTCGAAGCAACTCAGACGTTTGAGATAGAAGTGGCTGCAGAGCTACTTCTTTTTTAAATTCTTTTATTTAACTTACACTGTTTGTCGTCAAATCTTGGAAGTTAAATTTGACCCACTTCTCGGTTTCGGATAGAGCTGAAATTTTGCATACACGTTTAGTTTGGATGACAATGCAATCTGGCCATTTTGTAAAAATATCAAGATGGCGGTTCCAAAATGGCGCCCGATTTTTGAAATTGTGCCACTGTTTGTCGTCAAATCTTGGAAGTTAAATTTGACCCACTTCCCGGTTTCGGATAGAGCTGAAATTTTGCATACACGTTTAGTTTGGATGACAATGCAATCTGGCCATTTTGTAAAAATATCAAGATGGCGGTTCCAAAATGGCGCCCGATTTTTGAAATTGTGCTCCGCGGCCCTCTGATATGGGTATCAAATGAAAGGATATGACAGGTAGAACACAATAAGCTATGTGGCGTCATTCCAAATTCAAAATGGCGGCCAACACTTACACTGTTTGTCGTCAAATCTTGGAAGTTAAATTTGACCCACTTCCCGGTTTCGGATAGAGCTGAAATTTTGCATACACGTTTAGTTTGGATGACAATGCAATCTGGCCATTTTGTAAAAATATCAAGATGGCGGTTCCAAAATGGCGCCCGATTTTTGAAATTGTGCTCCGCGGCCCTCTGACATGGGTATCAAATGAAAGGATATGACAGGTAGAACGCAATAAGCTATGTGGCGTCATTCAAAATTCAAAATGGCGGCCAACACTTACACTGTTTGTCGTCAAATCTTGGAAGTTAAATTTGACCCACTTCCCGGTTTCGGATAGAGCTGAAATTTTGCCTACACGTTTAGTTTGGATGACAATGCAATCTGGCCATTGTGTAAAAATATCAAGATGGCGGTTCCAAAATGGCGCCCAATTTTTGAAAATGTGCTCCGCGGCCCTCTGACATGGGTATCAAATGAAAGGATATGACAGGTAGAACACAATAAGCTATGTGGCGTCATTCCAAATTCAAAATGGCGGCCAACACTAAATTGCGGAAAGCTTATAATAGACTAAAAAGTAGAAAATATAACCGATCAACTTCCAATTTTGCACACACTCGTAGTTCGGGTGGTTAATGTGTATGAATGATGAGATGAATAGTTGAGTTAAGGGTGAGTTGATAATAAAGAAGCAATACACGTTACAAAAAATCACAAACAAACACAGAGATGCTGCTGTCAACTAAATTCAACTACTCAAATACTGAACTCATGTCCGTATGCATAATTTCAACTAAACCCAGGTAGCAGAGCTGAGTCGAGTTCAGTCAACCTTAACCCAACTCGACTCCCGTTTACATGTAGTTAGACTTGGGTTCAACTTGAGTTCAACTCATCATGTATAAGTACTAAATGCAATCTGACCTTTTTGTAAAAAAATCAAGAAGACGGTTCCGAGATGGCGGCCGTTTTTGCAATTATGTTGCACCGAGCCCACGACATGGGTATCAAATGAATACAGTAAACTGTGTGACGTAATTTTAAATCTAATAGAATTGCCATCATAAAATGGCGGAATACATATAATAAACTAAAAAGTAGAAAATAAAATAAATGGTTAAAAAAATTTTTAAAAAAATTCTTTTAATTTACTAAAAAATGTACTGAAAAGTAAAAAATAAAAAATATTTTAAAGAAAGCGTGAAATTTCAATTTTAATGAAAAAGTTAATTAAAAGAATGGCGCATTTTTCATCAAAAATTGAAAATATAACTGTAAATCGCGTGAGATTTACAATAACCCTCAATTTTTTGCTTTGTTAATTTCAAATTCTAACAAAATTTTTTGATGAAAAATGCGCCATTCTTTTAATTAACTTTTTCATTAAAATTGAAATTTCACGCTTTCTTTAAAATATTTTTTATTTTTTACTTTTCAGTACATTTTTTAGTAAATTAAAAGAATTTTTTTTAAAAAATTTGTTTAACCATTTATTTTTTCTATCATGCAGTTACACCTATTACACAGCGCATCAAAGATCAAGGTGATACACCCTGATCTACCAATTTAGCAGCGGAGAAGCAAAAGAGTTTCTTCGCTCTACAAAAAACATGGTCTGTCAATTAACGAGGCGCGCTAAGATGCTATATGACTAGGTTGTGAAAAGTCATGCTCAGCTAAGCTTCGCAACGCAACGCTGCTATGTAACTGTGCCTTTATACTGGAGGCAACGGAACGGCGAGTCAACGCAACGGAGCTTTTCTGGTTATACTTCGTAATTTTTCGGCAATATTTTGCCAAATTTTGGACTTAATTAAGCTTAAACTTTTGGTTCCAAATTTTTGAAACTTTAATCCGGTCTGTTCCATTCTAGTGCGTCCAGTATAAACACTTCAATATAATTTCTTTATATTGGAACTCATTTTAATATTTCAATCCAGTCCGTTGAGTTCCATTGCACAGCCAATAAGAATCACCACCCGGGCCCCATCCAAGACGGAAATAGTAACCGCAATTCATGCGATGGCCAATGGTAAAGCAGCTGGGAAAGATGGCATCCCGCCAGAATTGTTGAAAGCCGACTCAAGCCTCATAGCAGATGCGCTTCAGCCAATCCTAGAAATAGCATGGAACACCTGTACCTTTCCGGAGGATTGGACGGAAGGTATCATAGTCAAAATACCAAAAAAGGGGGACCTAACAATATGCGACAACTGGAGAGGCATCTGTTTACTATCTACAGTGGGCAAAATTTTGTCCCATATATTACTATCTAGGATAAGTGAGGCAGTTGACCGAACGCTTAGGAGGCAGCAGGCCGGATTCAGGAAGGGCCGCTCCTGTATTGATCATATTAACACCTTGAGAATAATAGTGGAGCAGTCTACTGAATTCCGATCCCCCCTTTACCTTGCTTTCGTAGATTATGAGAAAGCGTTCGACTCGGTCAATAGGAGCTTTATATGGCAGGCACTACGGCGACGTGGATTGCCTGATAAAATAATGGAATTGATAAAAGCCCTATATAACAATTCCAAATGCAGAGTTCTTCATAATGGAAAATTATCCGACAGCTTCGAGGTGAGCTCAGGAGTACGACAAGGATGCCTACTCTCGCCTTTACTATTTCTTATAGTAATAAATGGCATTCTTGTCGGCGCTCTAGATAATCGAACAGGCGGCATACAATGGGGTTTGGTAGACCGCCTTAAGGACCTCGACTACGCAGATGATATCTGTTTGCTGGCCCACAGACACCAGGACCTCAAAAACATGTTGAACAATTTGGCAACAGAAAGTAGTCCAGCAGGCTTAAGGCTAAATCCGACTAAAACTAAAGAAATGCGGATAAATGCAAACACCATTGAACGGACAGCGCTGAATAACCGTGACGTGGAACTGGTAAATAAATTCTGCTACCTCGGTAGTGTTATTACCGAAAATGGTGGGGCAGAAGAAGACGTAAGTTCCAGAATAAACAAAGCACGAGGCGCATATGCATGCCTGTCCCGCATATGGAGATCAACGGAGATCTCAACTAACACCAAATTGCGGCTGTTCAACTCCAACGTTAAGGCAGTTCTTTTGTACGGTTGCGAAACATGGAAAGTCACCCAATTCATCACAGGGCGCCTACAAGTCTTCATCAACAGATGCCTTCGTCGTATCCTAAAAATCCGCTGGCAAGATAGAATTTCAAACGAAGAACTATGGCGCCGTGCCGGCCAAGAAAGGATAGACGACCAAATCAGGCGAAGGAAATGGAATTGGGTTGGCCACACCTTGCGACGCGAAAACGAAAACCTAGCCAAACAGGCCCTTGACTGGAATCCGCAAGGTTCCCGTCGAGTAGGAAGACCTAGAACAACGTGAAGGAGAACCCTACTAGAAGAAGCCGCAACAACTGGGAGATCCTGGTCGGAGCTGAGAGCTGTCGCGCAAAACAGAGTTCGCTGGAGGGCAACTGTTTCCGCCCTATGTCCCATGAGGGATTAAAGGAGTTTAAAGAAGAAGAAGAAGAAAGAGTTCCATTGCAAGAAAAGTCGCACGTGAACAGTTCACCCTAGTTTCCAATCGGTATCGTTTCTGTCGACCCGGGTATGGATTCTCACTTCGGTACACGGGCAAGATCACGAAACAGTTGCGTGTGCAACTGGAATTGCAAATCAATCGACTCGTGTTCGAAAGGGCCTAAATGTATGCTACTTTGAAATATTTCACTACAAAGTTCTGGTTCTAATAAGCGGTGATTCTACTGCCCAAAATCCCCCGAATCCCGCAGATCCCGCATGTCTAGTCCCGCATTACTGATCCCGAAAAAATAGTGCGGGATTCCGCATTTGCGGGATTGGATTCCCCAGTTTCTAGTACAAAATATTTTGTTAAATCTTGTTGAACCTCGAAGGGCCGCGGGTTGGTCACCCCTGCTTTACACTTACTTAGTGATACTCATTCTACAAAATTTAGCTGCAAAATCACCAATATAATTTAACTTAACTACTAGCACTCCTCTAAATACTAATGTTTGTGTTTAACCTCCTCTACGTAACAATTTTCCTAACCTTCAACGTTCTGTCTTAAAAATCAATAAAACCAATTAGCATAACGTTTATAAACGACTTAACAAACACAAATTATTTTGGGGAACAAGTGGAAAAAAGCCAAAGTTTATTCCAGCAGATAAGGACGATGAATTATCCGCAACTATTTTATTCCAGTAGACCTGACAGTTCCACAAGACCACAGACAATTACCGTACATTATTGGACAAAAGTCATTAAAAATTGTGAAAATATCAAAAGCCGCAATTTACCTATGAACAAATCCTATTTGCAGGGGATGTAACCGCATAGCAAAACAAACTACAAAGAAGGGAAAGCTGCGAAACTAAATTGAGTTTTGGGGGTGGTCACATTGGGTTCATCAACCATAAAATGTTCAATTAAATTTCGCAGATTAGCAAATTTTAATTAACTTTCATTTATACACGTATTTATCGTAAACAAAATTCAAATTGAAGTTGACCACAGGGACTGGAATTGTGTTCTTGCATGTTCCTATCCTTGCTGGAAAATCCCATAAATTACCGAAAGCAATTTATGCCGTCGATCTTAAAATAAGATTTGCGAGGGCGACGGGTCGGTATTTGTGTGGGATTATGGACACTAGAATTTAATGGCTTTTAAAGGAAAAAACAAATCTATAAACAAATACTAAGCCAGAGTCAGGCATCTGGGTGTAAACGTTAAGTGTGAAAAGAGGATTAACCCGACGAATTTGAATATCCGTTTTGTATCTCTCTAGATACATAGGTGCCTAGGTTTAGAAGCAATTCACCGTGGCGCCTTGCCCATGTGCATATCCAAAGCCCGACACTTTTAAATGGCTATGGGACAGATTATAGTATTAGTCAAACCAAGAAGATAATCGTGTAGGAGAGGGACAATGTTGAATTTTACGGGATTATAAAGTGATTCCAAAATTTTATGTTAGATTGCCTCACTTTTTTCTAATATGTATTTTTTTTTTTTTTTCATAACAAAGAATTTGATAAAAACGAAAGAGAAATAAAAAGGCACTGAAATTTTATCTGATTGATTTAAGAACTTTATTAAACCATGCGTTATATATATTTGGAAATACACAACTTGAAAACTTTGTTTTTATTTTAATTATGAGCATTCCCGAGATATGTTAAACTAATTTCTTGTTGTCAAAGTTCATAATAAAAAAAGTTTTTAGCTAGGATACTAACGACAAATGTTATTAGAAGGCAAACAAGGAACATAAAAATAAAGAATATAAAAGAAAATAGAGCTCATAACTATGGAATTAGCCAAAAACAAATGAACGCGAAAATATTTAGAGACGAACATAAAAGAAAAAGCAAACAGTAGCAATTATCGGAAAATAAAAAGTATGGATTCCATAACACAACAGATAATACTAAATATTACAAACTTGGAACTTATATAGAAAGCAAATAGAAATTTCTAAGAAAAAAACAAAGAAAATAAGATTTCTGGAAATGTACATATGTAGCTACAGCCACCATATGAATGTAGCAGCCCTCTCTATACTTTATCGCTATTACCATATTTTTTCACTGAAATTCACTTTTTCACTGAAATGTAGGACCTTCTGCCTGCACGGCCCACAACACAAGAACTAGCTCGCTCGGCTCTCCCCCATACCCCACACCCCCGTTCGCGCACAATACGGTCTATAAGATCGTTTATGAATAGAACAACTCGACTGTGGAATAATCTCAGTATTTCCGAACTTGTACGACACCATCGAGTTCAAACGTAAGGTTCATCGACATTTTCTTCTACACCCTTTAGACCCTCTCTAGCCTTTCCTATTCTTCTCTATTCTTCAAACCAAGCTTCCCAGTAGGACCTGTAAGCTTAGAGAAGTACTGAAATCTGGAGACTGGTCTTACCATACCCCTTACAGAAGTACTTATTTTTGCACAAGATGCCATAGGAGGTTAGGCTATACTTTTTTACTTTCCTTAGAGTAGTTACATATGTAAGTTAGTTACACCTCACCATCCTTGACAGTGGATGAAGTTGAATTAATGGCCGAACCATCCCTACACATCTTAGGCGTGACATTAGCCAAAGACTTGCGGTGGAATGACCACATACTCCAAATTGCCAAACAAGCATCCCAGTTCTTGGGACTTCTTAAGAGGTGAAAGTTTCTCCTCCAGCCATCGGCCAGTGCTGTTATTTATAAATCCTACATTCGGCCTCTCCTCGAATACAACTCCCTCATTTGGGGCGGCGCGTCGATAACCACCTTGGCATGGTTAGATAAGGTGCAAAAAAGGGCACTTAAATTAATTGATGACGACACCGCCTCCTCCACCATCGACCCCTTGAGCCACCGTAGAAATGTAGCAGCACTAACAAAATTTTATCGCTACTATTATGGCGACTGTTCCTCCGCAATAAACGCTCTCCTGCCTCCACGGCAATCTTATAACCGCAACACCAGATTAGCCCAATCGTCTCATTCCCTCTACCTGGAACTCCCCCTTTCACCCACTCAACAAGATATGAATTCGTTTGTAAATAGAACAACTCGACTGTGGAGTAATCTATCGCAGTCGGTATTTCCGAGCGCCTACAACATCCAAGAGTTCAAATGCAGGGTTCATCGCCACCTTCTTCAACACCCCTTCGAACCCTTATAACCCTTAACCTATTCCCCCCCGTACTAAGCTTGCTGGTAGACATTGCACCATGACGTGACAAACTATATGACGGACTGGTAGTACAAAGGGTGATTCCTGAGCTTAGCACTGCCACATAAAAAAAAGTACTTACCTTTGAGTACTTATAGAAATGCTCATCTTAGATTAGCTACAAATTACGTATTTCAAAAATACGAAAAAAATGAGTCATCGTACAAATTCTCACTTGTTTAGGTCTAATTCTGGATTACACCTTACCATCTGCCTTTTCTTTTAATGCGTTATATAAGGGCTGTTCTTGCACAAAAGAAAATATGAGCATTGCTTACCAGAGAACTAGTTATATCAGTGCTCCATCGGTACGTGCTGCTTGAAATTTCTACTAGGTTAGACTATACTACTAGATATTGCACCATGACCTGAACAACAACACGGACTCATAGTATAAAGGATTACTCCTAAGCTTGGTCTTTTCAAATAATCCAGCTCAACTTTTCAGGAATTACAGTTCGTACTATTATAATAACGAAAAAAAACCACGAACCGTCGAGGTAGCGGTAGTCTCAAATTATGAGCGTTACCCTTAGAAATGTAAACGGCACCACTTTTTTAAGGGTTTTCGCGATAATTTCAATAATAAGTCTTACCGCAGAGAACTGTACGAGCAGGCTCATCTTCACTCATACGAGCTAGATGACCAGCCCAACGGAGCCTACCGAGCTGTATTTTCTTCACGACATCTATTAGTGCGTTTCCATGACAGCTTGAAGCTTACTTGAAGCGTACTTCAAGTACAAATGTAAACGCATGCAGCTCGACTGGAGTCGACCAAAAAGATTTTTGTGATCGGCTCGAGTGCTTGTCATGTAAACCGAGCTTGAAAGCTTGAGTGCTCGAAATTGCGAAAGTTAGGCCTGTAAATGTGTCTAAAGGGAATGTGTGGGAATATGAGGAGACAAAAATACTTATGAAGAAATAAAAGCACCATAAAAGGAAGAAATAAAAGAAATATAATAGTAACTTCAAATGACAGCTAAAGAACTCAAGCTCAGTTCAAGCTAATATGCCGCTTCAAGTAGGCAGAGCATATACGCGCTCGAGTTCTTGAGATTTTCAAGCCTTCGAGTACTCAAGCTGTCATGGAAACGTAGTATATGTCGCGATAGCGCTCGTAGGTCTCGTCATTGTAGAGTCTCCGGAATCATCCTTCGTCGCATAGGGGCCAACAATCATTCGAAGTCGAACACGACTAAGAGGTTTCAGTGCCTTTTGCTAAGCACGCATGTTGCAGATGCATATATGAGTACTGGTAAGACCACCATTTTATATAGTAAATTTAGTTTATACGTTATGGTTAGAAGCTTGGTTTTAAAGACCCTTGACAGACTATAGTAGACTTTGTTGCTATGTGTTCTTGTAGACGAGGCCACCATGTACTTTGTTTTGTTTTCGTTAATGTGCAGTCCCAGATTTCCTGCCGCCTGCTCAATCTGAGTGAAAGCTTTTTGTTTTTTGCACAGATATTCTTGTTCTTTCAATGATGTCAATGTCGTCTTCATAAGCCAGTATTTGGGTGGACTTGTGGAGGATTTCTCCAAAGCCAGGTTGAATAGGAGGCAGGCCAGACCGTCCCCTTGTAGGAGTCCATTATAGATGTTGATTGGGCTGGATAGTGTTCTAGATATCTTTACTTGGCTTGTCACATTGGTCATGGTTAACCTTAGAATTGATCCGTGAGGAACTCCGGCTGAGATAGTTTGGGGATTAGATTCGATGCCATATAATACTACCTTTATTGAACAGTCAGAAAGGAAGCTCTTAATCCATTTTCTTTGAACTGGGTGAATACCAATAGCTTGGAGTTTTGACAACAGAGTAGGGCCCCATACTCGGTCAAAGTCTTTGGACCTATCTCGAGCAACCAGAAAAGAATCACCAAAGTGATGGATGCTTTGGGGAAGGTGCTCTGTTAAGACATTCAAGGAGGTCGCCAGTACAGTGAGCGAAATTGATTTAGCCGCATCAACATTTTTCACATTAAACATTCCGAAAAGAGTGAAATACTATTCTTAATAAGAAGTGATGGTTTTTTGTATTATTTATATTATCATGTAATATTATATACATATAATAATCTTTAATTCATACATTAGTTTTTACAGTTAGTAACAAAATAGAAAATTCAGCATTATAAAAGGGTGAAACTGATTTAGCCGCAACATTAGTAATGACCATATATTTTATTTTCAGCCCCTTAGGGGCAAGCTAAGTTATTTTTTACATATAGTAGGGACTGTTACGAAAATATTAAGGGGTCGTGGAGCCTCCTACGATTTGTTTTGGGGCCGTGGGAGTTTTTTAGGTGCATAAAGTTTTTAACAGCGGAAGAAAAAGCGAAAATTAATGCTTTTAAGGAATTAAATCTTTCGAACAGACAAATTGCTAAGCAGAATTTGCCGATCTGAAAACGTGATTCGAAATTATTTAAAACTGGGTAAGAATTATGGCCAAAACTGCAACAAGAAAGGGAACAAAAAACTTTGAGCTCGGCAAAAGGGTCAAATAAAAACGTTGGCAATAAAGGATCATCTAAGTGCTGCTCAGATCAAAGCTACTCTTGAACTACCGGTGACGAAACGACGTGTCCAGCAAATTTTATCTTCATCTGAACACATCAGGTACAAAAAACCATGCAGAAAACCAATGCTTAAACCACACCATAAACAGAACCGGCTACAATTTGCAAAAGAGCACATGGAAATGGGGAGCAAGTGGGAAACCGTCATATTTTCAGATGAAAAGAAGTTTAATTTAGACGGTCCTGATGGTTTCAGTTATTATTGGCACGATCTACGCCAACAAAACTCGCCCAAGTTAAGTCGAAATTTTAGTGGTGGGAATGTTATGGTTTGGGCAGCTTTTAGCCACTGTGCGAAATCGCCAATATGTTTTATTTCCAATAGAATGACGTCAGAGGACTACACAGACGTCTTAGATAGCGTTTTAATTCCGTTCATGGAAGATTATATGGAAGACGAAGTAATTATCCAACACGACAATGCAGCCATTCACGTTTCCAGATTCACAAAAGCATGGTTTGTTGAGCGAAACATAAGTGTTTTAAATTGGCCAGCTTATAGTCCCCATGTCTAAATTATGAAACTAGTTAATTACATTGTAATAATTCATAATCAATCAAAAAAAAGTCATTGCACCTCACCTGGGGCTCTAATTACATCAATTTGTAGGTGCATCATAAAATGCACTCAAAAAATGCACCTAAAAAACTCTCACGGCCCCAAAACAAATCGTAGGAGGCTCCACGACCCCTTAATATTTTCGTAACAGTCCCTACTATATGTAAAAAATAACTTAGATTGCCCCTAAGGGGCTGAAAACAAAATATATGGTCATTACTAATGTTGCGGCTAAATCAGTTTCACCCTTTTATAATGCTGAATTTTCTATTTTGTTACTAACTGTAAAAACTATTGTATGAATTAAAGATTATTATATGTATATAATATTACATGATAATATAAATAATACAAAAAATCATCACTTCTTATTAAGAATAGTATTTCACTCTTTTCGGAATGTTTAATGTGAAAAATGTTGATGCGGCTAAATCAATTTCGTTCACTGTAGATCTTTTGAATAATTTTGTTAGTTTCCAGATATTCCATTAGTTTTTTGTTGGCTGGAATCTGGGGATCGCTGGAGTCATTTTTTTCGATATATAGAAATATGATTGATGTGTATTGAGTTATAGTTTTGGCCACAAAACGTACAGCCTGCTTGTGCACCGCGAAAAAATGTGATACAGTGAAAAATATTTTTAAAATGTCTTGCCAGTTTTGTTATTTCTTCTCAAACTGGTATTAGTTAGAAGTTTTTAGTGGCGCCCATTTAAAAATCTTTCACAATCAGTATTCACGAACTCATACAACATGCAAGACTTAAATCTCAGGATTTATTGCCTCGTCTTAATCTATCCCTCAGACTCCCCTTAACTTCTCCCGTCCTTTTTCTTTCGTTCGATTAGAGATTGCTCTACTATAGACTGCACCATAACGTGAACGCCATGATGAACTAGTACAAACCAGCAATCTTCTGTGCACATACAGGATAGACTAACCGTATCGCCTTTCCAGTTTCTGAACCTGGGAAATTTGTAGCACCAACTCCTACAACTTCTAGGGGGCTATGTCCTATGCCGTATCCAACTGACGCACTGCAAAAACGGCAGCGGTCTGAGGATTCTCCGGCTGGGCAGGGACCCCAGAAGAAGAAGGAAAAAAAAGGGGAGTCGCAAGAACCCTCATACCGAGATAAGTTAGCTGGGATCACCATGGCAGTGGTCCTGGTCCCGAGGGCAAATTGACAGAGGAGCAATCATCCTCCGTCTGCGATGCCATCCTGTCTGAGGTAGACAAAAGTCGTAAAGGTGATTGTCCGCCTCAGTTTTTGGGCGCAAGGGCGGCAGGGGGTCTCATTAAGATCACCTGCGCCAACGAACCCACCAGCCAATGGTTGACAAATGCTGTCACCAGGCTTCAGTTGTGGGAAGGGGCCAACCTCAGGGTAATTGAGGAAAAGGACCTTCCCAAATACAAGTGAATCACGTTCTGGGTTCCTAACCGGAACAGGTGCTCTGCAGGCTGGAAGTACAGAGCCAGCCAATTGAGGTGACCTCTTGGCAAGTGATGGGCAGGAAGGTGGACCAGAACGGTCAAACTCTTGCCCTTAGCATTGACGAGAGGGCGCTCACGCAGCTTAAAGAGCAGGGCATGTCCCTATTCTACGGCTTCGGACGGACAAGGAGATTGGCTCAAAAAATGAGACTCCTGCTGGATCACAGCAGTGGGAACAGCCTCAGGATCCGGGTGGTACAGTGCAACCTGCAACACAGTAGGGCTGCCTCGACAGTCCTTTGCAGGGTGCTGCCCACCTAAGCTATCGACGTGGCTCTTGTACAGGAGCCATGGGTAAATAACGGTGCTATACAGGGCTTGCGGGCAACCGGCTACAGCATTGCATGCAGTGATGTGGACGGCGACCCTCGGACCTGTGTAGTTTACAATAAAAACACTAACTGCTTTCCTCTCACAGATAAATCGTCGAGAGACCTGGCAGTGGTGATGATACAGATTAACAGGGGGGGCAGCAAGAGCATGATTACCTTATGTTCGGCATACCTCCCCTGACTCCAGAGACCTACCACCGTCCAAAGAACTGAAGGAGCTAAGAAGAGCGGCAACTGGGAGAGTTATAAAAGCTCGCTAACCAGCTATAACAGGGCGATCAGACGAGCAAAAGGAAATAGCTGGAGGAATTTCTGCAAGAGTGTCGAAGACATTCGAGACTCAGCAAAAATCTATAAAGCTTTATCAAAGGGCTTGTCGGTAGATCTTGGATCCATCAGGAGAACCGATGGCTCTTTCACACAGTCTAGGGAAGAAGCCTTGATAATATTGCTCCAGGCACATTTCCCAGGCACAACCATTTACTCAAAAGAGAACACAACTTCTGCTGGGCAGCGAACAGGCCAACTTTCTAAAGTGTGCAAAGCCGCCTGGACAGAAGCAAATACCTTGTTCAGCCATGAAGCTTTCAAACCATACAAGTCCCCTGGAGCAGACGAAATCTATCCCATTCTGCTACAGGAGAGCTGCGATCTAGTCACTCCCTTATTATGCAAATTATTTAGGGCTTCCTTCGCACATGGCTACATCCCATCCGTCTGGAGGAACGTCAACATAACATTTATACCTAAGCCAGGGCGTTCGGATTACACCTTGACTAAATCTTTCAGGCCGATAAGTCTCTCGTCTTTTGCCTTGAAGTCCCTGACACTCAAGTCTAAGCGACAAATCACTAGGCAGACTGTTGAACTCAGGCGGTCTGGCCTACAAATATGAGGTGTAGGGGTTGTAGTACAATAGGCCAACTTAATGGCCGCAGTACCTTTGGACCTAATACCTCACACAGGAAAAAAAACGTATCGCCGGCGGATTAATATAGTACACGGATGGCTCTAAAACAGAGACAGGTGTGGGCGACGGAATCTGGAGTGAAAGCCCCAAATTCAGCAGGACGATAAGCCTAGCACCCTAGCAACTGTCTTTCAAGCAGAGGTGTACTCTATTCTGGCATGCACTCATAAGAACTTAAGAAGGGCCTACCAAAATAAACGGATTTTTATCTTCTCTGATAGCCCAGCGGCAATTAGAACGATAAGGTCCAGCAGGACCAAGTCGAAATTATTTTGGGACCGCCAACGAGCTCTTGATGAGTTGGGCGTTCTCAATCAAGTTACCCTTGTCTGGGTCCCGGGTCACCGTGGCTTCAAAGGCAACGAAAGTGCGGATGCCCTGGCTCTGATATTGCACTCACCATTCCAGAACTGGTGATGGGGGCACCGTCCAGCTTGCTACGAAGGACCCTGGTCGATCGGACTTTGATGAAACATACTGAACGCTGGAGGTCCGCACCTGGACTGGCCAATTCTAAGCGGTTCCGTCCTGTGCCGTCCCCTAAGACACCAAGGAATTGTTAGGACGCAGTAGGTATGTCAGGACAGTTGTTGGCTTGCTTACCAGACACTGTGCACTAAATTACCACTTATGGAGGATAGGAAGAGCGGAGGACTCCACATGTAGGCTTTGCCTGGAAGAGTATGAGTCTGCCCTCCACATTCTTTGTGAGTGCCCCGCAATAGCGAAGAGCAGGGCTCTTTGTTCGAGGAGTCCATACTCGAACACTCAAGTCTAAGCGACAAACCACTAGGCAGACTGCTGAACATGTTCAAGCGGTTTGGCCTATAAATAGGAGGTGTAGGGGCTGTAGTACAATAGGCCAAATTAATGGCCACAGTACCTTTAGACCCAATACCTCACACAGGAAAAAAACAAACCTCGCAATAATTTATGTAGGTGCGTCGACATATGTAATTTATGAGTTCCTTTATATCTTAGTGGGTCCAGTACAAATTACATTGATTCCACTTTGTATCCTTGCTGAAATGTGCGCTCATTCAAACCGTTAATATGATAAGGTGTGATTTTTTCTAGTATTGTACAAAATTGTAAAAAAAAAAATAATAAAACCTTGTCAATTGACAGCAAAAAACTGAAATCGAATTTCCCCACATTTTTGTTTAAAATAATTGAGAAGAGACAATTTTTGGGAGTACAAAGAATGGTTTATGTCTTAAATTCCACTTAAAATGGCTCAGGCTTAGATGGTTACGGTTGATAAGAAATTGCGTTCATATTTTTCACAATTCAAAATTAAATGCCAAAACCGCAAGAGATTAAATCTGAGAGCAATAACGAACCAGTAACTGCGGGAAGAGGGTAAAAGCCATTTTATACGCTGATAACACATTATAAGAGGAACAATAGCTTACTTATGCGTTATCAACTAAAGATAAATTTATTTCAAAGGGAGCATTGTAATTGGAAGATCTTCTTAAGCCCAAGACTGGTTCAAGAGATTAAACGCCTCCTCGGTCTAAGGAACATCAATGAACTCACAATAAAAGGAATAAAAAGGCTAAATCTGACCCGACGATGAATAAGCAAACGAATAACGAATCAGTGAAAGAAACAAATGGAATGGAAAGGTTCCCTTATATCCTTTATGTATGCTTGGCTTACATAGAAGATTACGACAAAATGACTTTTGTTGCTACCGAAAACATCAAATGTGAACTAAAATGATTGGAACGAAATTCAAATACATATGAATGACAATGAATTGAGTAAGGCGTATTCTGACTTCGTGATGACGAGCATAATTGGATACTTTCTTTTCAAGCTTAGTTCTCTTAAGTGCTTTGAACTATCGAACGAAAAAGCAGTAAAAATATGAGTTCTAGGCATCAAAAGAGAAATTTATGAAATATTAAAGTTTTGCACGATTTAAAAAGATGTGTACAATAGGACGTGGTTATTACAGAAGACAAGCTAAGATTTATCTACACGTACAGATTCAATATTAAAACGATTCTCATTTTTACTTGACCTATTTGAAACTGTAGGCCACATTTCATAAAATGGTGTACGATTGTTAATATTTAGGGTGCTTCCGCCAGTATGCTGTTATAAATAATAAATAAGTAAAAATAAAAATACGGCCGAAATTTTCGGATACGACTAATGATTTCGTAAAGCATTTCCAAAGAAAAATATACTATGTATTACTCTCATTTAATCCCTCCTGGGACATAGGGCGGAAGCAGTTGCCTTCGAGATGTGGTCAGTCATCATCAGATTTGGAGCATTGGAGGTTGGAGTCGCATTTTGTCATATCTTTCGCTGGGCCTGAAGCGGCTCCAGAAGTGCATTATAAGCGCAATTATGGTGCACTTCGGGCTTGCGAAGGATGAGGATGTGGCGAAATGTGACTCCAAAGCGCTTCAGCCTCTGGTGTTTTGAAATGTGGAGCTGTTACGAAAATTAAGACCGGATCCCGGTTGTAGAGCCTTTAAAGAAGAAGAGGTTGTCTTGCAGCGGATACTGTTTTGCTCAATAGCTCTCAGCTCTGACCAGGATCTCCCAATTTAGTGGATCTTCCCAATAATTACGTACACTCTCAATCGTTCAAAAAGCACCTTTGTTTTGAGTGCACCTAATCAGGCCCGCCGCTAGTACAGAACCCAAAAAAGATCACTTCGTTTAGAACGGGTCTCCTTCCGTCGAGTTTATTAGATATTAGCAAAACTTGTCAATTTGAGGTCTTTTTGATAATTAGCCGAAGTTTTTCTATTTAAACAAAAAAGCCCGACCGAATATTATGAAATTTTTTTCAGAGCATTTCTTCGCATCTTCGCACCTCAATGAAGTCGATATAGTTTTTCGTTCGCGCGGTATCGTGCAGGTACAAAAATTATAAACGTTTAAACAAAAAAAAAACGTTTCGACCGAATTTTATGAAAATTTTTTCAGATCATATTTTGGTTAATACCCTTCGAACGGCACGTCAACTAAATCGATATCTTTTATAGTTCGCGCGATATCGTGCAGGTACAAAAATCACTTTTGTCATTTAAACCAAAAAACCCGGTCGACCGAATATTATAAAAATCTTTTCAGATTATATTGTCGCTAATACGCTTCGAACGGCACCTCAAGTAAGTCAATATCTTTCGTGGTTCGGGCGATATCGTGCAGGTACAAAAATTACTTACGCCGCTTAAACAAAAAAACGGCTCAAACGAATTTTATTAAAATATTTCGGTTAATGCGCTTCAAACGACACCTCAACGAAGTCGATATCTTTTTTGGTTCGCGCGATATCGTGCAGGAAAAAATGACCACATACGTACGCACACACACATACTTCCTCCCAATTTTTTGCTGAAAATGCTCCTGGGACCTTGAAAGATGAAAATGCGTCGAAAATTTCGATTTCGATTTTCGGATCGATTACAATAACTTCCTATACTGGGAACTTAAAAAACCAAAACATAAACTTACCCAGCGATGGAAAACATGACAGCCAAGTGTCAACACATAACACAACACAAACACAATCAGAAACACGTTCCACAACAGAGAGCAGGGTTCTGCAACTCCCCACCAAGTTCCACAGACCCATTGTAGTACTACCGATAAATAGCAGAGCGCGTTGCCCCAAAAGCTCAGATCACTCTTGATCTTCTATACGATCTGAGATAGAAGAAGTTGCTACAAAAAGCTAGTGATCCCAATTTGATTGCATTAAACGAATCTGAGCTAATGCGAATTCCTAGTATATTAGCCATATTGAGCTAATAGAATTGCTTGGTTACATTAGTCACCCTGAGCTAGTGTAAACTTTCTATAACTAACTTTTGGTTTGAATTTCAGCTAAACTATTAAGCACATTAGTCGGTTTGAGCTAATGTGCATTCCTATTATATTAGCCGTATTGAGATAATATACGTTCCAGAGTGCATTAGTCGCCTTGAGCTAATGCAAGAAATCCAACTAAACTGAATTCATTGATTTAATGTTAGCGAATCTACACACCAGCTTCAGACGCGAAACAGTCGGGGCCTCACAAAGTTGCGGGAACATCAGAAGCTTGAAATATAACTTTTCATACAGGAATATTGGATTTGAGTAAACTTACATTTGAATTAAGTTATAAATATTGATTAGTGAATTTAGTGTAAAAAACAAATTTGGAATAAATTAATAACTTGAAGTTATGCAGCAGTCTTTCTTTCTGAGTTATTGTTGTAATCACTGAGTTCTTCAGACAGACTATCATTGTTTTTTGTTCAAAGAAAAAACTGCTTTAAGAACAAATGAAAATTTTTAACACCATTTGGCCTCCAGTTACAGCACACACTGATAAAAAGAAACAAAAGAGCAAAGTTCACTTTATAATTATAATTCACTTTTATTTAAATAATTCAGTTTTATATCTTAGGTACAAAATTCAAAATAAAAATAGATAAATCATCAATATAATTCACTTAATCAATATCATTAAATTTGAAGAAATTTTAAACATTCAGCAGCTTTGCAGTTATTAAAGAAAGTAATAGATACGAATTATAGAAAAGGTTAATTTATAAGCTTGAGTTAAATTTTACTATATTCACCCGATGTGAACATCCACTCAAAAAAAAAAAATATAATTAATCACCCTCATCAATGGTGTTAGCTAAAAAATACACAATCCACTTGATCACCTCAACAACGATGGAAACTAAATATCAAATTAATTAAAATCCTCATACTAAGAATCCATCCACGTTGTTAACTAAAATCACTTCAAGTTTAAAGCAGAGAAACAAAATTATAATATATTTGTAACGAATCAAGGAATGACTAGAGAAAATCGTTCACCATATCAAATATTATTATTTAAAGAAGAAAAGGAAAAAAATTATGAAAATATGAATATTGTATTGTTGTAATTAAGTACTCACCTGACCTTGAAAGTTGGCCTTGAGCTTTAATTTGGTTGTGGACAAAGGGGATTGTCTGGTCAAGGTCAAAGGAGAGAGGAATTAGGAATTACTGTTCATAGTAGTGTTGGGTAGGACACGATAATAAAATGAGTTTGTAAGAGGAACCTCTTTTTCCTTTTGAACCAGTACAATATCTCACTTCAAATGAGGCGAGGTGCCATTGTATTGTGCTAGCACGTCACGTAGTGAATGGCTCAAACTTTGCGATGGGGCAGATCTATTGCGTTTGCGAAAGAGAGGATACGATAAATGATAAATGCATGAATGGAAATATTAATTATCGTGCCTATGAATGTTGGTTACAAAAATATTCTTTAAAATTTTTGTTAACTGTATAAAGAAAAACATATTTACAGATTTAAAATGAAACTCCCTAAAATTGAAAATAACACGAAAATATTTTATTGTTACAGATAGAGATTAAAAAATAAAAATAAAATTTTACCTCCCTTGAAAAATGTAAGAAATATCTCTCCAACTTCACTCCCTCCAAAAAATGTAAGAATAATTGTCTCTTCAGTACAAAATTTACCTCTCTCGAAAAATGTAAGAATTATCTCTTCAGTACAAAATTTGCCTCCCTCGAAAAATGTAAGAATTGTTACCTCCCTCGAAAAATGTAAGAATTGTCTCTTCAGTACAAAATTCACCTCCCTCGAAAAAAGTAAGAATTGTTACCTCCCTCGAAAAATGTAAGAATTAGCTCTTCAGCACAAAATTCACCTCCCTCGTAAAATGTAAGAATTGGATATTTTATTGTCGCAAAAGAAATAAGAAAATGTTGTTCCAGTTCGTGTTTACAATCTCACCTCGGCGCAGTTCAGATTGGATATTTTGCTGCTGCAAAAGAAGTAAGAAATGTCTCTCCACTTCGTAATTTACAAACGCACGATACACGCTCATATCCCAGTAGTACATTATTTTTGAACCGGGACATTTAAAAAAGTTGAGGCCTCAGAACAATTTACTATCGTGTACGGGACAAATGAACTGCCTCTTGTAAGTCCGGCTCAACTCTAGTTCATAGTCTGTTCCCGTGAACAGGGAAAGGGAAAGTTGTTAATATTAGTTCTCGGTCTATTCCCGAGAACTAAGGGAAAATTAATAATAATAGTTCTCGGTCTATTCCCGAGAACTAAGGAAAATTAGCAATAATAGTTCTCGGTCTATTCCCGAGAACTAAGGAAAAATTAGTAATGATAGTTCTCGGTCTATTCCCGAGAACTAAGGAAAAATTAGGAATAATTGTTCTCGGTCTATTCCCGAGAACTAAGGAAAAATTAGGAATAGTTCTTGGTCTATTCCCAAGAACTTTAAAATAGAGGAAAAAAATATAAAATCCAAGCTAGAGGTCGCGCCAAAAGAGTTGATGCCGGAGCGCGCAGCTGGGGAAATTAAAGCTGCACACAAATAAAAATTGCGCACATATTGATAAGAAATGCGCTTATGTATTTTCAAATTTCCCCTTCGAAATTTGTTGCGACTAGGCTAAGAGGCGGGAACGGCATGCGAGGATTCTACTGCGCATGGAAAACGCGACTTTCTCGGCATCAACCCTTTTGGCGCGACCTCTAACTTACCCTCGAGGCGTTCGGTATTCAGAGAGAGGAAGATTCATGGGTGCAACGATTTTTGTTAACTCACTTGAATTCGATTCAAGTGGGGATAGAAATATATAACGGGATGACTGAAGTGATTTTTGTTTGAATAATGCAAATGGGAATGAAAATTTTAATTGTGCATGTGTTGAGGTGAGAAGTGTTACTAGAGTAAATATTTATTCGAGTGAATGTATGAAGTTTTGAGTGAATGTTCTTAAGGAAAATTTCGTTTCTTAAAGTTAAATTAGTATCAATGATAATAATGTTAAATGATGCTACTCAATGTCCATATTATCCAAAGATGATGTTATTGTTGATAAGTTCTTGATGTTCACTTGTTAGAGCTGAATGACCGTGATCGTTTCTACATAATTGCCCAGGAGTATATGTAACTGCACCTGGTTTCCTAATGCGGCTTTATTTTTCTGAAATAAACAGTATTAACGTGCCCTAAGGTGACATGGTGAACGAAGAAGGAAAAGAAAACATGAAAGATAAACCAGGGAGATTTATCTTATGTTGTGAAGAATTGAACAATCATAGCCTCCAACAAACCAATATTTTCCTTTAGAGGTTTCCGCTATAGGTTCTAGTTTTTGCTGCACAATGATTGTGAAGGTTTTGTAGCTGGTGCTGGTATTTTTTTTTTTTATGTGAAAGACTAGAGTCTCAGGAAAGACCCTTTATACTGTCGACAAATTATTTTCTTCATATAGAGTGCAATGTCGAACAGCAGCTCTACTCGGGGAAGGAAGGAACTGCCACAACCTACCCGCGATATTTTTCAGTCCACCTACTTCCAACCATTACTATTGCGACTTTGGCATCGGGGCATCGAGAAACAGCTCGCTGGAGTGTTATGCCTCCTGAAACGAGTTGAATCTCATCAACCAACCGATGACATGCGCTTTGGCGGAGCGGGGAAGGGCTAAGGAAGGCTATGACAAGAGGAATCAGAAATGTAAAGAGGGAAGAAGAAAGAAGGAAAGTTATGTAGGTGGGAAATTGGAGAAGGCGAAGGACCGTGGGGCTTGGCCGGGAATCGAACCCGGGACCTCTCGGATAGTAGCTAGACGCCTTACTCCTTAGGCTACCGAGGCCCCCAAAATCCAATGGTATAACTTCTTCCTCCCATATGTTGCATAACTCAAACTTCGTGTAAGGTTCGCCGTAGTTGTGGTCCTCCTTCCTTTAGCAGCTCAGCATCGGCACTTGGCGATTGTTGCTTTTTGCCTTTTTTTAGCTTCACGTTCCCTTTCCAGTGTTGGTGGTTCTATTGAGAAATTATCTTGAAGAATTATAAAAATGCCTCTGTCCGTGGATCCTCTTTCAGTAAGGGAGTAAGATTCAACGGGTTCTGAAAATATTCTCTCCACCTTTCTTTTATCCTGTCAGGATCTGCTAATAGATTCTAATCTATGTCGTTGCAGTTATTAATAACCTGGCGAGTTCCTTTCTACCGATTCTCCCTTCATTGAAGCCTTTCTGGATCTGTAAGATTTCTTCTTTCTGCAAATCTTGTCTATGATTTTTCTTTTTTGCTTAAAAACTTCCATGCTTGCTTTTGTTGGCCTTGCGATGTACTCCCGGTGGCTCTGGTTTCTTTCTTCAATTGCGGCTCTACAGTGCAGTCAATTCTAGTCTGTCTGTGGGCCCAGCCTAATGTTTCTTCTGCTACCCCCTTTATGCTGCTTTTAATTTGCTCCCACTTTTCGTTGATTTCGCGTTGTTCTTCTGCCTCTCTCTAGTTTTGTACGACAGCATGCTGATAGGCATGTCTTGTTAGTTCCAATTTAAGCTTATCTATATATATCCTCTATGCGTTTTGGTTTCTATCCAATTTCACCTTGGCTCGATAGTGGTTCGAGCCACAGTATGTCCCTATTTGCTATTACGTCCAGTATACTCGTGGCCGCTCTTCTCTCAATCAGGCGCGTACGCAGGGAGGGGTTACTGGGGGTTAAACCCACCCCCCATGATTCCAATAATAATAGAAACAATTATAATTAATTAATATATCAACTTATTAAACAATTAAAAATATATTCCAAATGCCGATGTATAAGGGTGTATCAGTGAAAATGTCGAAACGCCTGGCTGTGGATAGGTCTTGGATAGACGAACAAAAAATTGTATGGGGGAGGGGGAATAGTAACGGTTTAGCCGCTATGACGTTTTCAAATTTCTTTGGTAGAGGTTTACATATTACTCCGTATTTTTGTAACCCTACTTGATATGTTCATGAATAAGGCAGCAATATACGCAGCAACTGTAAAATCCAAGGTTTCAGCCCACCAACTTCCAGAGTTATTATTCAAAGTCAAAATTTTGTTTTTTTTTAACTAAAATTTCAACTTCAACCCCCTTTTTTCAAAAAATACGTAGTTAATCAATTTTATTTTCCAAAATTGGAAAGCTTGAACAATTTCCTATGAATAATGTCCGACAACTTTTACGCCACAGCCTCTACTTTTGAAGCTATAAGCAATTTGAATATTGTTCATTTTTCTTGCTGAATTTTTTAATAATTTTTAAAATATAGTAGTTTTTCTTATACATATTTATAATTATTATTCATATTTCTTATTGAATTTTTATTTATGTTCCTTCACAATTTTCAATAAAAAAATGCGATAAAAATATACCTATAGGTAATTGTTCGTGAAATAACATAAAATCCTGGCGGGTAAATATAGAAGCTATTCTCGATAAGCAGTAAAGAATTACTTCCACATCGTACCCTTTGGAAGGTGTTAAGAAGATTTTAGTTTTCTGTTCAACCGACTTTTTCAAGCCTGTCCATATGAGGAAGTTTTTAGTCAGAAATTCTGGAATAATGCGTGAAAATTTTCTTCTGTTTTTAATTGAATAGTTAGGGAAGTTTTCTCTGAGAAGCTAATGTATGGAATTTAAAAGACTTTTCATGAGGCGAATGGAGCGGTAGCCACAATCAAGCGGATAGAACGTCAAAGAAAAACAAAGCAAAAACGAGCGGAGCGGATTGGTTCTGTTTGAGCCTTTATGAAGGACACATATATTTTTGGCTACAGTGTACTCTTTAAAAGCTTTCGAAAAAGCCCCTACAAAATATATTCCATTGACCTTCTCAAGAAACCATAGGGAAGAAAATGCAACGCTTCCTCCCAATGACATGCAATTATGAAAAAGATATGAGGTTGGGTACGGACAGCAAGGGCTCCTTAGCTTTAAAAGAAGGCTTCGTCATGGCTCAAAGTAGGCTCCCGTATACGGTACCCCAGTGGGATATGTACTATTACATGAGAAAAATTTTTTTACCTAATATGTGTACAAAATATGTTTTGTGAAACCCCCTCCATGGTTTCATTCTGCGTACGCTACTGCTCTCAATTAGGACGTGGTCAATTCGATTATTAGTTACATCGTTTGGTGGCTGCCGCGTCATCTTAAGGATAGTTTTGTGCGGGAACATTGTTCTATGCGAATGCTAAGTCGCAATGCAGACCCGTTCTCAAAATCCATGGCATATTCTCGCACCTATTCATTTCATATTTTCGCAATGCAGACGCCGCTCTTAGCATTCATTTCATCCTCTCGCACACATTCGCTGCTGTGTGCGATGGCGTACGAGAATATGACATGAATTTTGAGAGCGGTGCGAGAATATAAAACGAATGCTGAGAGCAGCTTCTGCATTGCAACATTCAAACCCAATCCCTCTCACCAAGCGCGGGATATTTTGCCTCGCACACATATAATTATACGCTGCTGTTTGTAAGTGGAGCTCAACCAAAAGTTTCCATGCTCTAGCCAGCTGCATAGGCACAAGTGCCCAGAAACGGGTGCGAACCAAAAATGCGCGTGACCATCGCTGCTGTCTGTTGCTGGACCTCGACTAAAAGTTGCCATGCTCTAGCCAAAGTCTAGTAATAACAAGTCGAGATAGTCGAGGTCCAGTAACAGACAGCAGCGATGGCGTGCGAGAATATGATATGAATTTTGAGAGCAGCGCGAGAATATAAAACGAATGCTGAGAGCAGCTTCTGCATTGCAACATTCAAACCCAATCCCTCCCACCAAGCGCGGGCTATTTTGCCTCGTACACATATAGATAATTATACGCTGCTGTTTGTAAGTGGAGCTCAACCAAAATTTTCCATGCTCTAGCCAGCTGCATAGGCACAAGTGCCCAGAAACGGGTGCGAACCAAAAATGCGCGTGACCATAACTGCTGTCTGTTGCTGGACCTCGACTAAAAGTTGCCATGCTCTAGCCAGCTAAATGGCTGCAATATTTAAATATTTTGCTTGGATTAATCGCTCTCGGCGACATGGAATACGTTTCGGCGTTTCGCCTATTCGACTGCGCGTCTGTATTTTACCATAGAATAACAAAGCTTACGCATAAAGAAGTCTCAACCCATATAAGAAATCGCCAACCAAATTTGCTTTACCTCCCATTGAGTTTACCTCGGCCTGAAGCTTCAAATCACGAAGTAATTGACGGGGTTGTGATATTGGTTATAAGCTTTGTGGAAGGTGGAATGTATTGGGACGCATCTGATAGATGCGCCAGCGGCTAGTTGTGTGTGAAAGAAAACATTTCAATTTGTAGTTTTTTCAGGCTTCCACTGAAATAACCGGGGTGTGGAAATGAAAGAGAGCATTTTATGGCGCTTGGGTAGTGGGATAATGATAGGACTTTTTTTGTCCGATGCACACTTGATTCTTCAAAATTTTTCTTTAGAATTTTGGATTTTTAAGTGAATTGCTTCTTTGCGATTTTCAGTGACAGTTCACTTTTTAATAACTGCGAGATATATTTTGAGCTAAGTGTAATAATCGTTCACAACTTTCCTTTAAATAAAACCTTATGTTAAGATAATATTATATATTTATTTAAATATTGTGCGCGACAGAGCGTAGAGTTAAAACCCTTTAGGCGCCCTGTAATCGCTGAGTATTGAACAGTTACTACTTTCTATACAAAATTCCCTCGTATTTACAGTAGGGATTCTTGTACTATTCTTATATACTGTTATATACTATACTGATTAGGACTACTCACTTACATCTATATACAATAATTACAATCTAGTTTTCTAAATAAACTATCTTAAACTATAATTATAACTAATCAAAGTGAATGAAAGTGTATGTGTTGCTATTATTTATGAGGTAATGCGAGCACCTCATTAGGTATTTATTAAGTAAATTTTGTTTTTAATTGTGAGAGAGTAAGTACTAAGTATTTGAGTAAGTAAGTATTTTCCTTATATTTAATTTTGGATAAATATGGAAACCGTTAAAAGACGTAAAGAATGGGGAGTGCGCTGTGAAGTTCCTTCTTGCCGCACGACAAAAAGAAATTCCCCTTATACTAGTTTTTTTAATTTTCCTACTAAAGGAAGCGATTTATTTGAGAGATGGGTACAAGCTGTTGGTTTAACTTGTGGCCCAAAACCCAAAAAACCTTATATATGTTCGAAGCACTTTCCACAAGTTTGTATTGGGAAAAAAAAACTTAAGAAAAATGCAGTGCCCTCTCTACATCTTGGAGAGGTTTTTGGTAATCAGTTTCCTTTAACTCAAACTACTTCTAATTTCAATTCAATAGATGATTCCGATTCAGATCATATTCCTGTTTTGTTTTCCGGTAAATCGTACAAACGACAAATAAGCAATGAATTGAGATTAGAAGATTTACCAAATTATCATATTGGACTTACTCAGAATACGGAAGAGATTTCCTTTTGTGCAAATTGCTTAAAAGCTGAAAAAAACTTGAAATATTATATGAATCAAAATAATATTTTAAAAAAACAAAATAAAATATTGCAGGCTAAGTTGAGGCAAAAGTCAAGGTTATGTAAATCCAGACTTTCTCTTTTAAAGATAAAAAACAAAAATAAACAAAAATTGAAACCTGTGAAAAATGTCAACAAATCCCTGGCAGCTTTAATTGATTCTGTTGAGAATATTGCTTCGTCATCAAAAACTTTTGCAAAAATGTTATTGTGCAAAAAATCTAAGACCAAGGTATGGTCGGATGATGCAAAAATGTTGGCACAAAACTTACATTATAAATCTCCCAGCTCATATCAATTTATGAGAAAAACCTTGACATTCAACTTGCCTTCAATATCTTCATTATATCGGTGGTTACCAATTAAAAATTGTTCTCCTGGAGTTAATTGTAATATGAAAGAGTATTTAAGTAAAATAATTTTAAAGTGGTCTGACGAAGATAAATTAGTAGTTTTAATATTCGATGAAATGGCTATAAGAAGAGAACTACTTTATGATTCTTCCAAAGACGAAATTATTGGTTACGTTGATTTAGGGGACATCAAAAGCAAAAATATTGCCAAACATGTTTGTCTTTTTATGATAAGAGGTATTTTTACAAATTCAAAGATTATTATAAGCTATTATTCGATAGATACTTCGATTAAAGCACAAGCTCTAGAAACGAAAATTAAGGAAAATATTGACTATTGCAGTGATATTGGTCTTAATGTAAAGGTAATTGTGTGTGATCAGGCTTCGAATAACCGCAGTGTATTTAAACGTTTGGGAGTTTCCTATGACACCCCATATTTTGAATATAATTGCCAAAAAATCTTTGCCATGCATGACGTCCCACACTTATTCAAATCTATTCGCAACACAATCATGAAATACAACATTGTTTGTGAAGATGGTGAAGTTAGTTGGAATGTCGTTAAAGAATTATATAATTTGGAACAAAAAAAGACTACCAAAATGTGCACAAAAATTACAGCAAAGCATATTTATCCTGATACTTGGCAGAAAATGAAGGTGAGTTACGCTGTACAAGTACTAAGCCATACTTGCAGCTCTGCCATAAAAACAACTCATGCTTTGCGGCAATTTAGTAATGAAGCTACCCCAAACGCACTTCCTACAGCTGAGTTTTTCGAAAAATTGAACAATTTATTTGATATGCTAAACAGTAAGCAACCTTTTAATAAAAATATTTATAAATCGGCTGTAAGAAAGGAAGGATTTATTAAATTAAATTTAGAAAATATGAAAAGATATCTTCAAACTGTGGAGGTAAAAACCCCAAAAAAAATATATTGTTTCGATGGTTTAGTACAAGCAATCAATTGCATTTTAGGTTTATCAGATCATATTTTTGAATCTTATTTGGATAAAGAGTTCTTACTGGCTTATAAATTTAATAGTGACGTAGTTGAAAATGTCTTTTCCTTAATTAGATATAAAGGCGGAAATAACAAAAATCCTTCCCTTTATGACTTTAACCATATTGTTGGAAGAATTCTATCTAATAAAATAATAATGAACTCAGAATTCAGTAATTGCGAGCATGATAATGAAGATTTCATAGTTTTTGAAAAAAATGAATCAAATGAAGAAACTGAAACTGGAAAATCTGAAATTGCGGAGCCTTATAGAAGCGAAGTTATTTCCTCAAACGATGTGGGGGAGCCCCTGGTAATTCACGAAGATATTTTACTGGATTGCGTTGGTAATATAAACTCAAATGCTGATTGTGTGTTAAAAAATGCTTCATTAAGATATTTTGCGGGATTTGTAATTAAGAAATTTTTGGCATCAAACGATTGCAGCCTCTGTCTTAATGAAATGAAGCGATCAGATGAAATAATCAATCTTGAAAATGAGTCAGAAAGATTTATATTCTTTAAAAGTTATTCAAAATCATCAGACTTTGGAAGTTTGAATGCTCCAACTGAATTCTTTTTTGACTTGTGTTTAATACACATCAAAATTTTTGATCGAATTTCAACAGTCTCTTGTGAAATAAAAGGTATTAAAAAGCTAATTATAAATGAGTGCATAGAAACTACAAAAGGGATTCCAAAATTTTCTTCCTGGTTTTCTAATGATAATCCATGTTACGAGCATCATTATAAATTGTTAGACTATATGATATTGGTATTATTACGCAAAAATTGTCAATGGTGGACTGAAAAAATGAACGCAACTAAAGAATATCAAGCTAAAAGAAAGTTGTCGATATTACAAAATAAATAATTTTTCTTAAACACACTTGGACTGTGTTAGCAAACTAAAATAATAAAACACGGTAACCTGCATTGAACATGGCCGTAAAACTACATTCAAATATTTTCATACACAACTAGCCGATTTTATTCATTAAGCAATAAGCTCAAGCAGATAGGTCCCAATGCATTCCACCTTCCACAAAGCTTACAACCAATATCACAACCCCGTCAATTATTTCATGATTTGAAGCTTCAGGCCGAGGTAAACTCAATGGGAGGTAAAGCAAATTTGGTTGGCGATTTCTTATATGGGTTGAGACTTCTTTATGCGTAAGCTTTGTTATTCTATGATTTTACGTACATATCTGGGGCAGTACCCCAGTAGGGAAAATCGCAAGTATTTACTGTGGGAAGTCGATTTGGAAGTACTTCTTTAATTAGTGTTTTCTGTAATGAGTTATAAGTAATGCAGAGGAGAATGGGTTTGGTGACCAAGCGTTTGATTTCGCGCAAAAAGCGTGTTGAAAAACTTCGTAGCTGCTCGTTTTCTTTGTTAATTATCTCAGTTATCTCAGCCATTAAGTTTCTGATCTTTAATGTATAAACATATATTTGAATTTATGTTTATGATATAAATATAAATCGCTTAATTTTACTTATTTTACTGGTTCTGAAAAAATTCAAATTGAATCCAGTAGATTCCCATAAAAATTTAGATCCGGGACTTTGGCTGAATATAATATGACTTTTTTTGCATATTTGCACAATGTTTAAAATAGCAAAAATTTCTGTTTCGTCACTATTGCATCAACCCGACGATATGTACTGTGTACTATGTACTACATATTTCCTATGAACTATGCACTATGTATTTATTACTATATATTAGCTACTCTTTTTACTAAAAACTACATTATCCCAGTCATCCATCGTCCGATCTTTGTGTGATAAGTTTAAGACAAATATTTTAATTTCCAAAACATTGCAACACATTTTGGAGTGAGTGGATATAAGTAACAATTAAATAAACTTTAACAGAATATTCATAAATAAAATATATTAATCCTTATCGTCTTGTATTAAGATTGATTTGCCATAGAAGTTAACACTTCTAAAGTGACATATATAAACACATATATTAGATATTTTCATTAATAAATATGTGAATCACTGTGATAAATAATCCAAAAAATGTAAATTTTTTTTTTTTTTTTTTTTTTTATGTGAAAGACTAGAGTCACAGGAAAGGCCCTTTATACTGTCGACAATCTATTTTATTCGTATAGAGTGCAATGTCGAACAGCAGCTCTAGTCGGGGAAGAAAGGAACTGCCACAAGTTACCCGCGATATTTTTAGGCCACCTACTCACAACCATTATTATCGCGACTTTGACATCGGGGCATCGAGAAACAACTCGCTGAAGTGTTATGCCTCCTGAAACGAGTTGAATCTCATCAACCAACCGATGACATGCGCTTTGGTGGAGCGGGGAAGGGCTAAGGAAGGCTATGACAGAAGGAATCAGGAATGTAAAGAGGGAAGAAGAAAGAAGGAAAGTTATGTAGGTGGAAAAGTGGAAAAGGCGAAGGACCGTGGGGCTGGCCGGGAATCGAACCCGGGACCTCTCGGATAGTAGCCAGTCGCCTTACCCCCTAGGCTACCGAAGCCTTGCTTGAATTTCTTTGTTTACATTAAGAGACCCAACGCAAAATTTAGGGGGATCAGCTGATTAGATTTCGGAGTGACGCCATGTAAAAATTTCATTTCTGGGGGCAAGATTTTATTTTAGATAACTCATCATTTGAACTCGCTCTTGCCCTCCTCTATTCCACTCGGTTTTTACGCTTGTAGTGTACAAAAAACTACCAAAGCGTGGGCACTCATACAAAACGAATTTCACTACGCTTTAATTCGTCGAGGGCCCTTCCTGTAGTTTTGTATTCTAAAGCTCGGCCATCCAAAGCTGAAACCGTCTCGGATTCTTCCTCTATACCCTCGATGTCAATGTCGTCTAATTCCGGTGATGTAGTTACCCAGGGTTTTATTCGTTTAACACTTTATTATCCTGATTTGAACGACTGCTGCGTTCTCTGCAAGCCCGGCGGATCACTTATTAATAATCTGTCTCAGTCCAGAATGGCAACTACAGAAAAAAGTACTCGATACTTATGTTCCAATGGTTCACGAAACTCGATCTCGTTCTAACTCGCGTTTCAATGTACAATAGTGCTAGTGCCACGTTATATATACGACAATTTTTTTATTATTTATATACATTTTTTTTTTATTTTTTTATATTCAGTAATTGGTGCCCAATCTATTAATTTGTCTATGTTTTCTCCACTAATTCTCTGCATCCTGTTCGCCCAAATATGAAAATTAAAAAAACACATATGCTCTGTCATCGCATCTTGCTACGTCAAAATTTGAATTTTTCGAAATTCTCTCGTCTCGCATTATCGTATTGCCCTCCATTGTACATTGCAGGGAGACTATACAAGGAGTTAAAACTCTTATGGGGAAAACACCGGAATTGGATGTGTAGCAGAAACTAAACTTCTAGTTCATTTTTAGCCACAGATGTCGCCTAAAACTGACGTGCCCCACATAAAGTTAGCTGAATTTTACCCGATAATGGAGCAATGCAAAAAAAATTCATTGGTTGAATACGAATGATCGCATCGATATAAATCAAAGGAGGTGGGTCAAAATTGCCCCAGGCCCGGCGCAAAAGAAAAGTATCTCAGATTATCGGCTATAATAAGTATTGAATTTCTGTATAGTTGTTATATCCCGTAACTGTGGCTAAGGTGTTAATAATGCTATTTCTTTTTATTCGGGCGAAATGACTAATTAACGCTGTATTTTTGTAACGCCACCACATATCTTCATGAATATTTCGTACTTTTGCGTTATTTCGTACTTTTTTAGTACTCTTTTTCCTAAGCTTTTGTCGAAAAGAACTAAGTGAAAAAAAGTCAAAGTCAAAATTGCTTGCAATTTCCACAAATAAGGCCAGTTTTAGCATTTAAATTGCTTATAACTTCGAAAGTAAAGGCCGTAGCATAAAAATTGTCTGGACATTATTCATAGGAAAAACTCCAAGCTTTCTTATTCTGGAAAAAAAACATTAGTTGACTATGAATATTTTGGAGAAAAAGGTGGTTGAAAGTGAAATTTTTGTTAAAAAAAAACAAAATTTTGACTTTGACGACTCATAACTCTGGAAGTTGGTACTGTGGTACCGTCGTTTTTACAATTTTAGATAGGTGGGAGTATTCTGCGTGCACTGATACCTTATTCATGAAGATATGTGGTGGCGTTACAAAAATACAGCGTTAATTAGTCATTTCGCCCGAATAAAAAGAAATAGCATTATTAACACCTTAGCCACAGTTACGGGATATAACAACTATACAGAAATTCAATACTTATTATAGCCGATAATCTGAGATACTTTTCTTTTGCGCCGGGCCTGGGGTAATTTTGTATGGGCTGTGACCCACCTCCTTTAGACGCTGATTTTTCAAGTTAGGCGTAAACATAAAACATCTTAGTAGTTAACGAACTTTTCCATCAACCGGATGAATACAATCAGCCATGTTTTTTGGACTACTTGTGACTGTGGCGCCCTCCTTAATCAAACGAAAATTGACAACACGAAGTTTGTACTCCTTGTATAGTCTCCCCAGTACATTGCGCCATTTTAAGACCCTGCTATGGAAAAGGTTTTGACAGCGCGTGTGAGACTCGTCCCGTTCTCGCATCGCACTCTCGCAGCATTGTAAATCAGCCCTCAGGCTTTGGAAAAATGCCTAAAAGCGGATTTTTTACAAGAATCTATCGTTCGGCAAATGGCCCTCTTTTCAGATTACATAATCGATTAACCAAAATTTTTCTAATAGGTATTCCTAATTGATGAAGCTGATATTCGTAATTGATGCTGAATTTTCGTCATAAATGCGTGTGTGTCGAGGCTATATACCAGGCGGTTTTTCAAAATTCGAAACGAAAATATCTCAAAGGTTTACAAACATACAGGGTGATATGTAAACTTCTACCAAAAAAAATTTTAGACGCCCTAGCGGGTAAACCGATAACTCTAATCGTTAGGAAAATATCTCATATGTAAGGTTACAAAAATATACAATTTCGAAACGCCTTAGTTTATAACTTACCAAGGAAGAGGGGGGTCGAAAAATCGCAAATATCGCCTCATGTAATTTATGGACGACCCCTTTTAGGTAAATGAATACCTACATATTTCGCATTACACATTACTCTTCATAAAAATATACAGCCGAAAACAAATAAATTTACTTTTCTTAATTGGCATTTATACTGGACATACATACATATTTATAAACAAAAGTTTGCTTTCTTGCATACAGTACACAAATTACTATTATACATTGTACAATTTTTGGCCTATTCTTGGAAAATATCTTTTAATAATAATTAGAGTATTTCTTCGGAATTATGCTGTAAATTCTGCTACAGGATGAACATGTCCTGTCTGTAATTATTGTTCTGTAGCGAAATATGCTACCATAAAAAGTACTTCTTTCTTTAGAGGCATACAGACGAATTCACCTCAGAACGGAAAATTCTTCAACTTGAAGAAATTTTATTGGATAAGTTCAATGTTATCGGCAATCAAGGAAGAACGAGAGCCGGAAAGTACTTGAGGGCTTAATACGCGGATGTTGTACTCGGATAATTTGCCCTTATACGAAGGATACTTTGAGGTACATTTATAAATTTGTATCCGTAAAACTTACCCGTACACAAAGAAAAAGCACAAGTACTTGCTCTACTCCTTATTGCTTCAAACGCTGCGAAGTCTTGAAAATATTCGAGTACTTATAGAAAAACGCAAGGATAGAAGCTCTCAATTGAAGTTTTTTATAGCTGCTAGATTGAATCCATAAAATTTTTCACTTTTTTGCATATATTTTAGGCTGGTCGTCCACTGGAAGCGTATTCGAGCGGCTTCGCGCTACGGCCATACATTTGAGCGGCTACAAGCGGCTCATTTGTATGGCCGAAGCGCGAAGCCGCTCGAATACGCTTCCAGTGGACGACCAGCCTAAGCTTGAATAATTTAAAGAAAAATCATTATCTTTAGCTATAATTAAACTAACATGTTTTACGTTTAGTAAATTTTAAATACTGACTGATTTTTTTTGCAATATATTTTAAAATTTAAAACTCTAAAGGAGCCTACACACGGCAAACTTGGTTGCCAATAAGGTTGGTGTTGGTGTCAGAATTGAAAGCCAGCGAAAATCCTTTGAAATTAGTAAATTGAACGGTGCACTCCGTGGATGTTTCCACGCCCTGCAAACATTTTTTCGACTTGTCGTTTTAACGACTCGTTTACGAGTTCAGAATCACTCGCTAAAAACTTGGTTCTCGACCGGTCCGTTTACTCGTTAACCGTTACCGCAAAAATAGTTAGGATATTATATGTATATATGTATATATAAGATATTATATGTATATATATATATAAGATATTATATAATATATATTTTTTTTAACTTCCCAGTATAGGAAGTTATTG
Source organism: Thereva unica (assembly GCA_949987705.1). Taxonomy (NCBI): domain Eukaryota; kingdom Metazoa; phylum Arthropoda; class Insecta; order Diptera; family Therevidae; genus Thereva; species Thereva unica. Next base: position 68,582,902 of record OX465282.1, read on the forward strand.
TAATCGGTCCGAAAATCGAAATCGAAATTTTCGACATATTTTCATTTTTCAAGGTCCCAGGAGCATTTTAAGCAAAAAATTGGGAGGAAGTATGTGTGTGTGTGTGCGTACGTATGTGGACGTATGTGGTCATTTTTTCCTGCACGATATCGCGCGAACCAAAAAAGATATCGACTTTGTTGAGGTGTCGTTCGAAGCGTATTAACCGAAATATGATCTGAAAAGATTTTCATTAAATTCGGTCGAGCCGTTTTTTTATTTAAGCGGAGTAAGTGATTTTTGTACCTGCACAATATCGCGCGAACTATAAAATATATCGACTTAGTTGACGTACCGTTCAAAGAGTATTAATCAAAATATGATCTGAAAAGATTTTTATAAAATTCGGTCGAACTTTTTTTTTGTTTAAACGACGTTTATGATTTTTTTGCCTGCACAATACCGCGCGAACTAAAGACTATATCGACTTTTTTGAGGTGCCGAAAAAAGAATATTAACGAGGAAATACTCTGAAAAAAATTTCATAATATTCGGTCGGGCCATTTTTGTTTAAATAGAAGAACTTCGGCTAATTGTCAGAAAGACCATAAATTGACAAGTTTTGCTAATATCTAGTAAACTCGATGGAATGAGACCCGTTCTAAACGAAGTGATGTTTTTTGGGTTCTTCACAGCGATAGCCTTCGAACAAAACATCACTTGTCAAAATCCGACAACCTTTAAAAGTCGGGCAAAAAATTTCGTCACCCTTTGCAAACTTCACGAATTTTTCAAACCTTGGATCAGCACTTTTTGACGGGGAATTGTTTTATACGCGTGATACAGTTTCAGGAAATTGCGGTTCATCCCGGGATTTCTAGTAGTTACTGCAAAACTTGTTCTTTTTGGTCAAGTCTGACAAGTAATCCGACAATGAAGTCGTTCGCTTCCTAGTTTGTCAACGGCGCTTCAGCACGCTCAATACGAATTTGAACACCCGTTTTAGTGCAGCGAACGAAATACGGAGGAAGTGTTTGTTTGCTAACGTTCAGGAAAAACAAATTCTCTAGAAAAATCTTGTGTATTTACCACTATTACAGTTATTTGAACTAGCTTCTCTCGGGATTGCCAATTTTCCATTAGTGCTGAACGTAGAACTATTTTGTAAGAAGTCAGTTTATTCCATCTTCGTTCATCATACTGGGGAGTTAATCGTGTGGACCGAAGGGGTCAAACCCACATCCCAACTATTTTTTTTTTTTTTTTTTTTTTGAGTGAATATCACTCATCAATATTTAAAAAAATATTTAATACATAATATCCTTTACAAGTTTATATTTTTTTTTATATTTTTTTATATTTTTTTTACAATTTTTTTCCGCCCACTAAAGAAAATTAATATGGAGCTCTTCGATTCAAAGTCGCTACTACGAATTGTTATCGGGTCGGTCGTAAAAGCGATTTGCTATAGCATTCCGTTTTCGTCGTTTACCAATCGATTTCGTTTCGATATCGACTCTCGTCCCGAAGTCTTCTCGAAGATTTCGAGACTCGTTTTCGATTCGATCTCGACTTGTGATGTTTGCAGGGAAGATGTTGGTAGTCTAGTTGGAGTTATATTTCATGATGCCAACTTACTTGTCAACCAAGTTTGTCGTGTGTAGGCTGCTTAAAAAGTCATCATGCCATCTTTTATGTTGAAATACTTAATATTCGTTTGAAAACTATCCACCACAAATAAGTGCAAAACTGAAAGCAAGCATACTAGCGCCACTAGTCGGGTGGAGAAAAGAGTTTTTTTTTGTTGTTTTATACAGAGAAATTGTTTAATAAGCAAATATCATTTAATGTAATGGAGTGCATATAATATAAATAGCATAGCACAAAATGTAGCAGATAAGTAGAACATTGAGAGCAAAACATTATCTGCCCAATACACAAAAAAGGCGAATATATCAAATGTGTGATTATACAAAAGCCGCAACAAGTGACAAACTTTGTTCAGTAGGGCTAGTCTTCAGACTTCAAATAATACGACATCATCGAGCGAACAAAATTTCTGTGACAATGTCGGACCTAAACATCCGCCGAAAGAGAGTGCAGTATAATCAAAAATCAGTGTTAATAGTATAGAGTAGTATCTAGTAAAAAACTTGCTTGCGTCGCCAAAATATTATGATATGGTCCAGTTCGCAACGACAGTAGGGGTTTATTAGCTACTAGCAGGGATCGTAAATAACTGTTATATTTGTATTTTTGATTTAAAAAATCATAAAATTTATACTGGATACTCAGAATAGCGAGTTATTCGCGGTGGTGGGGTTACTTTTAAATTGTAGATTTTTATTATAAAAGTCAAGTTTAATAGTTAAAATTAATTTTAATTTTTTAAATAAAAAATAACAGTTATATTTAACTAAAAAAGTTTTAGGTCATTGAAAACACTTATTTTTGTTTTTTATTTGAAAAGTCTTTCAAAACTGTTATGAGATGACTTTTATTTTTAAAATCAAAAATAACTGTTAAAAAAGACTTTTATTTTTTTCTGTCTTGTATAAAAGTCTTTTTAAGATTTTTATTTTTCCAGTTTTTCTATAAAAGTCTTTGAAGACCCCCCGATACTGAATTTCAGTACAATCGGAACACATTTCCCAAAATTCGTCCGCCATTTTGACAACAAATTCGTTATTGGGAGCCCTTAAAACCTCCCGATACTGATATTCAATACAATGGGAACACAATCCAGGTTTAGAATAGATTTCATAATCATTAATCCTCAATCATTATTGGTCATATCATATTGGTTTTAATCATGATTATTGGCCTGATTAAAAAATTAGTTGATTGTGCCTAACACTGATACATAGTACATAATACATAGGTCATAGCAATATACATAGTGCGTAGTACATGGTATATAATAGATATAACATGGTGTATAATTTATGGTGCATAGTACATAATATTTAGTACGTAATACGTAATACATAATATACCGTGTATAGATAATACATAGTACATAATACCTAGTACATAGTACATAATAAATAGTACATAGAACATAGCTCAGAGTATATGGTACCTAATCATACCATCTACTACATAGTACAAAATACAACAGAGCTATGTACTATGTATTCATAATACCTAGTACATAATACATAGTACACAATACCTTGTACATAGTACATAGTAGATAATACATAGTTTATAGTATACAGTACGTAGTACATACTGCATAATACATAGTTCATAATCATAGCGCACAGTTCATAGTCCGAGTACATAGTACCTAATACATAGTACACACTTAGTACATAAAACATAGTATATATTACGTAGTACATAGTACTAACTCATACAATAAAAACTGAAATCCCCAAAGGAAAATTTTTCCCACGGTACGCATAAAAAATGACCGTGACGGAAAATTGCCCAACGTGCCTAAAAAGTTTTCACATCAAAAACTACAAACATTATTTTTAAAATGAACTAATAAAATATAAAAGATAATTTTAAAATTACAGTACTTAAATGTAAAAATGCTGGGCCGATTTTCAGTGCAATCGGAGCACAATTGCCAAAATTATTCCCACTTTTTAATTCACAAATTTTGACCACAAAACTCTTAACTGACGGATTCACAAAATAAAATATTCAAATAAAACATTAAAGAATAGAAATCCAACGTTAAAACTTAACATCTCCAAAAAAATTCATTTTTAATCTAAAATTTTAATCATTTAATCATGATTGCGGTTGAAATTGATCAATCATCAATCACCTAAAATGATTACTTCTCTGATTAAATATATCAATCTCTAATCATGATTACAGACTACAACTTTTAGTCGCAATCATTAATCATCAATCAGATTAAATTTTGCCCATCACTGGTACAAATCAACCACCTTCGCAAATAAATATTAAAAAAGAGTATTTCATTGCATTAGTTTTCATTATTATCGAAATAATCGCGAAAAACCCCCCAAAAAGGGGTGTTTTTTTGCATTTTTAAGGGTGACGCCCATGTTTTAGGACCGCAGGACCCCGATTTTCGTGATCAACGACCCCAAAGACCTTTAGGGTTCGATTTTCTTAACGTTTTGAATGGACTATTTATCTGTTTTCAGCAAAAGACTTTTATTTTTATATTTTAAAAATAAAAGTCTTCAAAGACTTTTATAGAAAACTGGAAAAATAAAAATCTTAAAAAGACAGAAAAAAATAAAAGTCTTTTTTAACAGTTATTTTTGATTTTAAAAATAAAAGTCCATTTTAATTATTATTTCGGACAGAATAAAACAAAAATCTTTAATAACAGTTTTAAAAGATTTAAAACAATACTAGGCAAAAATTAGAGTTAAAAATAACTTTTATTATTTTTGGTAAAATTTAACTGTTACTGTTGTCTTAAATCATATATATCTCAAAATAATAATTATTTTCTGATTTTTTCGATATAAGTTATAACAGTTACGATCCCTGGCTACTAGATATAATGAATTTCTTTGAAACTATAGAACGCTGGTACCGGAAACTGATGGGAAAATGCAATTTGCAGAAGATAAAGGCCTCATCACCTTATAAAATTCTGAGTAATAGAGCGCCTGGGAATTGGTTGGAAGTCGTATAAATTAAGTTATCGTAATTCCTTCCTCATACTTGGATAAAATTTGAAGTTGACACCAGAGCAACTAATTGCCTTATTAACAATTCTTCATCCTTCGTGAAAATCTGATATGTATGCGCTCTCATGGCGCTATTCAAACATCTTTTGACATCTACATACACGATTATTTGATTTTATGTTATCTATCGTTTAGATGCCTTCAAGCGAAACAGTCTATGACATAGCGCTATTGTGGAAATCATGCCGTAGGAAAATATCTTGGTTTCACGGCTATGCTTGTGAAAGCTGTCAGGAAAAGTGGAAAACTCCCGCCATATTTCGCCATAATCTGATTTTAATGAAATCCACTATATTTGGTGACACCGATATCTTTCATCATGATTAAAAAATAATTCTCAAAATGAGTGATATTAATTACATTGCTAACTAGTTTTTTATACCTACAAGAGTGTGATGAATGCCAAAAGAGTAATGCTTAAATCTGTATAGGGTTTTAATGGTGAATTAAATATAAATTTTAAATATTTATTGTAGTTGCCATAACAGTGCAAGAAGGCACCAGTAACCGCAACTAATCTGAGTTTATAGGTGAATATATTCTGCATTTTTAACAAATTTAATTTGTTCTGGCTCAATGTTTTTTTTTCGTTACTTAGCAAGTAAAACTACAAACGCTTGAAGTTGACCAACTTTCAACTTTTCCATGCGATAGGCGCGTTTGATGCTTGTTTGTTGTGTACATAATTTGAAATTTCAGCCTTTCATCAATCTAGGGTGTGAAGTTCAAAAATACGAGTACGAAATACAAGTCAACTAAGGTTTATGCAAACGGAAAACATAAAATGAGATGAAATATACAGATAAAACGAGGAGTTTTTACCGTTTTCTTAAAATTTAACCGTGACTTTAGTCCCTTTTGTACAGACACTCCTCATATAATGATCACTAGCCCATATCGTTGGTTTACAAGCAGAATTCACTAAGTACAATTTTTCAAGTTTTTAGTTTTTTATACTAAAGTAAGTCTTATAATGCCAACTTTATAATGGCAATACCTTATAGCCCGCAAACTAATATTGTTAAGGTTTTTAGGGGGTTAGTTTCGGATTTACCTTGTCCATAATGACACAAAACTACAAAATCATTTCTGCCAAAACTCATTAATTTGTTACGTTTTTTTCTTTTAATCTAAAAATCCAGTATTAGAATTAAATAATTATTTCAATTCTTTTGTAAACTAAACTAAGAAATCTAAAAAACAATGTATACTGAGCCGATTCCTATTATATGCCATTACAAAATTTTCAGAGACACAAACATCTTAAATATCGATTTACTAAAAACTATAGTTTTTGACTTAGTGATTTCTGCTTTTAAACCCACGATATATTGATCACTCAGAAATACTTTGTTTGTACACTATTTATAGGAAATTGTCCAAACTTTCTAATTTTAGAAAAAAATAATGGATACAACGTATTTTTTGAAGAAAAAGGTATTTGAAGTTGATATTTTTATTAAAAAAAAGTGGGCGTGTGTACTCCTGGGTTTTATTAAAAGGTGGTCCAAAGAATTTAACAACCCTTTTCATTATTAACACCTATACATTGCCCTTGTCAGAACATTACTCGAATGCGTCCCGGGTTTGGTCTCCTCACCGCAATTCGTTAGAACTAACAATTCATGTTAGAACTATTGAATCGGTTCAATGAAGGTTTGTCACCTTCCTTGGCAAAACCCATTAGTTCTTCCTTCAAATGAATCTCAACTTGATTTTGACCCACTTTCATATAACCGATAATTTTGCACATATGCACAGTTCGCGTGACAATGCAATCTGACCATTTTGTAAAAAAATCAGGATGGCGGTTCCAAGCTGACGTAAAATTGTTGTAATTGTGTTCCCCGACCCCCGACATGGGTATCAAATCCTGCATATGCATAGTTCACGTGATAATGCAATCTGGCCATTTTATAAAAAGATCAAGCCGACGCACAGTGGTCCAAAAGCCCGAAAACGCGGTAATAAATGGTTTACTACTGAACGAATAATAATTTTTTAATGAAATTCGGTGTTTAAGGGTTTTTGGGGTCGCTGATTACGAATCCGTTATCATTTTTTAAAACAAAATGGCGGATCCAATATGGCGACCAACTTCACAGAAAAATTATGCGATTTGAATAAAATTTGGTGTTTGGGGGTTTTCGTGGTCGCTGATTACGAATTAGATAATAGTTTTTTCGAAAACAAAATGGCGGATGCAATATGGCGACCAACTATGCAGAAAAATTACGCGATTTAAGTGAAATTCGGTATTTTGAGTTGTCGTGATCGCGGATTAAGAATCTGATAACATTTTTCACAACAAATGATGTGTGACTAACGACTAAGCATGTTAATAAAAATCAATTTGTTCAGTTGAATAGTAGTGGTTATAGGAATTACTAATACTTTTCAAAAGTTGTAGTAGAGGAGAAAATGGTTGATGTAAAGCGTTATAATATGAAACAACAAATATTTTCTACATCTTTATTAATCGTCATCAGAAGAAAACTCGCTTTCTTCTTCGCTACTTGTCATTACATTATCCAAATTTGTGCCGTCACATGCTGGTGCATTTAACAGGTCAAGTGCTTCTGATGAAAAACATTTTAATTTTTTTTGTGGCATTTTGCGAATGCTCGAAATGAACGGATCCGACGACGCCATGAGCCTTAAATCTTGCATATTTGCGATTCTGCTATTTTTTCGAGCAAGTCTTGTCGATATTTTTTAATGAGCTTGTTGCATGACTCTTGTGCCTCTTCGGACATCTGTCCTATTGGCAGAAGAGCAGCTTCGATTATTTTCGCACTATGAATCAGCAATTTGTGCACGGTTGTTGGCATATAAAACCAAGGATACAGCTGTACAAAAAGACGCGCTGTTTGCAAGCAATAATCTTCATATTTTTTTAAATTAATTTCAAATCCGCAGGAAATTACTTGCAGAATGACGTGAAATCTGTTGATTAAACTTTCGTCAATGTCAGTTATTTTTGAGGAAATTTTTGAATTTTCAAAAAATCGACGAGCCGTATTTCCGTCATTTGTACTTCCGTATCCTTGTTTTGGCTGATCCACAATAAGTCCCAGTTCTGTTCGAAAACCTTTCTGGATATTCTTCTTACGACTCTCGATGCTTTCTTGGTCCACACCTCGGCTTTGCCACTTTTTGACATCTAATCTGTATGAAACGTGCAAAAGGCACTCAAAGAAACGAATCCATGCGTGCAAACTAGAAATTCCGTACCGTAAATTATCATCTTTAATTTCTTTCAATAAAATTGTATCAATGTTGTTGAAGTCCTTTGAGGTGCTTTGGCATAGGTAGCATCTTTGACTCGAAGAAGTACCGGTTAACGAATTGCAAACCTTGCCATCAATCATTGTTAATGCTAGTTTGTACGCTACAGTCACTTCTTTTCCACCAACAATTGACTTGAAGGGTTGCAGATTTCGCTCTTGCTCTTTCACGCGATCAACTTCGTTTCTCGTGACTTCAGCAGTTTCATGCAAAAATTCAATTTTGATTGGCCGACAAAACCTTGTAGAAGACGGTCGAGGATTTTTCCAAACAACTATTTCTTTTTTGGTAGATTCATCTAAATAAGCAAGTTGAAGCGGAACAATTGAGGTGAAAAAAATGCTTGCATCTGTTTTGCTGCCATCATCATCACTGAATTTTTGCTTGAAAGTGCTTTGTCCAGACGTGCCGTCGCATCCCCACTTACAGATTAATTCTAAATTTTTGAGTACTTCTGTAGGAATGCCACTGATAACTTCGTTTTGAAGGAGTAATATTCGTTCAGCTGTATGATCAAGTAATGCTTGAAGATTTACTGTAGCGCTGCACTCAGTAATGGTTATGTCATCTTTGCAGGGATAACACAGGTCTTTTGCTTTTAATACACGATGATACGAAGGATATAATTTGCAATTATACTCAATAATACTATTCCTAATGCTTGTATAAACTTTTCTAGACATTTTATTTTCAATAATAAGCGATAAAGCAGCTTCCGGTGACATTTGTCTTTCGACAACATGTTCTACAGATTTCCTGTACCTCGATGCTTTTGTCGGGCTTCCTTCTGCAATGTCCTTGAAGACTTTTGCTGCATCCATATTCCCTGCTTCACGATAACTCATTTGTGTTGCGTACGCCAGCTATGGTATGATTTCCCCTCAGACTTTCTGTTCTCTTCCTTTTGGCGCGATCAGTAAGATTTTCAAAAGTTGTAGCTGGACGTCCTCTGTTACTTGGAGCGTCTGAAGTTTCGCCAACTTCCATGATTTCTTCCACTTCTTTGTATAGAATCACGTCCACGCTCAGCCAAGATTTGTTAGTAGCAATGAATCGTTCATATTTTCTAGTAGACTCCTTATATTTAATCCGCATTTGGTAAAGCAATCTGGACAATTTCGATTTGTCAGAAGCCGACAATTTTGCTTCAGAATTTTTTTTTGATATTTCAGCTTGTATAATGTTATAAATAACAGTGTTGTCGTCGGAAAGATTACTTCTGATGAGGTCAAAAATTTCCCTTCTACAGAATTTAATATCTGTCGGCACAGTCATGCTGTCTGCAACAAATAACATATAAGGTATTAAAAACCCCCTGCACATTCAATGAGTTAAAATAAAAAAAATTTCATTCGAAAGAGACGCCATATTGGGTCCGCCATTTTGTTTTCGAAACACTATTATCTAATTCTTAATCATCAACCACAAAAACCCCCAAACACAAAATTTTATTCAAATTGCGTAATTTTTCTGTAAAGTTGGTCGCCATATTGGATCCGCCATTTTGTTTTCTAAAAAACTATTATCAAATTCGTAATCAGCGACCTCGGAATCTGTATACGAATTATCAGCACAATCGAAATAAATTTACGCGTGAAATACATTTAAATCCATGTTTGACGAGATTTTTACCACGCGCATGCGTTCTTTTTTCACAAAAAATTTCATAATAAAAAACGGCGCAAGTGGGCGCAGCTTTTTTTTTTTAGTTTCGAAGAAGATGATGTAAAGCACCTCGGAAAATTTGTTTCAAAGCATGAAACCGCAAGAAACTTAACTTTTCAACTTTTTAATAGAATTTTTGGAATGAAAAGCGAGAAAAAAGTGTTTGTATAAAATGTCACATGCAATACTCGATAAATACATTTAGACACATTCAACTGCAGAAATCATTAATACTTACTTCGATTAGTAGAATCCACTTCGAAAAATTAAAATTCAATAACTGCACGATGCACAGTGCGCATTTGTGCAACTCAAACTTTTTGCGTGGCGTAACTCTCTGAACTGATGCCCACAACGGCCGCGTTTAAAATGGCGTTAGGGCCTCGTGGTCGGCCACGCCTGCCCTATGAGCATCCACGTCATGCAGTAGACGTACCACCCTAACTATCTAGGGCATTAAAAGTCCCTAAATCGGAACTTCATTTTAGGGATTTTTTTCCGCGTTTTCGGGCTTTTGGACCACTGTGCGACGGTTAGTATATCTTATATATTTGGCAAAATAGTATACCTAATATACCGATAGATCCACAGCGGCCATCTCAAGAGGGCGGATTACTATTTTCTTCACAACACCCGAGAGAAGGGCATCAAATGAAAAGGTATTATAAAAAGGATACATTAAGCTATATAGTATACTCCGTTAGATCCATGGGGTCCGTCTCAAGAGGGCGGATTACCATTGTCAATATCCCCCTCGATATTGGTATTAACAACAAAGGGCAACAAAAGTAGAATACAATAGGCTATGTCGTTAGATCCATGACGGTCACCTCAAGCGGACGGGCTACCATTTTCTTCAGAGCCTCTTCGGCATGGGGATCAAATGAAAGGGTATGATATGTAGAACACCATAAGCAATGTAATATACTCAATAAATCCTTAAGTCCATGGCGGCCATTTCAAGATTACCATTTTCTTCACAAGCACCTGGACATGGGTATCAAATGAAAGGGCATCATAAGTAGAATACAAAAGACTAGATCCATGGCGGCCACCTAAAGAGGGCGGGTTACTATTTTCTTCAGAACCTCTTCGACATGGGTATCAAATGTGTGTGATAACTAGAACATCATAACCAATATAGTATACTCAATATATGGTTAGGTGCATGGCGGCCATTTCAAGAGCTCGGATTCCGTTTTCTTCACAACCCCCTCAACATGGGTATCATAAGTAGGGCATCATAAGTAGAATGCAATAGGCTATTTCGTTAGATCCATAGCGGCCATCTCAACATTGCGGATAATCATTTTCTTCACAACCCCTTCTACATATGTATAAAGTAAAAATAGATAAAATAAACAGATTTTATTTCGAGTTACATTCGCAGTTGTAGAAAAATCGTAAGGAACTTCGTTTCTGACGGGGGTCCCATGACCGCACCTGTATTTTTTTATTATTACAACCCAACTAGTTGTGTAGTGGAAACTGAGAGCTAAAGCGGTTCAAATTTTAGTTTCGCGTAAGTAGTTTTTCATAGTTTTCATTAAGAGCAAAAGCGGAATAAACACTTTTACCCGCTTTTGCTCTCGGTTTATTAATACACTATATGGGGGCCTCGGTAGCCTAGGGAGTAAGGCGACTGGCTACTATCCGAGAGGTCCCGGGTTCGATTCCCGGCCAGCCCCACGGTCCTTCGCCTTTTCCACTTTTCCACCTACATAACTTTCCTTCTTTCTTCTTCCCTCTTTACATTCCTGATTCCTTCTGTCATAGCCTTCTTTAGCCCTTCCCCGCTCCACCAAAGCGCATGTCATCGGTTGGTTGATAAGATTCAACTCGTTTCAGGAGGCATAACACTCCAGCGAATTGTTTCTCGATGCCCCGATGTCAAAGTCGCAATAGTAATGGTTGGAAGTAGGTAAACTAAAAAATATCGCGGGTAGGTTGTGGCAGTTCCTTTCTTCCCCGACTAGAGCTGCTGTTCGACATTGCACTCTATACGAATAAAATAGATTGTCGACAGTATAAAGGGCCTTTCCTGTGACTCTAGTCTTTCACATAAAAAAAAAAACACCATGCCCTGAGGTATAGTTATACCATTTTTGTTCTAAAACACAAAGATATGTTTTGCGCAAAAAAAATCAAACCCAAGGTGTTCAGCGACCGTGAAAGCCGGTAATTAGCCGAGAATATTTGTTACCGGGAAAAAGCCGGAAATTAGCCGGGAATTTTTTTAAAACGACCGCAAAACCGCGAAATTTATTGAATGGTTGTTTTTTTTTTTTTTTTTCAATATAATATATTTTTTTTTGTGTTTGTACTATTAAAATTGCAGTTTTCAAATTATCGGGCGAAAAGAATTTGACAGTGTTACCAACAAAAAGTTTTGTTGGCAGTTAACAGTGGCGGTTCGTGAGGTTCAGGATAAGGGAAGCAATGCGCAAGGCGAACGATAAAAGTAAGTCTTTAACTAAAAAAAACTGGAAAATAACATATAGCGGAGTCAGATAGGAAAAACATAAGGAATTATTTCCAGTCCAATTTTTTTTTTTAATTTCTACTTTAAAAAAGATAGTAAGGGTTTTATCCCTGCATACCTCTCTTTTGTAACCCTCGCCTATCATCATTATATTCTTCTTGCAAAAAAAAAACACTTCAGCAACCCGTACTCAAAAATCCAATTCATAAAAATATTCTCTATCCCTTTAAATCATCTTTAAAGAGAATCATAAAAAATATAATGGAAGCTACAATGCTATCAGCTTATATTCAACCCACACCTAGGGTTGCCACCCGTACTATATTATATAGTATTGTACTATATTTTGGTCATTTGTACTATATACTGTTGAAAAAAAATATAGTACGGAAAAATACTATATTTTTAATGATTGCGGTAAAGTGAAACACACTCGAATCTCAAACAAAACACTGACAAAAATATTGGGATTTGAGCTACCAAAATAATAGGCTTACCGACATCAGCGGCGTTCATGCTTATTTACTTTACATCGAAAGAGACCATGCAGACGCAGCTGCTACTTGCACACACATCGCTCAAACACACATGTTAGTGAGAGATGAGAGAAATAGAGCTTCTATAAAATTAATAAAAAAATAGCTTTTAATTTATATTAATATGCAGTTGGGCTGCACAGATGCGTATGATTATTTCTTAAGCAATAAGACCTTATTAAATAAGGCCAAAAGTAATGATAAATATACTTGGAAAAATAAATAATATTGAAAAACGAGCTCGTACTATTTATGCAAAATTTCTAAAAGTACTATATTTTTTAAAGTTTTAGAGAAAAAATACTATATTTAAATGTAAAAAAGGTGGCAACCCTACCCACACCCCCTGTCAATCCATTAGAATAAGCCATAGTTAAAGAGAAAGTTCACCTATTAGTCCATTCAAAACGCGCGTTATTTTTGCCATTTTTCGCCAATTTAAGGGTACTTTCAACCCTTTACGAGTATCCCTTAACATTAAGTTCGCCTTAATTTAGTATAAATCAACCCCCTTCGCAAATAAATATTAAAAAAAGTGCATTTCATCGCATTAGTTTTCATTATTACTGAAATAATCGCGAAAACCCCCTAAAAAGGTGTGTTTTTTGTATATTTAGGGGTGACGCCCTAATTTTAGGACCGCGGGACCTCGATTTTCGTGATCAACAACCCCAAAACGTTTAGGGTTCGATTTTGTTAACGGTGTTATTTTGGAACACCCCCCCCCCTAGTTTTCAATAAACTATATTGTAGGGGTAGTTTTAACCCCTTAAGGGTTGAAAATAATTTATTTTTGCCTGACAGTACGCCCACAATCGATTTTGAAGCATAAACTTGGGGAAATTTTTTTTACAATTTTTGCCATTTTTCGCCAATTTAGGGGTACTTTCAACCCTTTAGGAGTACCCCTTACCATTAATTTCGCCTTAATTTAGTATAAATCAACCACCTTCGCAAATAAATATTAAAAAAAGTGCATTTCATCGCATTAGTTTTCATTATTACTGATATAATCGCGAAAACCCCCTAAAAAGGGGCGTTTTTTGAATTTTTAGGGGTGACGCCCTAGTTTTAGGACCGCGGGACCTCGATTTTCGTGATCAGCGACCCCAAAAACGTTTAGGGTTTGATTTTCTTAACGGTGTTATTTTGGAACACCCCCCTAGTTTTCAATGAACTATATTGTAGGGATAGTTTTAACCTCTTAAGAGTGGAAAATAATTTATTTCTGCCTGACAGTACGCCCACAATTGATTTTGAAGCATAAACTTGGGAAATTTTTTTTTTACAATTTTTGCCATTTTTCGCCAATTTAGGCGTACTTTCAACCCTTTAGGAGTACCCCTTACCATTAAGTTCGCCTTAATTTAGTATAAATCAACCCCCTTCGCAAATAAATATAAAAAAAAACGAGTGTGCGTAGGACCACACTTTAGAAGTGTTAACTTCTATGGCTAGTCTGAATGTCCAAATCAATCTTAATACAAGACGATAAGGATTAATATATTTTATTTATGAATATTCTGTTAAAGTTTATTTAATTGTTACTTATATCCACTCACTCCAAAATGTGTTGCAATGTTTTGGATTTTAAAATATTTGACTTAAACTTATCACACAAAGATCGGACGATGGATGACTGGGATAATGTAGTTTTTAGTAAAAAAAGTAGCTAATATATAGTAATAAATACATAGTGCATAGTTCATAGGAAAGTACATAGTACACAGTACATATCGTCGGGTTGATGCAATAGTGACGAAACAGAAATTTTTGCTATTTTAAACATTGTGCAAATATGCAAAAAAAGTCATATTATATTCAGCCAAAGTCCCGGATCTAAATTTTTATGGGAATCTACTGGATTCAATTTGAATTTTTTCAGAACATAGGGGCCTCGGTAGTCTAGAGGTAAGGCGCCTGACTGCTATCCCCAGAGGTCCCGGGTTCGAATCCCGGTGGTGCCACGGTCCTTCGCCTTTCCCACCTAACTTTCCTTCTTTCTTCTTCCCTCTTTACATTCCTGATTCCCCTGTCATAGCCTTCCCTAGTCCTTCCCCGCTCCACCAAGCGCATGCCATCGGTTGGTTGATGAGATTCAACTCGTTTCAGGAGGCATAACACTCCAGCGAGTTGTTCTCGACGCCGATGTCAGAGTCGCGAAATGGTTGTGAGTAGGTGGAATCAAATATCGCGGCTAGGTTGTGACAGTTACTTCCTTCTCTTCTGTCTATCTTCCGGCTAGAGCTGCTGTTCGACATTGCACTCTATACGAATAAAATAGATTGTCGACAGTACAAAGGGACTTTCCCTAAGCCTCTAGTCTGTCACATAAAAAAAAAAAAAAAAAAGAACCAGTAAAATAAGTAAAATTAAGCGATTTATATTTATATCATAAACATAAATTCAAATATATGTTTATACATTAAAGATCAGAAACTTAATGGCTGAGAAACTGAGATAATTAACAAAGAAAACGAGCAGCTACGAAGTTTTTCAACACGCTTTTTGCGCGAAATCAAACGCTTGGTCACCAAACCCATTCTCCTCTGCATTACTTATAACTCATTACAGAAAACACTAATTAAAGAAGTACTTCCAAATCGACTTCCCACAGTAAATACTTGCGATTTTCCCTACTGGGATACTGCCCCAAATATGTACGTAAAATACAGACGCGCAGTCGAATAGGCGAAACGCCGAAACGTATTCCATGTCGCCGAGAGCGATTAATCCAAGCAAAATATTTAAATATTGCAGCCATTTAGCTGGCTAGAGCATGGCAACTTTTAGTCGAGGTCCAGCAACAGACAGCAGCGATGGTCACTCGCATTTTTGGTTCGCACCCGTTTCTGGGCACTTGTGCCTATGCAGCTGGCTAGAGCATGGAAACTTTTGGTTGAGCTCCACTTACAAACAGCAGCGTATAATTATATGTGTGCGAGGCAAAATATCCCGCGCTTGGTGAGAGGGATTGGGTTTGAATGTTGCAATGCAGAAGCTGCTCTCAGCATTCGTTTTATATTCTCGCACCGCTCTCAAAATTCATGTCATATTCTCGTACGCCATCGCACACAGCAGCGAATGTGTGCGAGAGGATGAAATGAATGCTAAGAGCGGCGTCTGCATTGCGAAAATATGAAATGAATAGGTGCGAGAATATGCCATGGATTTTGAGAGCGGGTCTGCATTGCGACTTAGCATTCGCATTTCATCCTCTCGCACACATTCGCTGCTGTGTGCGATGGCGTGCGAGAATATGACATGAATTTTGAGAGCGGCGCGAGAATATAAAACAAATGCTGAGAGCAGATTCTGCGTTGCAACATTCAAACCCAATCCCTCTCACCAAGCGCGGGATATTTTGCCTCGCACACATTTAATTATACGCTGCTGTTTGTAAGTGGAGCTCAACTAAAAGTTTCCATGCTCTAGCCAGCTGCATAGGCACAAGTGCCCAGAAACGAGTGTAGCAACAAAATGCGCGTGTTGCGAATTCTTTGTTTTACCCCCAGCGAAAAAGTGCCAAACGCGCCTAAAGAAGTTAACACTTCAAAAAGTGCATTTCATCGCATTAGTTTTCATTATTACTGAAATAATCGCGAAAACCCCCTAAAAAGGGGTGTTTTTTGCATTTTTAGGAGCGACGCCCTAATTTTAGGACCGCGGGACCTCGATTTTCGTGATCAGCGACCCCAAAAACCTTTAGGGTTCGATTTTCTTAACGGTGTTATTTTGGAACACCCCCCCCCCCCGCGTTTTGAATGGATTATATCCTCTATATATTTTTTCTTGACTCAATAAGCATAAACGAAAATTCATATTTACGAAGAGTCAAAAACAAAATTTCAAAGCAAAATTTTAAGAGCAAATTTCTGGAAGCCAGAACAGAGTACCAGAAAACGAAACCAAGGAAACAAAGAGAATATGGTGGATACAGAAAATTTCTCGACATGCCAATTCTCGGTTTTCGGTTCCGAAGAAGCCCAGCGGGAAAAATTGGGAGCAGTCCCTGTTCCGGCGACACTGAAAAACTAAAAACCGAAAGGGAATATTAAATAAAACCACAAAATTCACTATTTTCTTCATTTATTTTTAAAAATCAAAAACCTGCAAAAAACCCTGAAAACGAAATAAAATAAGGGAAAAAACAAGTAAAAACACAAATTCTTCTATTTCTTGTATTTTATTAACAAACCAAAACTACATGGATCTACAGAAAAATAAAAACAAAAACACACATGAAAGGACGTCACTACACAATAAAAAAAACAACAAGAAATTCATACCTGGAAATAGAAAATAGTTAGTAAAGTACAAATATTAAATCTACAAATACTTACCTTTTTTAGACGTTGAAAATTAAAATCCAAGGCGATGAAAAATCCATCCAAAGAAGATGCCGAAATGCCGTCGGCAAATCGACATTCTGTAAACAAAAAAAGATTAGTGAAAATTACAAACAGGTTCCACAAAAAACACTCACCTGTCAACCCCAATGGAATGATCGCCGGCTCCTCCTCTCTTCATCCCCCACTAGAAACCTGAAAATATAGAATAAAATTAGTAAATAAACTAAAATTAGAAGAAAATACTTACCAAAACAAACAACTCCATTTGACGTCTACGAGTGAAACAAGAACAGCTGATCGGACATCGCACGCAGATCTAGTACATAAACACGAAATTATGTACTTCGAGAACGAAGCCCCCTACTACAGAATAGCCTCAACCATTATTCGAGGAGAAATAAATACCGACGCACAGACGGCGTTAAATCAGATTGCTTTTAATCTTTCTAGAGTCTTGAACTACAAGATAAAATCTGTATTGAGGTTTTAGCAATAAAGCAATTTCAAAGCCTAAGTGTCGAACTTAGCATTCTGGAAAGACAGAATTGAGGTCTTTTCCCAGTAAAGCCCGAATTAAAGACAGTTTTGAAGTCTTTAATACAGCAGTAACTTAATCACCAAAATTGATTTCAGCAGTTACTCTAACCAACCACAGAGGGACGAATTTGCGAAGAAACAAGGCAAAGCAGTCCAGCAAGCCACAACCAGGGCAGCAAGCAGCAACCAGGCAGCAAACAACAAGCAAATCCCAAGCGATTCCCAAGAAACGAAACCAGAGTGCAGCAACACAAAGGTTATTCCTGGCTGTTCTAATTGCAGAACACATCAGGCGAAACATCGATCGTCATCTGACAGATAGGTGGCGTTATCATTTAAGATATCAGAGCAAGCAATATTTTGGTAATTCTTATTTACAAACAAATAAAGAATAATTTTCGAATTTTCAAGTACTAAATCACGAATTAATAACGAATTTAAGATTGAATTGAAATATTTTGGCAATTTCTTGAATTTTTATTGAATTTATATTTAAGAAAGTCTAATAATTAATTGCGAATAAATAGTAATTTGGTTATTGGAAAAAGTTATCTTTTTATTGAATCACACCCTTCCGGCACCTTTTTATTGAGTCAGAAATTAAATTGCTAATTCTGAACATTGGTCCTTCGAGCCGGATAGTGATTCAATAAGATAACTCAAGCCGCAATACAAGCATGGATGCTTTAATAATTCAACAGAGCGAAGTACGAGAGAGACTCGAACGGTCTCTCAGAAACTATCTCAAGGATGGCCCATCTAGGAAGACAACGCAGTATTTTCAAAAAAGGCTCAAGATGCTCGACGATGACTGGACGGAATTCAAGAACAATCATCGACAGATTACATCAATCAAGACGAAGAAGGACGAGAAAGAGCAGCTATACTTCAAAGGGGACTGGTATGCCGACACAGAAAACGCCTATGTCGAGATGTACTGCAAAATCGATGAAGACTATCACAAAACGCTGTCAGTCACAGAACCAGTCGCACGAGCGGAGCAGTCATCAGCCGATTTAAACAGCAGCTGCATTTCGCAACACAACAACAATGTGAAACTACCAAGGATCTCGATACCCACATTTGCAGGGGATTACGAGTCGTGGCCATCATTCCTGGATTTATTTTCCAGCCTTGTACATAACAAAATATCTTTAACAGGAGCACAAAAACTCCAATATTTAAAGGCTCATCTTTCTGGAGAAGCTGCACGACTACTCAGCAACACGCTCATTAGTGACGCCAATTATGAACCAGCATGGCAACTTCTCGTCGATAACTACGACAACAAGAGAGCATTGTTGAAAACCCAGCTCGACATTCTGCTCAATCAACCTAAACTAGCCCGAGAAACAGCTCAAGGCATCAAGGAGCTAAAAACGAGGACACACGAATGCCTCACTGCCATTAAGAATCTGGAGGTCTCAACACAAAATTGGGATCCCATTCTCATCCACTTGCTGGTCCAAAAACTACCAAGCGAAACTCACGAACATTGGGAACAGTCGCAGAGCACCAAATCAAGGCAATCGATTCCAACATGGGTGGAACTACGCGAATTCTTGGAAACCAGCTTCAGAACCTTGGAAGCTGTCAGCAAACCAACAAGCCACAAGAATGAACCTCACGAAAGCAAGTCCAGAGAGCACCCAAGAAGAAGAAGCCAAGCCTTCCACGTCGCAAATCAAAGCGTATGCATCCTGTGCAAAGGCGCACATGCCATAGGGAAATGCCCCAAATATGTGCAGTTCAGCATTGATGAGAAATATAAAACAATTAAATCAAAGGATCTATGCATCAATTGCCTGAGAGCAGGCCATCGCTCATCACAGTGTGCCAGTAAAGGTAGATGTTTCCAATGCGGAAAGACTCACCATACAACCTTACACAGAATCCAGTCAGCGAGTCAAACCAACAGCAGCGTGTCACCGCCCTCAAGTTGAAACGATGAATTACCATCCAACCAAACACAAACATACTTCGCTCAGGCAGCACCCTACGACTGCCGACAAGTACTATTAGCCACAGCCCTGGTCACCGTAGTATCTCCAACTGGACGAGAGCAGGTCTGCAGAGCACTCATTGATCCCGGATCTCAATCCTCATTCGTACGTGAGGCAGTGGTTCAAAGTCTACAACTCAAAAAGGAGCCAATACAAACAGCATTAAGCGTAATCGGTAACATGCCAGCCGGGAAAATCACAAAATGGGCCTCGCTGCAACTAAAGACACGAAACCAACAGGCGAAGAACATCCAGGTCCAGGCAATGGTAATTAACAAAATAACTAATCCATTACCAAATAGTGAACGTTCTAGCAAGGATTGGACGCACTTAGAGGGTCTCGAATTAGCGGATCCAACGTTCCACAAGCCGGGTCACATCGACATCCTTTTGGGAGCAGATGTATTCCCCATGATCATCTTGGCCGGCCTAAGGAAAGGCAACGAGGAAGCCCCAGTGGGACAAAACACGGTGTTTGGGTGGATCATCTCTGGGAAGACCACTTCAGCTGCACGAGCAAACACACATATGAAAACATTCTTCACTCAGGCGACTCCTAACGATGAGCTAAAGAGATTCTGGGAACTAGAAGAACTTCCATCAAGATCCAAATGGACAACAGAAGAAACCCGTTGCGAAAACCACTTCAAACACAACGTCACTAGATGCAGCAACGGACGTTACCAGGTACGGCTTCCATTTGTAGCTGATAAAATATAACTTGGCGCATCAAGACACATCGCCATTCGAACATTGATGCAAATGGAGAAACGATTCCAACAAGATCCCGATTTGAAAGCGGACTACGTCAAATGCATACAGGAATATTTGACGTTAGGACACATGGTGCCTACCAACACCCCAGAATCAGCACTTCAAAACCAACTGCCTAACGGCACGACAACATATCGATGTTGTTACCTGCCTCACCATGCTGTCATCAAACCGAGTAGCACGACCACCAAATTGAGAGTAGTTTTCGACGCATCCCGTCCGACTGCCAACGGAAACTCACTCAATAGCGTATTATTGAATGGTCCAGTGATACAAGACTCTTTGATGTCCACACTCATGCGATGGAGAAAATATCGAATTGCTTACATGGCCGACATCGAGAAGATGTACCGGCAGATACGAGTTCATCCAGACGATGCCGAGTACCAACGGATTGTTTGGAGGGAATCACCAGATCAGCCTATACGAGACTACAAGCTCTTGACCGTGACGTTCGGAACAAAGAGCGCTCCTTTCCTTGCCATCCGAACCATGCACCAATTGGCGAAAGATGAAGCAGGAATGTTCCAAATCGGCTCCAACGCTGTACTCAACGATTTCTACGTTGACGATTTGATGACTGGCGCAGATAACATAGAAGAAGCAAGACAGAAACAAAGGCAATTAATTCAGCTTCTCCGAGCTGGAGGGCTAGAGCTCCGAAAATGGGCCGCGAATCACAACACCATCTTGGAAGAAGTTCCGGCAACCGATCGAGAGGTCTCATTTCCACTCGCAGTGAATGCAGAAGAAGTCAAAGCTCTTGGCTTATCATGGAATCCTGCCAGCGATACATTATCTTACAAGGTCAGCATGGAGTCAGCACCAGAAACATATACAAAACGGAAAATATTGTCCGAAATTGCGAAGCTGTTCGACCCCATCGGCTGGCTAACCCCAGTAACAATTAATGCCAAAATACTTATACAAAGTCTTTGGCTGACAAAGCTCGACTGGGATGAAACAGTCCCGATCAACATCGATCAACAATGGCGAAAGTTCCGAGCAGACCTCCAAGTCATCCAAACTATTCAAATCCCGCGATGGATTGAAGCTCACAACAAAATCCAGAACATCGAAATCCATGGATTTTGCGACGCATCCATCAAAGCATATGCAGCAGCCGTATACATTCGGACACAGGACGAAGACGGCAACTGCCATTGTCACTTAATCGCTGCCAAAAGCAAAGTGGCACCCATCAAGACCATCTCCCTACCAAAGCTAGAGTTATGCGGGGCGCACTTATTGGCCAAACTACTGGCACAAGTGAAGGATGACATGAAATTCGAGCAGGTATCAACACACGCTTGGACTGACTCTACAATTGTCATCGCATGGCTAAGAAAGCACCCATCATCATGGGAAACATTTGTGGCGAACAGGGTCTCACCAATATATCAGCTGCTAGATCAAAGTAGCTGGAATCATGTTAGAACAGAAGACAACCCTGCCGACTGCGCCACAAGAGGACTATCACCGAGTGAATTGAAACCACATAAGTTATGGTGGACAGGTCCTCACTGGCTCCAACAGACAAAGGAACACTGGCCCAAACGGAAGAAAATCAAAGACACCACGATAGGATTCCGAAAAACCATCACCAGTATGCAGGTCGAAGTAGATTCCTCTAATAAAGACCAGATCAAAAGATACTCTTCATTGACGAAATCGCAACGAGTGACAGCATATTGTCGACACTGGCTAAAGGCATCGAAATCAACATCCTGCCATACCCAAACCAGCTACGCAGAGTCCTTAAAAATACAAGCAGCCCTAAAGTGGTGGAAATTAATAAACGCACGAAACGCAGTAAGACGTCCCAAGCACAAATGTATGCAGTGTTTTCGCCAACCAGCAACGAACCCTAAAGAAAAAATACCACAATGGCATTTCCGCCGGAAAACAAAATACCTCAGCTTCCTCGAAACACTTTTTTTGAAGCTTAACGCTTCAAGGCGGGGAGAATGTTCCGGCGACACTGAAAAACTAAAAACCGAAAGGGAATATTAAATAAAACCACAAAATTCACTATTTTCTTCATTTATTTTTAAAAATCAAAAACCTGCAAAAAACCCTGAAAACGAAATAAAATAAGGGAAAAAACAAGTAAAAACACAAATTCTTCTATTTCTTGTATTTTATTAACAAACCAAAACTACATGGATCTACAGAAAAATAAAAACAAAAACACACATGAAAGGACGTCACTACACAATAAAAAAAACAACAAGAAATTCATACCTGGAAATAGAAAATAGTTAGTAAAGTACAAATATTAAATCTACAAATACTTACCTTTTTTAGACGTTGAAAATTAAAATCCAAGGCGATGAAAAATCCATCCAAAGAAGATGCCGAAATGCCGTCGGCAAATCGACATTCTGTAAACAAAAAAAGATTAGTGTAAATTACAAACAGGTTCCACAAAAAACACTCACCTGTCAACCCCAATGGAATGATCGCCGGCTCCTCCTCTCTTCATCCCCCACTAGAAACCTGAAAATATAGAATAAAATTAGTAAATAAACTAAAATTAGAAGAAAATACTTACCAAAACAAACAACTCCATTTGACGTCTACGAGTGAAACAAGAACAGCTGATCGGACATCGCACGCAGATCTAGTACATAAACACGAAATTATGTACTTCGAGAACGAAGCCCCCTACTCAGTGATGTAAAATACCCAGGTATTTATGAATCAGGGTAAATGTCCAGGGTAAATACCCGGGTAAATACCCAATGTTCATAAATACCTGGGTATTTTATAATTTCAAAAAAATTCAGTTCGGAGTAAGTTAAACCTTGGGAAATGTTCGCAAACTAATTTTTCTAAGTTCTTACAATATTAGAAAGTTATTAAAATTAATCAGAATAGGAACTTAGCACTTCGGTTGAAAGATAAGGAAATAAAATCAAAGAGGTCTAACCTACATGGTATCGGCGTATTTTTTAAAGTTTGTATTTGGCCGAATATTCGGTTAGTTTGTCGAATAATTACCGAATATTTAAATAGTATTATTTGAAAAGTTACATATGTTAAAGAGGCTTTATTCTGAAACCGTAGATAGGAAGTATTTGTAAATGAAACAAACACTTCTTTGTGTAACCATATTTATTCACAAAATCAGAAAAATTACACAAAATAAAAAAAAAATGAGAATCCACACACGAGTCGACAGAAACGAGACCGATTTGAAACTAGGTTTTCAACTGCTGGCGTGCCACTGTTCTTGCCGGTCGGAAGCAATATCAAACTGGTGACAGACAAGCGTACCTGCGCTGCATTCAACGGTTCTATGATATGCGGCGAGTTTCTACCGTCCCGACTTTTAAACATAACCCAAAAGCCTAAGTAACGAGTGTATGATTGTGTGTGTGCTTTGTCGAATGCGGCATAAAAAGTGCAAAGTAGACCGACATTTACGTTGCATGCATTCGAATACACACACTTCTATATTGCCTGTCACCGAATGCAACGTTTGTACGCTTGAAAATGACACCAGTTTCAGTTGTGTGGTTGCATTTCTACGTGTGAAAGTTTATTCAACAAAATCTTCGTGAGCACAGAACACCGATTGATCTAAAATCAGTTGCTTGTGTTTGGATAAAGGTTTCATTTTGGATGCAACCTGATTTGAGCGTGATAATGGTGAAACCATTTTGAAACTGGGATTGTAAATCAGTCGACTCATGTGCGTAGGGCCTTAATGTTTAAGGAATTGTCATTTCCCCACATTCTTGCTTTAGTCCCTTATTTTTTGGCGATAACTACTCTATCACGAGAGAAATTGCAATGAAAGAAAGAACGGCGCATTGAGTGAGTGAGCCGCGCTAGCGCGAAGTGCTGGAGGTTTGGACGAACGCTGCTACTTGCTTCTCTGTTCTATATGAACCTGCTTGAACCGGCATAAGACTGAACCGAATATGTAATTCCGCCGAATGTTCGGTTCAGTACATTTTTGACCGAGTATTCGTATTCGGTCCAACCCATATTCGGCGCCTCTCTAATCTTTATTATACTGAAACTACCCTCGTTTTGGGTATTTAAACGACCATCGGGTAAATACCCGGGTAAATACCCAATTTTTATTTACCTTCCCACTGGGTATTTACCCGGCCCACATCACTGCCCCTACTACAGAATAGCCTCAACCATTATTCGAGGAGAAATAAATACCGACGCACAGACGGCGTTAAATCAGATTGCTTTTAATCTTTCTAGAGTCTTGAACTAGAAGATAAAATCTGTATTGAGGTTTTAGCAATAAAGCAATTTCAAAGCCTAAGTGTCGAACTTAGCATTCTGGAAAGACAGAATTGAGGTCTTTTCCCAGTAAAGCCCGAATTAAAGACAGTTTTGAAGTCTTTAATACAGCAGTAACTTAATCACCAAAATTGATTTCAGCAGTTACTCTAACCAACCACAGAGGGACGAATTTGCGAAGAAACAAGGCAAAGCAGTCCAGCAAGCCACAACCAGGGCAGCAAGCAGCAACCAGGCAGCAAACAACAAGCAAATCCCAAGCGATTCCCAAGAAACGAAACCAGAGTGCAGCAACACAAAGGTTATTCCTGGCTGTTCTAATTGCAGAACACATCAGGCGAAACATCGATCGTCATCTGACAGATAGGTGGCGTTATCAATTAAGATATCAGAGCAAGCAATATTTTGGTAATTCTTATTTACAAACAAATAAAGAATAATTTTCGAATTTTCAAGTACTAAATCACGAATTAATAACGAATTTAAGATTGAATTGAAATATTTTGGCAATTTGTTGAATTTTTATTGAATTTATATTTAAGAAAGTCTAATAATTAATTGCGAATAAATAGTAATTTGGTTATTGGAAAAAGTTATCTTTTTATTGAATCACACCCTTCCGGCACCTTTTTATTGAGTCAGAAATTAAATTGCTAATTATGAACAGTCCCAAAGGGAGGGAAGTTGGAGGGCTCTCAATGGACTTCCAAGGGAGCATTATTGGAGTTATTTAAAAATTGAATAGGCCAAGCTCAAAACTTAAAATTGTATTGATGCGATGACTCACTACTATACTGAAAACGTAAAATTACTGAAAAACTCTTATGGTACTTTAATGTTGACCTCTACTATCGATATTTAAAAAAGCTCTATAATGCTCCTTTTTGTCTTCAACTACATCGTTGCAGGAGTGCTTCTTTGGGAGCTCAAATGGAGTGCTAGCCTAGGCGGACATCTAATGTTAAGAAATATATGGAGAGGAAGCGGAAATCCATGCTTCCATGGGAGTGTCCTCCATTGTTCTTAGAGCACTCCATTTCCCACTGGGAGTTGCGTTTAGCTCAGCTTCTGAGGGAACTGTATTAACGCAAAACTTTGAGTGTGTTCAATGAAATCGAATGTGTTGAAGTTTTCACGTTGATTTTCTGAGCCAAATAATCTCGAGATATTACAGCTTCCCCATGTTGGTTAGGATTCGGCCGCGATAAGAGCGGCGAGCTGCACCAGAAAAATTTAACGTACGGACAAAACAAAATCATGCCTCCTAAAGCCGTTTGCACTTTTCCAACTGATTGGTTATGTGATCCAGAGTTGAACTGGGTTGAAAAAATGGGAAAATATGCGACTTGTCGACTTTGTCAAACGTCAGTTTCACTCAGCTCTATGGGACGTACAACCAGCGCCGTAGCGAGGGTCTCGGGGGCCCTTGTGCAAGATTTCGTAAGGGGCCCTTGAAAATGAAATTCTAAAAAAAAAAATGTGATTTCAAAGCCTTTTCGAAGTCCATTAAAAAAAGGGTTCTCGAAAACATTTTCTATTAGATACTAATAAGAGCGTTCTAGAAAAAAAAGTTTCCCAGGGGCCCTTTCCATAAAAAAGTAGATCCAATTTTATACAATGTTATAAAAACGTTATCGAAGATCTTTTCTAGCTCATACTTTAAAACGAATTCTAAAAAAATAAATATGAGTGTGCTTAAGACAACACTTTAGAAGTAAAACTTTTGTGCCCAACGGCTAGTAATATGCAATAGATATAGTGGAAAGTCTGTCGGATCTATAGTACACTTGGGAAAATTCAGGCCAACGACAGATGCAGGAAGAATACTGACGAATCTACTGACGGATTTGATACAAATACTATTTGAAAATATCAATATTTATGAATTTCTATTTACATTAAAACCTAAAAGTTACCGAGTAAAAATAATTTTTATTGGCTAATTTTCTTAAAAGCATACACGTATAGTACGTATAGTATATAAGTGCGCATCCCACACGGGTATGCGCGCCTCCGCCACAGGCATGGATACTATCGCCACAGGCACGAAAATCTAAACATTCGCCTCATGGAAGTAAGCTGCTGACATATGCAAGCGTACATGCATTACATTCAGAGGTTCATAAAATTGCATGGTTTTTTCCGTCCCGGCTTTCACACAGAGCCCGAAAATCTAAGTAACGAGTGCATGCAAGGTGCATGTGTTTGTTGTGGATACTTGTGTGTGCTATTTCGAATGCGGCATTACAGAAAAAGTTAAAAGTAGTCCGACCTTTGCGTGGCATGCATTCCATTCATGGAACATTCCGTCAGGTCGCATTTGAATACACACTTCTATATTATTTATCAACGAATTGAACGCATGTACGCTTGGATATGTCACCAGCTGTATGCATGCTCCGCTCCCGCTACATTCATGATCATTAATAATTGCATCCGCATCGGCATAGACTATTCCAAACCCAAGTATTGTTTTACCAAGCAGTCCGCCAACCACATCCAATGAAGCTTTACCTGCGCGAGTCGCTTTATCTACGCAAACGAGAGCCAATCTACTTGAGTATGGTATTGGCACCCTTTATAGCCACCTAGCCAATTATCTGATTTCTTCGTCCCATACAATCTTTTAGGGAGCTAATTAATTTTAAAGGGAGCAAAAAGAAATGCAAAAAACAATCAACCTTTTTCAAATTCTTCTTTTATCTAGGCGTAGTTGAAAATAATTTATTTTAGCTGATTAAACCAAATTTGAAGCATAAAGTTGAAAAAACATTTTTTACAAACCTTTATATTTTCAGTCGATGCAGGGATAGTTTTAGCCCTTTACTATTATCCCTTATCATAAAATTTGCTTTGTTATAAATCAACCACTTTTGAATATAAATATTGCAAAAAATGTATTTTATTGGATTGTTTTTGATTATAATTAAAATTATCGCGAAATCCTTAAAAAAAGGGAGTTTTTAAGCATATTTAAAGGAGATATGCATGTTTTAAGACTGTGGGACCCCGATTTTCATAATCAGCGACCCAAAAACAACATATCAGGAACGATTTTCACAACAGTGTAATGTTTTGACATAAACGATACGTCGATTTGTTGCAAGTTAAAAAAAATTGTAATTTAAAAAGGGGAAAGGTGCAGCACATCTCACCAAAGGGGAAGTGGGTGCCAATTTAAAACAAGAGCACCTCACACATTTAATTCACCACTCCCTTTTGGTATTCTAACTTCCCGGCAGTGTTACATGTTTGGTCACGCCAAAAAGCAGATCCACTTGCTCAGGCTGCGCCGAAAATTCTTGTCATATATGCCGCTTCCAGCATGTCAGTCAACTCCAGAGTGTCCGCGGCATAAGCTCGGCCAGTGACCAAACCACAAGAAAAATCTCAAATAATTCACCTCAACATAATGGTGAATTTGTATTCCTATAATGAGATAAAGCAAAGTCTGGGCGACAACGTAGCTAACATGCCAGAAAATTTATGCAGTAAGCCAGAGTGTATTTTAGCTGTTGCATACACAGCCCCGAGTTTCTTCGTCTCTCGTACCCTTTCCCATCGTTATACGAAAGTTCTGACGATTTTTCATGTGTGAGAGCGTTACACGAATGAAATTGATTCACTCTCATGTAAATTTTTTTAAGCAAACGTCCCTAAAGAAGTTTTACTTCAAAAAAGAAGAAATCTTCAGGGGCCCCTTAGGGCCGGGGGCCCTGGTGCGTTGCACCGCCTGCACATGCCTAGTTGCGGCGCTGCGTACAACTCTCACAAGCCACATGAAAGGGCAGAAGCACAAGAGTAAAGCAACGGCGATCACCAACACTCCTCGTTTGGCAAATTTGGTGCCCAACTCAAAGACAGCCGGAGACGCTGGAATCGCAAGTCCATCGACTGTTACCACCTCGCTAAACTCTGCCCGCCTCGTTTCGACAGATGGTCCAAGTGTCTCTACTGCTGATCCTCGCGAACTCGCTGTGGTACTGAACACTCAAGAACAACCCGCAACAATACGGGTTATTTCAAATACCAACTGCTTGATGTGCTCTTGAAATGTCCCTACCTCGTCGTTGGATTTGACGAACCCCTAAACAAAGTTTGCCAACAGCAGCAAATGAATTTAAATGCTCGATTTTGGGACGATTCTATAGACGAAGTACGCGTAAGATAGGTCACATCAGTTTTCTTAGGAAGATGCAAGGCTGTAGATCTTTTGACGGGTTTTCTTGGTGCTGTCAGGCCTTTGGGTGTCGAGAAAGTTCTGCAAGTGTCAATGGATGGAACAAATGTCAATGTCAATCTTCAAATCAAAATGGCAGAGGAGAACTTCCAGCTGTGATACTAGACCTCGGAAGTTGCGGAATCCACACAACTCACAACGCTTTCAAGAATGCTATGATCGCAACTAAATGGGATATTTCAACATTTTTGCGATCTTTGTATAACTTGTTAAAAAATGTTCCTGCTCGACCTGCCCTGTACACTAGTTATACACAGTCATTTGTTTTCCCGCAGTGTTCGATGGCTTGAAAACGCTGAGATTGCAGAGAGAGAAATTGAAATGCTTCCACAATTAAAAAAATTCATCGAAACTGTCGAAAAAAAAAACAAAGATAAACTTAATTCAAGTTGTTTTTCTACTGTCAAGGAACACGTCAATGATCCTATGACCAAAGTTGGCTTTTTTCAAGACTATTGCTGGTGAAGTAGAACCAATCCTCCGTGAGTTCCAGTTGGATTGGCCCTTGGCACCGTTTTTAAGTTCTGCTTTGTCATCAACGATTGTCTCTGTTATGGAACGTTTCGTCAAGGAATCTGCAATCAAGATTTCTGTGGATCTTACGAAAGAAGACAATCTAATTCCAGTCAGATCAATCGAGATTGGTTTTGAAACGGGTAAGGAACTTACAAAATGCAAGAAACTCACGGATAAACAAGTTCTCCTGTTCCGCCAGGATTGTCGTGAAGCTCTGAAATTCATTACTAAAATAATGGAACGATCTCCTATGAAGCGAAGCCTGTGTGATGCCATCAGTTGTTTGGACCCGACAGTTGCCCTAAAACGTGAGGGACGTGACAAACTGAAAAGGCTGCTCGACATTTTGTTCACGAACCAGTGGATAAGCAGTATCACAGCTGAGAACGCAGCACGGGAATTCAAAGTTGTAACAGCGAACTCCGACGCAAAACAACTCCTGAGAACCTTCAAGAGACAAAAACAGCGACTAGGCACTTTTTGGATGGGTGTGCTCAAAACAGTGGAAAAAGAATGCGACAGCTTGAAACAAATCATAAAAATGACCCTTCTTCTTTCATATGGTTATGCCAGCCTTGAGAGAGGACTCTCAGTCAACGGAGAATGTTTGGTTGAAAACGAGTCGATTGAGAGAGAAATCGAGGATCTCAGGAAAGCTTAAGCTACAAACTTTGAATACGTGAAATAAAATAAAGTGAATTGATATCATTTTGAGCGTACTTTTGATACATTTTTGAAGTAAAACTTCTTTAGGGACGTTTGCTTAAAAAAATTTACATGAAAGTGAATCAATTTCATTCGTGTAACGCTCTCACACATGAAAAATCGTCAGAACTTTCGTATAACGATGGGAAAGGGTACGAGAGACGAAGAAACTCGGGGCTGTGTATGCAACAGCTAAAATACACTCTGGCTTACTGCATAAATTTTCTGGCATGTTAGCTACGTTGTCGCCCAGACTTTGCTTTATCTCATTATAGGAATACAAATTCACCATTATGTTGAGGTGAATTATTTGAGATTTTTCTTGTGGTTTGGTCACTGGCCGAGCTTATGCCGCGGACACTCTGGAGTTGACTGACATGCTGGAAGCGGCATATATGACAAGAATTTTCGGCGCAGCCTGAGCAAGTGGATCTGCTTTTTGGCGTGACCAAACATGTAACACTGCCGGGAAGTTAGAATACCAAAAGGGAGTGGTGAATTAAATGTGTGAGGTGCTCTTGTTTTAAATTGGCACCCACTTCCCCTTTGGTGAGATGTGCTGCACCTTTCCCCTTTTTAAATTACAATTTTTTTTAACTTGCAACAAATCGACGTATCGTTTATGTCAAAACATTACACTGTTGTGAAAATCGTTCCTGATATGTTGTTTTTGGGTCGCTGATTATGAAAATCGGGGTCCCACAGTCTTAAAACATGCATATCTCCTTTAAATATGCTTAAAAACTCCCTTTTTTTAAGGATTTCGCGATAATTTTAATTATAATCAAAAACAATCCAATAAAATACATTTTTTGCAATATTTATATTCAAAAGTGGTTGATTTATAACAAAGCAAATTTTATGATAAGGGATAATAGTAAAGGGCTAAAACTATCCCTGCATCGACTGCAAATATAAAGGTTTGTAAAAAATGTTTTTTCAACTTTATGCTTCAAATTTGGTTTAATCAGCTAAAATAAATTATTTTCAACTACGCCTAGATAAAAGAAGAATTTGAAAAAGGTTGATTGTTTTTTGCATTTCTTTTTGCTCCCTTTAAAATTAATTAGCTCCCTAAAAGATTGTATGGGACGAAGAAATCAGATAATTGGCTAGGTGGCTCTAAAGGGTGCCAATACCATACTCAAGTAGATTGGCTCTCGTTTGCGTAGATAAAGCGACTCGCGCAGGTAAAGCTTCATTGGATGTGGTTGGCGGACTGCTTGGTAAAACAATACTTGGGTTTGGAATAGTCTATGCCGATGCGGATGCAATTATTAATGATCATGAATGTAGCGGGAGCGGAGCATGCATACAGCTGGTGACATATCCAAGCATACATGCGTTCAATTCGTTGATAAATAATATAGAAGTGTGTATTCAAATGCGACCTGACGGAATGTTCCATGAATGGAATGCATGCCACGCAAAGGTCGGACTACTTTTAACTTTTTCTGTAATGCCGCATTCGAAATAGCACACACAAGTATCCACAACAAACACATGCACCTTGCATGCACTCGTTACTAAGATTTTCGGGCTCTGTGTGAAAGCCGGGACGGAAAAAACCATGCAATTTTATGAACCTCTGAATGTAATGCATGTACGCTTGCATATGTCAGCAGCTTACTTCCATGAGGCGAATGTTTAGATTTTCGTGCCTGTGGCGATAGTATCCATGCCTGTGGCGGAGGCGCGCATACCCGTGTGGGATGCGTACTTATATACTATACGTACTATACGTGTATGCTTTTAAGAAAATTAGCCAATAAAAATTATTTTTACTCGGTAACTTTTAGGTTTTAATGTAAATAGAAATTCATAAATATTGATATTTTCAAATAGTATTTGTATCAAATCCGTCAGTAGATTCGTCAGTATTCTTCCTGCATCTGTCGTTGGCCTGAATTTTCCCAAGTGTACTATAGATCCGACAGACTTTCCACTATATCTATTGCATATTACTAGCCGTTGGGCACAAAAGTTTTACTTCTAAAGTGTGGTCTTAAGCACACTCATATTTTTTTTTTAATTCTCAGATATCTTTGAGGCAAATCACAGAAGAAAAAGAATCACCAAACGAAAAGTTTTTATTTTTAATAGATTTGTTATAAATTCTTCTAAACTCATGTTTTAAGTGAACAAAAAATTGCAATAAAAAAGTTTTCTTATCACTGGCAGCTTTAAATTTTAGTCCTTATTCACCGGGAATTAGCTAGGATTTTTTTTTTTAACTTCGCTGGACACCCTGAAACCGCTTCATTCTCTTGAACGCTTTTGCGCTGAGGGTTTTACTTATGAAGACTTTTCTTCGTTCCCGCCAGATTAATTGTATAATTCTATTCTGCTGGAAAAACAGCAAAATATATGTACATGTGTTCAACTAATAATATAAAAGACCCCAAATTCTCTACTATACAGTTAAAGAAACGCCGTTTGTATGCCAAACTTTCTCTGTAAAATTTTAACAGTTTGAAAAAGTGCATTTCCATGTTGTTCTGGGAATCCAAACTGAATTTTAATTTATCTTCATTCGCAATTCAAACTTCTAAATTTTATTTAAAATTGCACTCTGCCGGACTTTAATTACAACAAACAAACAAATAAATTTGGGACTTCACATTTATTCAAGTAAAAGTGTTTTTTGCTGTTTCATAAATTATAAAACACAAAGTTAAAGAGTTTAACGAACGGAAATTCTTCTAATTCGAGTGCATACGTGTCTATAATATTCCTTCATTTGTCTTATTGTAGAGTGTATACGCTTATAGCTCGTTTCTGTTTAAAATTATTATAATTTCGTCTTTAAAATTTACAAAGTTTGCGCTTCTTGTATTTTAAGAAATTCCAGGAGCTTACGAGCTCAAGTCTATTTTTATTTTTTTTTTTTTTGTGTATTTTATAATGAGAATCAAAGTTTCGTTGGGATTCTAAGAAAAAGTTTAATCCTTGTTTTTTTTTTAAATTTTTATCAAAGTTCAGAAAATTGGTTTTCTTTTTGAAGACATTTTTAAAGGTACTTAAAATTATTAAAAATGTTCCTCCTTTTAATGATAAGTTTTAAATTAAGATGACGAAAAAAATTTTAAACATCTTAAAATTAATCTTAGTTATGTACATCAATATTTGTTTAGAAATTACAAGTTTTTAGGCAAGGGATTATATTTATTAAGGAATGTGGGGGCAACCCATATGGTGAACACTGCGGCCAAGTTAGGCCTATTGTGTACGTACCCCACTAGCGGAACAGACTATCGGCCTTCCGAATGAAGGCAAGAAGGTCTTTAGTTGATGAAGACCGGACTTGGGCAGGGCTCAAGAACTCTCTGATAAACGTTCTTCTTCTAAGCCAGATCAGAGCAGGACATTCACAAAGAATATGTGTGGAAGTTTCATCGCCTTCCAAGCAGAGTCGGCATTCTGTCTCTTGAGACAGTCCTAGGTTGTGGAGGTGGTACCGCAGTCCTACATGGCCAGTGAGATAGCCCACCAGCAGCCTTAGGTCCGCTCTGTTTAGAGTAATAGTGCCCCTTAAGGCAAAGGGTCTTATAAGATCTTTAGCCTGTCTAAGACCTGGGACTGACTCCCAATAGGCTAGGTTTATTTTCTTAATCCACTCTTCTATCAAGGACTTGGAGGTGGACCAAGAGATGCCACAGAAGGGTTCTGGGCCCTGGAACAACGTCTCAGACCCCTCCCTCGCGAGGCTGTCTGCAGCCTCATTTCCCTCGATACCACAGTGTCCGGGGACCCAGCATAGCGAGACCTCGTTTCTTCTGGTCAGGCTCTGGAGTACGTCAAAACACCCTGCTACTATTTTGGAAGAAAACTTCCACGTTGAGAGTGCCTTGATGGCAGCTTGGCTGTCAGAAAAGATTTTAATGTTGGCGCCTTTCAGACCTTTCTCAAGGTTGAGCCTAGCGCAGGTCGCAATGGCATGTATTTCAGTCTGGAAAACAGAGGGCCACTTACCCATTGCAATCGAGACCTTGGAGTTGGGTCCTGCGACACCAGCCCCTGTACCATGTTCCATCTTTGACCCGTCAGTAAACCAGTGGAGATGGTTTGGATCCCTAGGAAGAATAATTTCCTCCCACTCAGAGCGATCCGGGATAATTGCTTTGAATTTCCTTTGGAATCGTAGTTGACCAACCATATGGTCGGATACGCGGCAGATGGAAATGCTTGGGATATTTTTAAGGATATCCATGTGTCCTTTGACCGTATGGGGCCAGTTGGATGAGATCTGAAGTCTCAAGGCACTTATGGCGGCGGATTTCCATATGAAGAGATGCAAAGGGGTCAATCCAATGATTGCTTCCATTGCAGCTGTGGGGCAGGTCCGCATAGCTCCGGTAATGGAGAGGCAAGCAAGCCGTTGCAGCTTGCTGCACTTGAGGATCGACGTAACCTGTTTAGTCTTGGGCCACCAAACTATAGCAGCATAAGTGACAACAGGTTTAACGATCGTATTGTACATCCAGTACATCATTTGTGGTGTAAGACCCCATGTCTTACCCAGAAGCCTTCTGCAGGCCCATATGGCCCTTGTGGCTTTGCTGATGACGTAGTCAAGTTGAGCGTTCCAGTTCAGTCTCTTGTCTAGCTTTATTCCCAAATATTTGACTGAGTCTGAGTACTCAACTGTGGTATCCCGAATACAGATAGGACCTAGGTCCAATTTGTAACGTTTGGAGAAAGGTACCAGGACAGCTTTATTTGGATTAATTGCTAGGCCCTCCTTGGTACACCATCTTTGAACTTCTCGTAGTGCTGTTCTCATGACCTCTGTAATGGTCAAATCGAATTTCCCAGAGACAATGATGGCAAGATCATCTGCATAGCCGATGACATCGAAACCAGATTCAGATAGTTTAGTCAAAAGTTCATCCACAACTAGTGACCAAAGTAATGGGGATAAAACTCCACCTTGAGGGCACCCCTTAATAGCCTTAACACTAATGGTGGAGACACCTAGGGTAGAAGAAATGTCACGATCTGCAAGCATGGCATTTCTCCACTCAATCGTGTGAGGATCCAGATTTCTGAGAGCCAGTGCTCTAGAGATGGAATCATAGCCTGTGTTGTCGAAAGCACCTTCGATGTCAAGGAACGCGCATAAGGCAGTTTCCTTAGCGAGGAAGGCCCTTTCGATTTTACTGACCAGGTGGTGTAAAGCAACCTCTGTTGATTTACCTTTAGAGTAAGCGAACTGGGAGCTATGTAGAGGGAGGGAGAGCTCCAGTTTGCACCTAATATGAAGGTCTAGCAGCCTTTCCATTGTTTTCAAAAGAAAAGAGGTTAAGCTGATAGGTCTGTACGATTTAGGCAGCTCGAGGGGTCTGTTGCCCTGTTTCGGGATAAAAACCACCACGACTTTCCTCCAGATGGTTGGAATGTATCCCCAATTGAAGCTGGCTCTAAAGAGGCAGACCAGGTTGTTGAGGATCAGATCGAGGCCCTTCTGAAGAAGTGCCGGAAAAATTCCGTCTCCTCCGGGTGACTTATAGGGTTGAAAAGAGGCCACTGCCCATTTAACCTTGTCACAGTCGAAGATATTCCCTGAAAGACTGCGGGAATAGCGGTCTGGGATGGTCCTATGACTACACCCAGGATCCAATGGATAAGCGGTCTGGAGGATTGACCCTGGAAAGTGCTCTCTGAGCAGGCACCTTAAGGTTTCCTCATGGTTAGAGGTGTAGGAGCCATCCTCCTTTTTGAGAAGGCCCACTCCGTTGAAGGAGTCTTTGGAAAGTAGCTTTTGGAGTCTAGTCGCCTCTGGTAGAGTCTGAATGCTCTCACAGTGTTTCCGCCAGGCAATCCTTTTGGAACGTCTCAACTCCTTGTTATAGGCTGTTAGGGTGAACCTATATTCATCCCAATACCCGGTGTGTTTTGCTCTATTGAACAATCTCCTAACGTCTCTACGCATTGCAGCTAACCTGTCATTCCACCAGGGCACCTTTCGCGATGACTGAAAGGAAGAGACAGTGTTGCTGTCATGGTAGGAAGAGATCAGCACGTCAGTAAGCTGCGTGGCCGCATTCTCCAGTTCATACACTGAGCTGATAGAAGCCGCAAGCTGGTCTGATTTCGAGGCCACCAGCCCCTGAAACTTAGACCAGTTGGTTTTCTTAGGAACCAAAGAAGAGGCGCGGATATGTGGAAGGCCCACAATGTCAAATCTAATGTGCAGATGATCCGACAGTGAGGCCTCGTCCAGAACACGCCAGTTTTCAATCCTGTCGGATAAAAGCCTGCTCGTGAAGGTGAGGTCCAGCACCTCCTTTCTACTAGCAGTGATAAAAGTGGGTTTGCATCCTCTATTTGCAATATCTATGTTATTCGTAACGAGAAATTCTAGAAGACACTCCCCCCTTTGGTTTACATCGGTACTTCCCCAGATGGGATGGTGAGCATTTGCATCACAGCCGATGACGAATTGCCGGTTCGTCTTGCGACAGAACTCAATGAGATCTTGAACCTCCTGGGGTGGCACTACTGCTACATCCCCCGGAAAGTAAGCGGACGCAAGAACGATTTCTTGGAATCCGTTGGCGGTGGGAACCGCAACCGAGATCGCCACTAGATCTCTAGAAATAAAGTTAGTGATGGAGAGATAAGTGACACGATTGTCAATTAGGAGGGCAGCGCGAGGCGCCCCACATCTCCGATCATACACTAGTTTACTTGAGCCGGTGGTAAGTCCTCTGACTTTGCCATCGGTTACCCAAGGCTCTTGAATAAGAGCAAGGGTAAGGTGCCTCTCCGCAAAAGTCTTGCACAGGGTGGAGGATGCCCCTTTTGCATGGTGCAAGTTTACTTGGAGTGCCCTTATGGCGCTCATTTTTTTTCCAAGGAGCGTTTGACAAGCCCGGTCTTCTTGGCTTGTCTAGGACCCTTTGCCCTACCATCTTTGCCCTTGGGGGGTACAGATTTGCCCCGTGCTCCGACTCCAGGTTTGGCAGGCGTGTTCTTTTTCCGCTCCGCAGATTGCTCCGGTGCAGGCTCCCTGTCGCATGCTACAGATGCGGGGGCCGGGATTGGAACAACGCCTGACGGTCCCGGAGTCACAGCGAGCGCAGCTCCGCCGTCAGATGACCCTATGGCCAAAGTAGCGGCATTGCTGTCCTCGGTGACAACAGAAGCATCGGGAGGCGCCATTTCAGACCCTGTTGTCTGAGTGTCACACGACGAGCCCTGCCCTTGCGACTGCTTCTTTGCAGGATCTGTATCCTTGAGAATTAGCCTGATCTGGGAGAATCGATAGGCGATTTTCCCCTTCAGGCTAATTAACTTAGCCATGGAGGCGGTGTCCACTACCATGACCAAGTGAAGGGTGTTGTCATTTACCCGCCTCTGGACCACTTTCCACTTGTCAGCGGGAACCGAGTTTTGTGCGGCAATAGTAGCCAGCACTTTCTCGTTGCTTCGGTTAGCACTCTGGGGGAAATAGCCACGAATGACGTGAGTCTGAGGGAAGTTACCCTCTTCCACCAGAGTGATATCAAGAGCACTCTTGCTCTTGATGAAGGAGATGTTACTCCTCACCCATTCCGCTGTTTGAGGGTTTGAGCAGACTAACATAAGCCAGCCTCTTCTCGGGAAGCTCCCCTCGAAAGACGGCTTAACTTCGCCGCCCGCTTTTTCAATTGCGACGTCGATGATCGCTTCCTGCAACTGTGCCATTTGCTCAGGTGTCAGGGGGCAGTTGACCATGTCAGTCGAGATGAGGCCAAGCTTGACACTGCTTACCACCTGGCTAAAAGTGGGGCGAGTGGGCCCTTTGGCCGTCTTGGTCCTCTTCTGTTCCGGACGTTCCGGAGTTTCCTCCTCTGAGCGAACTCTCTTCAGCTCAGACTTATTGGAGGGCTTTTTTAAAGCTTCTTCCAGGGCCATTTCCCTGGAGAGGCCGTTTGCCATTGCTTCATTAAAGCGTTTCCTTTGGCGGTTGGAGAGTTTGACAAACCTGGTTTTGCCAAGCTCCATCTTATTCAAGTCTCGGGCAATGGTGGTAGCTCCGGAAATAACCGAACACACACTGACCGAGTCTACACTGCAGACGGATACTGCGTCTAAAGACTCATCTTCAGCGACTGACGACCCGTCTGGAGAACCGGTGTGCCCAATGGCTCCACCGGTTGCAGCAGTTGATTGCAAACTTGCGTGCCCAATGGCTCCGCTAGTTTGAGCAATTGGTTCACAACTTGCGTGCCCAATGGCTCCGCTAGTTGAGACAATTGCTATCTCTTGCGTCCCTAAGGACACTTGAGATGTGGCCATCGTCACAATTGACGAGGATGATGCTGTCGGAGCTGCATCGAGCTCATTATTTTTATTTTTTGTTTCCATAAATGGTCCCACGAGTAATTCGGGAAAGTAAGTCACCCACAGCGAGCCCGTGTACTGTGGGAAGGCTAATTAAAACTGGAGGACGCCAGGTATCCAGAGTTCGGATATTAGAGACCAAGCACCCCCTTGGCCACGAGTCTCTCGGCATATCCTGTTTCACCTTAGACTGGGGTGATTTTTTAAAGAGTGTTCTTCTCTCCGCCCGACTACCATTAGCCAGCACTCCTGGTAGAGACATGACCATGCCAGGAGTCTGTTTCCAGTCGCCCCACGTGGAGGGTGTAGTCG
The DNA here is from genome assembly GCA_949987705.1 of Thereva unica. Classification (NCBI taxonomy): domain Eukaryota; kingdom Metazoa; phylum Arthropoda; class Insecta; order Diptera; family Therevidae; genus Thereva; species Thereva unica. The sequence continues at coordinate 68,621,579 of OX465282.1, forward strand.
AGCTTCCAGCAGTATTTAGCACAGTTTCGGCACGGAGCACAAAGCAGCGTGTTAGTCCCCCTGTGAAACTGTTGGCATGCGACCCAAGGGATGGACTGGCCTCAATACCCGGCCCTTGAATGGGATAACATCAGTCCAGAGGATTGCATCAATAGCAACCCAGTCTGTACAATTACTTGCGATAAGGTATGTTCTAGCTTTTTTGAAGTTTATGTCCAATTAAAATAGGCGGCAAAGGACATAATACATGATTTAAGTGTTAGATATTATGTATTTGACAGATTTTATTGAAATGTACCATAGCTGGGCCACCCTATCCGATCTGGTAAAATTCACGGATCTGGTCCTCCTGGTAGAGGGGTTGGGTATTGGAGTAATACCGGAGCCCTAGTTATAGTCTATTGATTATGTATTTAAAAACAGGGCATTAAGGAACTAAGACGTTCACGGGTTTTTATTGCAGGAATCGTTCAATGGGTCATTCAAGAAGAAAAAACCGCGGAGTGCTATTAAATTAGAGGGTGGAAATTGGAGATAGGGGTCAAAATGGACCCTATTTTGTTTTTACAATATATGTATCTCGCAAACCGAGCAAAATTTCGATATTCTTTATATGAAATTTTTTGTAGGGAATTAAATTTCCCAGGGAAATGACTTATTTAAAAAAATTTGAAAAATTTTTTAAGTGAAAAATGTTAAAACAAGAAGAAAAAAATATACAAAATTTAGATGTTTTTTACTTTTTTGGTTCTTTGCCTATATCTTTTTTTAGGACAGAGATAGGTATATGTATTGTTTTCTGAAAAAAAAAAAAATAGTTATAAGTCGTCCTGAACCCTAAACATTATCTTTCAAAATTGATTTAACGTTTAGATATGTTTTAATAGGAAAAAGACCAGAAGAAGTGTTTTAAAGGAATTCAGTTTATTAGCTATTGACAAACATGATCAGTGGTTCCAGAGCAATGCTTCAGTAAAAGTTACAGTTCTATGTTTCTACGTTTTTCACCAAATTTGTTGATTACTTCTTTACTTGTTTAGCCGTTACGTCGATTTCCCTCTGAATACTCAAAAGAGCAGCCGCTGTTCTCCAATACTTTGCCAATCCTTTAAACGCCTTTAATTTGAAACACTTCTTTCGTTGCTAGCCTAAGGTAGCTCCGATCTTCAGACAGCTAGCGACTTTCGGAGAAAAGGTGTGATTAAAGATTAAAGCATCGATGAATACGGGTGCGTTGGACGATGGATTTGTGCGTGAGTCAGTGGTCCAAAACTTGCGACTTAAACGGAAGTCCATACACGGCGAAGTATTAGTACTCCGGACCATGCAGATGAAAACACAGGATCAACCACCCGAGATCATTCAAGCACAGGCGCTCACTAAAACCGCAAACCAATAACCACATAACGAATACTTTATCAGGGATTAGACCCACCTGAAAGGACGCCAATTAGCAGATCCGACGTTCCACCTCCTCTTGGGGGCTGACAGAATTTCTAATATTATCATACACGGGTTAAGAAAGGGTTTCATTGTTGCCCAGTAGCACAGAATAGAGTGTTTGAATGGATCATTTCTTGACAAACAGCCGGCATAAAAAGATCCAAGACTAGAAACATTCTTTACACAAACAATTCCCCGACAACGATTTGAGTAGGTTTTAAGAATTGAAGGAACTTCCATCTAGACCAAAATGGACCAAAGAACAGTGCGAATCCCACTTCGCCAACAATGCCTCAAGTTGCAACGATGGTCGCTACCAAGTTCGACTTCCATTTAAGGCTTCCCAAGACCAGTTTTACACTACTTGCTCGATGATAGACTGACTGCGGCTTAATGATTTCATTTGCACAGTCGAATAAATTATACGAATAATTATGAAGCCGCAAATTTTTTACTATTGTAAGGAATATTAGCACGTAATTCCCGGCGGTGCTCAGCGTTGGGGTGGGTGATAGATGATTTTCTTATTTGGGCGCCACGTAGTTTTAACGGTCTACGAACCGATTATTATAACAAAAAAACTTGGAGGACAGTTAATTGTAATTTTATTTAATTTAAAACTTCAATAGTCAATATTCTCAATTTATCATAAAGGCTATAAATTCCTACCTGTGCCTTATCCCGATCTTAATCTCCTTCAAATAAACTCGATCTACGGTCCTCGATTTACGGATTTACTCGTTAACACGAACTATCTATAATTAAATTTCTCTTCACCGTTAATATGCACTATACTGTAACTATATCACTTTCTACACTCTACCGTCTCAAAAGAAAACCAAGAGAGACTACTACACAAGGGCCCATGTTTATATAGGGAAATGGCCCCTATTTCCAAAGGTTCCCGCTGTTTACCATACTGTTTCGTACCGTTCCAATGATGCTGGTTGGAATTGGTACGTCGGTTATAATCGGTAAACTTTTGAAATATTATCAATAATATTTTTTTTTTATAAATCTTGGACCTTGGATTTTTGGCGGCCGGGTGCTACTCCTGGGAAAATTCTACGTGCAAGCATAATCTCGCGAACGGCGAAGAAGCCAGACGTATGGTCTGGATATGCTTGCCGGATTTTCCAGGGCTAACCCATTTCTTCAGTTTATTATCCCCTAGAGCACTCCTTGGTAGTTAATATGCCTTCTGGTATTATCATGTAGTCTTGTGCTGTGAAGTTCAGTATATTTATTTTATGCGTGATTGTATTTTCGAGATTAAAATCGGTACGGCTCAATTCCCAGGTGAGTTCTATGTATTTAATTAATACTATATACTATTTTTTTTTATTTATTTAACTAAGACTATTGATATCTATTTTTTTTCCTTTTTGGTGATCGCCTATGGGCTGCTCCGCTTCTGGTGGTTGGTCCCGGATTCCAAAACAAGGGTCCTGAATTTCCAAAAAAAAAGAGAAGTCCTGGATTTCCAAAAAAAAAAGACCAGAAGAGACCTGAAAAGAGAGATCCAGCAGCAGTAAGGTTCTTTAAGGGACGACACAAATAGATAAGTATCTATAGCATATTATTATATATTAAATATTAACGCCTCTCTATTTTTAGGTCGTAACATACCTCCCCTTCCTTCAAGAGATTTCGAAGAATAGATTCGAAGAAATCTCAAGAGGTATGACGTTAGCTCTCTCTAAGTGTCAATTTCACTCTATAACCCTAACTATATACCATCACCCTGCCTTATCCTATTTCTTATCACTAAGTTAACCACCACCATGTCTTATTCTACTACAAGTTACCACCACCATGTCTTACTCTACTACTTTAATCCTATAAGCTTATTTATAACTAACTTCTCCTTCAGCCTGGAGTCGACAAATCCGAAGTCTCGGCTATCTTTAAGTCCTTGGCATGCCAAACTCCAGCATCTTTACCGGTGCGATCTTTTAATTGATAAGTCCACGGAGACAATACTTCTGTTATGGTAAATGGCCCCACGTATTTCGGGGCTAGCTTTGCACTGAAATATTGCGCGGCATCGGACAAAACATAGTTCTTCCGTAAAACTAAATCATTAACGTAATACCTCTGATCTCTTCTTCTAAGGTTGTAGGTGTTTTTCGTTGTTTCTGCTAATTTACTTAACCTTGCCCTGACGTCTTTCCACACGTCTTGTAGTACCTTCGAACGGACTTCGGGGTTGTCTTCTCTCTGACTCGCCCCATGCGCCTGGCCATGTAACACCATTTCCTTGCCGAAGTTAATAAAGTATGGCGTTAACTTCGTACCCTCGTGTGTTCCAGTTCGAATTGCGCAGCCAATTTTTGCTAGGTATGTGTCCCACGTCCGATGATTATCGGATACATAGGCGCGCAACATCGACTTAACATTTTGATTCATCCGTTCAGTCGGGTTCGCTTGAGGGTGGTAGAATGCTGTGTAATTGATTGTTACCCCATATTCTGCACAAATTCCCTTAAATTCTTTAGACTTAAACTGCTGCCCGTTATCGCAGACTAGGACCTTAGGTACGCCGAAGATTAAGAATATTGACTCCTCTAAGATGCGGCAAATAGGTGGACCGGTGGCAGAACGTAAAGGGAAAAGCAAGGGAAATTTACTGAAATAATCTACAATGGTTAAAATATATTTATATCCGCGGCTAGATCTTGGTAAGGGGCCGATTAAATCAATACATACGCATTCCCAAGGGCGACTACCGACCACGCGAGTAGACATCAGGCCTGCCGGTTTCTTTCGCTCTGGTTTTGTCGTTTGACACGTCATGCAACGTTTGACATATGAAGCAACATCGCTCTTCATTTTCGGCCAATAAAAACGTTGGGCAATCCGGGCGTAAGTTTTCTTTACCCCCCCATGTCCTGCGGTTGGAACATCATGTGCCTCTAGCAAAGCTTCTTTTCTTTCTGCTTTCGGCAACACTCTTTTCCAGTCAAAATCCTCCTGAGATAACTCTGTGTACTTCGGTCGTATGTGCTTCCAGAGTTTACCGTGCGTGATCTTCCAGTCTGGAAACCGTTCAGGATTCTTCTTTATTTTCTCTGACATACGCTGATACCATGGATCGTCGGTTGTAGAGCCATCCCCTAGTGAATCTATGGCCGGAACTGATCGCGACAAGAGGTCCGGCAACAGGTGTTCCTTGCCTTTCCTATGCACTATGTTAAAATCGTATTGTTGTAATCTAATTGCCCATCGGGCTAGTCGGCCTGTAGGGTCCTTCAAGTTATGGAGCCATACTAAAGATGCATGATCTGTAACAACTGTAAAACTGGTTCCCTCGATATATGGTCGTAGCTTCTCAATGGCCCATAGTACGGCGAGGCATTCGCGTTCCGTGGTAGAATAATTTCTTTCTGCCTTATTCAACGACCTACTTAAATATGCTATTACCTTATCCTGTCCTTCGATGTGTTGCGTGAGCACTGCGCCTAATCCATAACCCGAGGCATCGGTATGGATTACAAAAGGGAGTTCGAAGTTTGGGCAAGTGAGTATGGGTGCGCTTACTAAACAATTTTTCGCTTTCTGAAAGGCTTCCTCACACTGTGGCGACCATACGAACTTAGTTCTTTTCTTCAGCAACGCCGTAATCGGAGCAATTAAAGTAGCGAAATTGGGGACAAATCGACGGTACCATGACACTGCGCCAATGAATTTCCGTACTTCCCTGACCGACTTCGGGGTTGCGATATTTAAAATCCCCTGTACCTTCTCTGGATCGACCTGAAGCCCATTCTCTCCCACCACGTAGCCCAGGTATTTTAGTTCCTCTCTACAGAATTCGCATTTGTCAAAGTTAATAACGAGACCTGCTTCTCCAATTTTCTTTAATACTTCGCTCAGCACCTCCTTGTGTTCCTCGAATGACTGCGTAACAATAATGATGTCGTCCAGGTAAACAAAGACTTTGTCGTCCAGGGGTCCGGACAGCACTTTGTCAATCAAACGTTGCCATGTTGCGGGTGAATTGGTAAGTCCGAAGGGCATCCTGTTAAAATGGAATAGTCCCCGACCAGGAACGGTGAAGGCGGTAAATTGCTTGGACTTTTCTTGCATGGGTACTTGCCAAAAAGCCGACCTTATGTCCAGCGACGATAAGTACTTGGCGTCGCGCAACTTGTCCAAGGTGGCCGAAACGAAGGGTAAGGGGTAGGCGTCCTTCTTCGCTACCTTATTTAGTTTCCTGTAATCGACGCAGAAACGATATTTCCCGTCCTTCTTCTTCGCCAACACGACTGGCGAGGCCCACGCGCTGTTGGAAGGTTCTACCACTCCAGCTTCCAACATCTCTTCCAACTGCTCATTAACTATCTTTTGCATGGCTGGCGATATAGGGTAATAGCGTTGTTTGATGGGAGGCGAATCCGTTTCGATCGCATGTTCCACAACGTTTGTGCATCCCAGCTTCGTCCCCATTTTCTGCTTTGCTTCCTCGATAACCTGCTCTAATTCTTCTTGTTGCCTTTCCGAAAGCCTTGATTTGCTTTCCAAGGCGTGAACTCGGACCTCTGTCTCCTGGTCCTTAAACCACCAGCTGTCATCCTCGAAATCTGTTATAATTTTCATCTCCTTGCAGAAGTCTACCCCCAGAATGATCGTGTGCGGCAACTCCGGAATTATCAACACCTCCTTGATCTTCACTCTCCCTTCCACTGACAGTGGTAGGTCTACTTTTCCTATCACCTCGACTGTCCCTCCATCGGCTACATTAACCACCTTCCTCGGTGTGCTACTGATCTCCACCTTCATTTCCTTTAACTTCTCCCAGCCTGGCCTGCCGATGACAGTTGTTGTCGAACCAGAGTCGAGTAACGCGCAAAATTTCACGCCAAGAATATCTACTGAAAGGTGAGGTCGCGCATCGTTTTCCTTACCGATGAAAACATAATCCACTTTTTCGTGCTGCGCTCCCTCTATAGTCTCCCTTTTAACAGAATGGTCCGGCAGCTGCGGCTTGGTCGGATCTTCGCTAGTTACGGCTCTCTGCGGACTACCCGGCTCGCCGTCTAGGCTCGGGCTCCCTGGTCGTTTCCCGATCCCTGTGTCTGACGCTGCTCCCCCTGAACGGAACGTTGTTCCTCTGCTGGTCTCCGATTGCATCGGTTACAACGCGAGCGGATTGTCCCTGGTGTACCACACCCGAAGCACCTTAGTACCCGACAATTCCTGGCAAAATGCCCTATGCGTCCGCAACGGAAGCACCCCCTCCCGTTTCCGGTCGCACTCGCCCTATTAGGTTGGTCGCGGTTGTCTGCTACCGATAACACTTGATGTTCGACTCCGAGGTACGCTAGGTCTGGCTCCAGTAGAAAGTGGTTGCGTCTTGACGGAGGAGGGATGAAAGCCTCTGCAGAAGATCGTATGGCTTCGAGTTTCCGACCTAATTCGACCATTTCGGTTATCGACTCTATCTCCTTCAACCCCAGTTGGGTCTGGTAAAAGGGATGGACAGTCCTTCGCAAGATTCTAAGTTGTTCCTTCTCTGAAATTGGGTCGTTCAAACGCGCGAACATATTTTTCATTGTAGCCACGTAGATTCCCATTGGCTCGTCCCTTCCTTGCGTCCTCCTGCGAATTTCCTCTAGCAGTCGCTCGTCGTAATCCGGTGGTAGAAATTCCTTCCTCAACTCCCTCACCAAGTCGTTCCATGAGTGCAAGGAACCCTTGTTTGCCCGGTACCAGATTAACGCGCGCCCATCAAACAAGTCCAAGGCCGAACGGTACAGCTGGCTACGGTGCATCCCCCTTGCTTCAGCCATTTCATTCACTCGTTCTAAAAATGAACTAACTGACTGCCCCCGCTCCCCGGTGAATTTAATTCCCCATTTGTGTACTTGAGCTTGAACCCTACTGGTAGTCATTACCGCCGCGGGAAGTGACATTTCGGCAGCCGCTTCGGACGAGTCGTCGTCCGGGTCATCCCCTTCCGCCTTTGTGTATAGCGCACCCAAGGAAACGATCAAATCCCCCCTAATACGTGCTTTCTCCTTTCTTTGTGCCTCCTCCTCCGCTGGCATACGACCCACCCTGGCTAAAGACCATTCAATTTTTGTCAGCAATTTCCTGTACTCTCCTGATTCCGAGTCACCTTGGAAAGCTTCCTGTAAGGTGCTTATCTCGCTTAACTTCTTGAGTAAAGCCTGGGAATCTTCCTCGAAGGAAAAGGGATAGGGTTCCGCTAGCACTCGTTTACCTTCTTTCTCCACTTTTAGGGCCGCGCGGAGGGCCACTCTCATCTCCTCCACCCTACCAGTTGGTAAGTCCCTGATTGCTAATTCATATGCCAGTTCGTCCTGGCTGAGTCGATTGACCTCCATCTTAGTGTGCGTAAAATTTACGAAACGTCACCACTAATAACTTCCTCGTAAGTGTCGCAACCCACCAAAGCCCAAAATGCCGCAAAAAAATTAAAAATAAAGACCAAGAAACAACTTAAAATCCGCAAAAACCAAACAAAGGAAAACAAACCTAATCGAGGCAAAAGTACCACAGTCTAATATCCAAGGAATAGTAACATCATCAATAAAAAAACTGCCCAATCAAAATGAAGTAAAGAAAAAAAAAATATAATCTTATCAGGGCCAAAGCATCCAGGGATGGTACAATAGGGCTGGAAGTGGTTGTAATCGCACCAACAAAACTTGGATTCCTTATTTGACTCAATCAACTCCCACGATCCTATTACTCAAGGCTGTTTTTAGAACAGTAATAACCTTTGGACCGTCACAAAATAATAGCAATCCACGTATCGGTTCAATGATTTCCCAAGTTCCAATTGATCACATATAATTAATTCTCAATAATGTTTTATTCAAATAAAATTCCACGCCTCCACACTACGAACTCCAAACTTCCAAGCCCCGAATATCCTAAAAAAACAATTAACTGCCTATTGGAAAATGTACTCGGATATAATTAAATAGCGAAACGTGTCGGTTGGTTAAATCTTCACAGTAACTTCGTCCCTTGCTAGTATAGTCGAAGATCACTCAGCACAAAAAAACAAAGGCAAATCAAAAGCATGAACTTGACCCACAAATCACTTCCAATCGTTTTTTTTTCTTTCTAGTAGAGTAATGGCCGATCGCTTCAAAAATAAAAAAATTTGGTCCGGTGTTGTGAGACTTCCTCACCTCGCAGTATTGGATGATTATTCCCCAAAAAAAATTTATAATTCCTTGCAAAAAAAAAAACTCCAATCCTCTCTTGATAATGCAAACAACAATTTCTCTTATCCCCTATGATCATTCATAGTCGCACATTGACTACTCATCCGGAACGGGCCAGTTGTACGTAGTAAGTAACGCCGGACGGTTTATGGTACCCACGTTGTACCACGTTTTAATTCGGGTGTAGTAAACGATTCGTGAAATAATGCTAAGCGTGTGAAATAGTGCTAATATAAAGTTTTTTCAATGAAGTGGAAAATCCAAATAATAATCCCGTGAAAGGTGTGGTGTCTTACTGTGAAAAATTAGTGTGTATTTTCTGTGGCAAAAAAAAGGAAAAAATCCATTGATTTTTTACAGGTTGAGACAACCTATGCTACGAGGGATAACGCATAAAATCAACCATCTCTTCACTAAACCGTAAGTGTGCATTATTTGAAAAATATGTATAATTGTGGCAGAAAAAAAATATTGAGTGGCGTGGTTTGTAAAAAAAAAAATTGGTTTACTATGTTTCGCGCTTCCAAAGTCCTGCAGCTTTCCAAGCTTCGCAACTTTCAAAGTCTCGAAAGCTTTTAAAGTTCCGCAACTTTCAAGTTCTCGCAAGCTTTAAACTTTCGCAACTTTCGAGTTCTCGCAAGCTTTAAAACTTTCGCAACCTTTAAAGCTCCGCAACTTCTACAGCTTGGCAGCTTGTTGCCTCGCTCACTGCTCTCACACCACCACTAATAATGCTCCACGATAATTATATTTGAGAGTCGTCTGGTTGAACAGCTGACCGATGCCCTTGAAATTAAATGTCACTCTTGCCGGTTCAAATGCCACAAGAAAACTCAACAAATGCCACAAAAAATTTACACCAATCACTATTGCTTTTATTTTTTCTTTCTTGGGATACGAAAAAAACTCAAGTACGGTATCTTAAACTGGCACTACACACCTTTCAAATTAAACTTTTCTGATCACCACTGTTTTCGGCTTTTCTGAATAGTTTTCTTTTCCACTCCTGTAGTCAGAAAAAATTTAAACAAAACGAAATTTTATTTCCTTCCACCACAGATTTTTTTTTTCTTTCAGCACTATATCGAAAAACTGTTTTTGGTTTGAATTTTTTTTTTTTTCTTTTTTTTTAAAGTCCACCTAGGTATTATTAATAGTATTATCCCCACGTCACGTTGGGCGCCAATTTATTACGTTTAAAATTTCACGTAATTCCCGGCGGTGCTCAGCGTTGGGGTGGGTGATAGATGATTTTCTTATTTGGGCGCCACGTAGTTTTAACGGTCTACGAACCGATTATTATAACAAAAAAACTTGGAGGACAGTTAATTGTAATTTTATTTAATTTAAAACTTCAATAGTCAATATTCTCAATTTATCATAAAGGCTATAAATTCCTACCTGTGCCTTATCCCGATCTTAATCTCCTTCAAATAAACTCGATCTACGGTCCTCGATTTACGGATTTACTCGTTAACACGAACTATCTATAATTAAATTTCTCTTCACCGTTAATATGCACTATACTGTAACTATATCACTTTCTACACTCTACCGTCTCAAAAGAAAACCAAGAGAGACTACTACACAAGGGCCCATGTTTATATAGGGAAATGGCCCCTATTTCCAAAGGTTCCCGCTGTTTACCATACTGTTTCGTACCGTTCCAATGATGCTGGTTGGAATTGGTACGTCGGTTATAATCGGTAAACTTTTGAAATATTATCAATAATATTTTTTTTTTATAAATCTTGGACCTTGGATTTTTGGCGGCCGGGTGCTACTCCTGGGAAAATTCTACGTGCAAGCATAATCTCGCGAACGGCGAAGAAGCCAGACGTATGGTCTGGATATGCTTGCCGGATTTTCCAGGGCTAACCCATTTCTTCAGTTTATTATCCCCTAGAGCACTCCTTGGTAGTTAATATGCCTTCTGGTATTATCATGTAGTCTTGTGCTGTGAAGTTCAGTATATTTATTTTATGCGTGATTGTATTTTCGAGATTAAAATCGGTACGGCTCAATTCCCAGGTGAGTTCTATGTATTTAATTAATACTATATACTATTTTTTTTTATTTATTTAACTAAGACTATTGATATCTATTTTTTTTCCTTTTTGGTGATCGCCTATGGGCTGCTCCGCTTCTGGTGGTTGGTCCCGGATTCCAAAACAAGGGTCCTGAATTTCCAAAAAAAAAGAGAAGTCCTGGATTTCCAAAAAAAAAAGACCAGAAGAGACCTGAAAAGAGAGATCCAGCAGCAGTAAGGTTCTTTAAGGGACGACACAAATAGATAAGTATCTATAGCATATTATTATATATTAAATATTAACGCCTCTCTATTTTTAGGTCGTAACAGTAGGCGCTTCCTGTTGAAACGCGCCTACGTGAAAATTTCGTCGAACTTTAGGACTATCCGCGGAATATCTGGAAAAGCACTGAATAATGATCCTTCCACTTGCGATCCTCCTTCGAAGCACAAGCTCTATATTTCTGCTGATAATTAAAATAAATCAAACTTTAACAACTATCAGGTGATATTTCTAGTGTATTTGCGTCGCGCTGAATGTACCACCAAAATAAAAAAACATTTTTTACAAAATTTTATATTTTCAGTCGGTGTAGGCATAGTTTCCCTAGTATTATCCCTTATCATAAAAATCGACTTGCTTTGTTATAAATCAACCACATTTGAAAATAAATATTGCAAACGATGTATTTAATTGGATTGTTTTTGATTATAATTAAAATTATCGCGACAAAAAGGGATTTTTTTGCATTTAAAATTCTTCTTCTTCTTCTTCTTAAAATATGCATGTCACCTTATAAACATGCATATTTTAAGACTGTGGGACCCCGATTTTCATAATCAGCGACCCAAAAAACATGTCAGGAACGATTTTCACAACAGTGTTATGTTTTGACAAAAACGATTCGTCGATTTGTTGCAAGTTAAAAAAATTTTAATTTAAAAAGGGGAAAGGTGCAGCACATTTCACCAAAGGGGAAGTGGGTGCCAATTTAAAACAAGAGCACCTCACACATTTAATTCACCACTCCCTTTTGGTATTCTAAGCACCCAAACCACTGGACATACGGTTTTAACAGCTTCGGTTTTATCAATAAAAGCGTGCAAAAAGTATTTTATATTGCAGACAATTACAAATTAAACTTTAGAAAGATGTATTGTTCATTTCTTTTTTCATTTTTGTTTATATCGTTTGGCATTTTAAGAAAGTCTCAAGTGTTTATACCGTAACTTCCAGTGCCACATGTTTGGCCACGCCAAAAAGCAGATCCACTTGGTCAGGTTGCGCTGAAAATTGTTGTCGTATATGCCGCTTCCAACACGTCAGTCAACTTCAAAGTATCCGTAGCATAAGCCCGGCCAACCACAAGAAAAATCTGAAATAATTCACCTCTACATAATGGTGAATTTGTATTCGTATAATGAGCTAAAGCAGATAGAGCAAAGTCTGGGCGACAACGTAGCTAACATATGACAGAAAATCTATACAGTAAGTAAGGCAAAGTTTATGTGAACTGTTACACACACAGGTTCGAGTTTCTTCGCCTCTTGTTCCCCGTCCGCCCCATTTCCCTACGTTATACGAAAAATCTGACGATTTTTCATGTGTGAGAGCGTTACGCGCTACACGAATGAAATTGATTCACTCTCATGTAAATTTTTAGGCAAACGTCCCTAATAGTCCAGGAGAGATAGAGAAAAAGTATTTAAAAGTTGAAATAAATCTACCTTGCGATTTCTTGACGCTATAATTAAGAGAAAAATCGTAGGAATTCAATGAATGCGTTTTGGATAAAATTGGTCCAGGGCAACAGGTGGTAAAAAGCTAATAATAGTAGCGAAAACACGTTTTTTCACGTTTTGGGTACGCAAAAAATGTTGTTTTGGAAAACAAAAAATACTACATAATAGTGCTTAAAAAGACGAAAATTATGAGTTTTGGACCATTGATCGCGGTCAACAGGTTTTTGCAGAAAAATTCAAAAACCATTAAAAATTGCCGTTTTTTGACATTTAATTATAGGGAGTGTAATTATCGTAGAACCTTGTGTCAGGGCTTAAATTGTAGCCACTGATGGTGCCTACCTACAATAAAAATTTCATGACAAAATAAAGGTAACCTTTCGAGTAAATCTCAAAAATGTTAAAACACCTGTTTCACAAAAAAAAGTTGAACAATGGCCCCATTTTCATGAAATTTATGTAAGGTTTGATTTAAAACTTTAAAATCCCGTTTGAAAACACCCTTTTTCCCGTTTTTTGAATTAAAAACTTTAATTTTGAGCTTTTTCTTGAAAATCGTTCTTCGACAGTTTTGTTAGTTTGTTTTTCACCTGTTCTACAATTTAAGCCCTGACACAAGGTTCTACGATAATTACACTCCCTATAATTAAATGTCAAAAAACGGCAATTTTTAATGGTTTTTGAATTTTTCTGCAAAAACCTGTTCACCGATATCAATGGTCCAAAACTCATAATTTTCGTCTTTTTAAGCACTATAAAGTAGTATTTTTTGTTTTCCAAAACAACAAATTTTTCGTACCCAAAACGTGAAAAAACGTGTTTTCGCTCCTTTTATTAGCTTTTTACCACCTGTTGCCCTGGACCAATTTTATCCAAAACACATTCATTGAATACCTGCAATTTTTCTCTTAATTATAGCGTCAAGAAATCGCAGGGTAGATTTATTTCAACTTTTTTGCTATTATTTTTTAATAAATTTTCTGGCAACCCTGTCCCTTAATAATAATTTTATTAAGTAATAGAGCAAACCCTTCTAACACAGAAGGCACACTTATCAGCTGGGCCAAGAAAGATTTACCTACTCAGCACAATCAAGCGCTGAGAGGAGATTCTCAACTAAGTATGCAAACATAAAATTGATAAATTAAAAACTTCCAAATTAACATGTAACCCACTCAAGCAACAGGAAACATAAGCGGTCACGTGAGATTTAAAAAACTCCTTTTAAGGACATCTTTACTAATGCTCACACTAAAGACATTAATATTATTGTTAACACTAATGAACAAGGGATTAACAAGTTCGAATCTGCCGTAATTCGTGATAGGAGTTGATATGTAAAAGAGGTGGTCCTCTCAGATTATAACGACTCTCTCTAAACGATGCAGGGCAACCTAGAAATCCTGAGTTAACCTTTCCCTTAAGGAGCTGATGAACAAATACAACATCAGCCACCTCTCGACGCTTGTCAAAAGAGCTTAAGTTGATTAACTTAAGCCGGGATTCATATAATAGCTGCGTTCCTTTTCTACTATTTAGTAGTTGTGAGCAGAGCAGAAAAGGAACGCAAAATTTTCTGATTTGAGTAAAATCTCACTTGAAATTTTTGACATTACTTTAAACTTTACAAATAAAAAATTCTTAAAAGAAGAATTTGTGACACAACGGAGAAATTGATGCGATAATTTCTAAAGTAAAACGAAAGATAATAATTTTTGATAATTATACGACTGAAGTTTTATTTATGGACGTTTTTATATGAGCAAATCAGCTAGACACAAATAAAAGCCATCTAGCGGGTAATGGCGTAAGTGAAAATAATTCACAATAGACTCGAAATGGCCGCTTTCCCCTAGCGGATTTCAATTGTGTAATTGCAAGGGCAATCTACTCGTTTATAAGAGCAAGTGTAGTTGCTAGTACGCAAGTGTAAAAAATAGTAAAAATTATCAGAAAAGGAACGCAGCTAATGAAAGAACTAGTGCGTTTTCCCAAGGAAGATGACTCAGTGCGAAGCTAACGAACCTTCGTTGAACCAATTCAATAGTTCTAACATGCGAAGAGTAGTGAGGAGACCAAACCTGAGACGCATATGCGAATAATGGTCTGACAAGCGCAATGTATAGGGGTTTAGTAATCAAGGGGTTGTTAAATTCTTTGGACCACCTTTTAATAAAAACCAGGACTAAGCTATTTCTGGAAGAGATTTACTTAATGTGAGTCAAGAAATCCAGCTTACTATCAAACCTAATCCCGAGATCTTTAACAAAGAAAAGGTGTAGTTAAAAGTTATATGATCGCGTCTCCTACTAAAATTCATGACTTCACATTTACTAATATTTAGAACTTAGGTTATTGTTAACACACCAAGAGGGAAAGGTGCCAAAGTCGACTCGCAAAAGTTTGCAATCCTTGATACTCTTTATATAACGGTATAATTTGATGTCATCAGCGTAAATCAATATTCTACAGTGTCTTAGTAAGGGAACAATGTCATCAATTGATAGAATAAAGAGAAGAGGGCCAAGATGATTTCCATGAGTGACCCCGGATGTCGCTTCAATAGTTACTGATTTGGATCCAGAACTTGGTAGGTCCTGTCAGCTAAGTAAGACTGGAACCATACTAGAAGGGCTTACGGAAAGCCAAGCATTCTTAATTTGAGAATTATAATGGAATTGGAGAGCTTCTCAAATGCCTTACTAAAATCAGACACACTCAGTTTGACAACCAGAAACGAAGCCCTCGACAGCATGAGAAGAGAACTCAAGAAGAGTGGTTGTAGTGGAACGAGCCGCAAGGAAACCATGTCGATGCGGGGAGACCAGCCTCTTGCAGATAGCAACGATTGCAGAATAGATAATTGATTCGAAAAGTTTCGCTATAACAGACAATTTCGCAACGGGTCTACGAGTATAATTCGATATTTCATTCTTGCTTACACTTTGGTGAATAGGAATTATGAACGAATTCTTCCAAAGCGTAGGAAAGTATCCTTTATCCAGGAATTTTGGAGACTGGAGAACCTACGCACAGGATTTAAGGCAGCAGGAGGAATACCGTCGGGGCCAGAAGTGAAGTCAAATGGCAGTATACCAATATGTCTCACGATATCAGCACTGGTAATTGAGACTCTTGGTAAGGAATAATGTGACGAAATTATTGTCCTTAGGATGAAAGTCAGAAGGTGAGAGGGATTGATGAAAGAATGACGCAAACATGCTGCAAATCGCAGGCGACTCACAGCTAGACCAGTTTGTGTGCTGCATAGTATTAGGGTAGTTATCAACTTTTTTCTTAGAGTTGACAAATTTGAAGAAGTTTCTAGAATCAGTAAACACTTTATCCCTAATACTGCTAAGATATTCACGATACAGAGTAAAAGGGAGTGAACGAAATCGGTTATAGATATTGATAAATGAATTGAGACTCGGAGAGTCCTTCATCTTTAAATAGGTTTTCCAAAGTATATTCTTCTGATATTTCAAATGCTTGAACCAGGGTGGAGAAGAACTGGGCAATTTTTGGAACTCAAAATATCACTCTCAATATCACTTCTACAACTTTTAGTCTTTTATTGGAGCCCACAAAACTAAGATCTTCATTAAAAAAATGGTTAAAAATATAATTTAATATTATTAAGGTAATGTTGAAAGGACGTTAGATCCGATGTGAAAAAATCAACATTTATAATTACTTATTCTAGACTCAGGAGGCTCACTACATCCTTCTCATGCATCCTCTATACTACCCTTAACCTATCATACCCTTTTTCTATCTTCAAGCTAGACTTACTACTAGAAAATGCAACATAAAGTAATAGTCCATTTAAAACGCGCGTTCGGGTGTTCCAAAATAACACCGTTATTCTTAATTTTCTAATCGAACCCTAAAGGTTTTTGGGGTCGCTGATCATGAAAATCGGGGTCCCGCGCGGTCCTAAAACATGGGCGGTCACCCTTAAAAATGCAAAAAACACCCCTTTTTAGGAGTTTTTCGCGATTATTTCAATAATAATGAAAACTAATGCAATGAAATACACTTTTTTTAATATTTATTTGCAAAGGTGGTTGATTTGTACTAAATCAAGGCGAACTTTATGATAAGGGGTACTCCTAATCCTAAAAATAGAAAAATTGTAAAAATTACTTTTTTTTTCAAGTTTATGCTTCAAATTCGATTGTGGACTGTTAGGCAAAAATAAATTATTTTCAACCCTTAAGGGGTTAAAACTACCCGTACAATTATAAAAAGCAGCTTTATATAAAAAAAATTCTTTAGGGTTCGACTTTCTTAACGGTGTTATTTTGGAACACCCCCCCCCCGCGTTTTGAATGGACTATAAACGACATGACGGACTGGTAGTATAAAGGGTGACACCTACGCTTAGACTCTTCTACATAACAAAAAAAAGAATACGTAAAATAATGCATATCATATTTTTGTATGTGAAGGTCGCAGCTTAATTTTCTAAAATCTAAAACAGACTCTAAATTGAAACATTGTCAGTAACTAGCTGTTCACAATTTTATTTTGTTATTATTTCGAAATGCTCAATAAAATAAAATCTACCCTCATTATAGGGACGTGCGTCGTTTCTAGACATTTTGCAAAAACGAAAAGAACTTCCGCCTATTATGAAGCTATTTTTGTATAATATGTAATAAAGGTCTAATTTTAAGGTATATAAGCCGAAAGTTAGTTGTCAACAATGGATGGATATTTTGATTTCGCAAAATAATTGGAGATTTTATATTTTTACCTGCAATCTATCTATTTATATGTATAAAAATGAATTATTGATTTGTGTGTAATCGATGTTTGAAAATTTGGCTGTATGAAATGACTGATTGAGAGTTGTTTGTTAGAACACCTCAATACCAAGGTTTATATATGTATATAGATTTCATGATTTTGCCTGTTACTATTTTTGTAATGGCGGTTGAAAAAATGGTCGATATCGCTATTGGAAATTGTTTATTCGCATTAAAATATATGAGTGGTTTGTTTTTTTAAATGACATAAAAAAGTAAAATAAAAAAAAATGAACCAAAAAGTAAAAAATAATTTTGAATATAAAGTTTTTATTGCTGCAGCCGTGATATCGTAGGCTCGGTGGAACAAGAAACGGCTGCCATCTTGGAACCGTCTCCTTTTTAAAAAATGGTCAGATTGCATTTATTACTTATACACAACGTGAGGCCAACTACATGTAGACAGGAGTAGAGTTGAGTTATGGTCGACTGAGATCGTCGCAGCTCTGATACCTGGCTTTTTTTATTTTCCACTCAACCTCAACCCAACTTTTCAACTCATCATGTATACATACTAATTATTACGCGAACTACGAATGTGTGCAAAATTTGAAGTTGATCGGTTATATTTTTTACTTTTTAGTTTATTATAAGTCTTCCGCAATTTTGTATTGTCTGCCACTTTGAGTTTTGAATGACGCCACACAGCCAATTGTATACTATTTGTCATATCCTATTTGTCATATCAGAAGGCCGCGGAGCACAATCGACCGACCGCATTTTTGGAACCGTCACCTGAATTATTTTACAAAATGAATAGATTGCATTGTCATCCAAACTAAACGTGTATGCAAAATTTCAGCTTAATCGGAAACTAGGAAGCGGGTCAAATTTAACTTCCAGGATTGTATTATATAGTTACAAGCGAAGCTAATAAAAGCGTATTAAAAATGAATGCAGTAGCCATAGTGATGTCGAATTGTAAACGCATTAAACGAAACGTAGCAGCAATAATGCTGTGGCGCGTTACATGTTCTTCGCATTGGGCTGGCGTACACTGATCAACACTCAGCCCTTGGTAAACCGATTTGTTATCATACTTTCGAGGTACATGGATATTGCTTCACCAAGCGTAATTTATTATCCTCACACGGGATATCAATGTACGTTCTACGTTACTTAGACTTTGTATTTAAGAGTTTTTGGGCATGAGGAAGCGATTGGTTAGGTCCTCGAAACAATACTATCTCAATTTCGAATAGCACTTTCAATGGAGTTTAAAATAATCTGAAGAAATGTGTCTATGTAGCCATCAACGCCGAAGAACTCATGCAACTTAGAATGGTAGCGTTAGAAGGTTTCCTTTTGATATTTCTGAGTTAGATTGAGTGCGTTGTATGCGTAAAAGTTGAAAGTTATACAACTGTTGCATTGCATTAAAGGTAGTGCCGCATTAATAGGTCTGCCCTCATTGAAATTTACAGTGTGAACTTGATCTGTAAACGCATTCATACAACGCAGTTCTTCTATATCTTCATGGTTTATATCCGCAAAACCTTCGGGGCCCAATTCGGAAGCAATGTTTAGTATATCTGTTAGTGGAGATGAAATTTCATTTCCTTTTTTAACCATTTGAGTTAAAAGAGGCCTCAAACATGTATTAAGTGTTGACGGTTAATTTCTGCACCACTTGATGAGACCGTTTGAATGCAATCTAAAATAGAAAATTCTTTCCACACTGGAAGAAGAGTTTTACCTTCATAATTTTCTAATCTGTTGAAAATGGTTTGAAAAAATTGGCGAATGTAGTACATTTTGAAGGTTCGGATGACTCCTTGGTCCAGAGCCGTTTTGAGTTAGTGCAGTTAGGAGGAAGAAAAACAATTTTTTACATTGGGGTGATTCAGTTCCTTACTATGACTGCTAGCATTAGCAAGAATCAATAATGCTTTGAAATTAAAAGTATAAGTCATAAAGCTTTCCACTTGTGAGATAAAGCAATTATAAAACCAATCCTTAAATAATTCTTGGGTCATCCATGTTATTTTATTAGCTCGCCAAAATACAGGAAACTCAGACATCTTAATATTTTTGAAGACTCGAGGAGTTGAATAATAGTTTGGTATCATAGGTTCAATTAACAAGCTTTCTGATAGATTGCTACTCATATGGGTAGTGACACGTTATTTAGATGCTTTATCTCCTGAAGCTCACCTATCACTTGTTGAAATGTAGGTCCTAGGTGGAAGTCTTTTCCAGTACAATGCTGACTAGCCAGCATTAAAAATCTGATCTGGCGCATATCCTCCTTTATCGATAATTTTAGGGAATTTTAGTTGAGGAAAATTTTCGGCAGCCTCAGCATCAGCTAAAGTCTGTTCTCCTTGAAATTTGATGTTGTGCAAGGAGTATCTTTTGTTTAGCTTTTGTAACAACCCTGTGCTTGCAGTAAATGCATGGCCGCTTCGCTCTGAAGGAGAATGATCAATCCATTTAAAACTCTCATAGATTTTAAGTGCTTTCTGTTTAATACGATTTCTGCACACAGGTATCTTTTTTGATATACAGTTTTCTAACCAAATCATCAGGGCTCGTTCCATTTTAACCATATTAACGTCTCGGGTACGAGTAGCCATCTGCAATTGTTCTCCTTATTTTTTGCTCATTTTTCTTTATAGTTCATAGACGTTATTTTTTCTCCATCCTTTAAACGATTTAAAATTTCGATTTTGTCCACAAGAGATATAAACTTTCTTTTAACTGTTTTCCGTTTTTATTTATTTCAGTCATTTTCGGAACACGTTTAAATATAATCTTAGAATAAAGTAAATGAGGACAATGCTTTATTAACTTCCCAGTATAGGGAAGTTATTGTAATCGGTCCGAAAATCGAAATTTTCAAGGTATTTTCATTTTTCAAGGTCAGAAGAGCATTTTAAGCAAAAATTTGGGTGGAAGTATGTGTTTGTGTACGTACGTATGTGGTCATTTTTTCTTTCACGATATCGCGCGAACCAAAAAAGATAACGACTTCGTTTAGGTGTCGTTAGAAGCGTATTAACGGAAATATGATCTGAAAAGATTTTTATAACATTTGGTCGAGCCGTTTTTTTTTGTTGAAGCGACATAAGTGATTTTTGTACCTGCGCAATATCGCCCGAACCACAAAACATATCGACTTACTTGAGACGCCGTTCAAAACATATTAGCGACAATATAATTTGAAAAGATTTTGATAATATCGGTCGAGCCGTTTTTTGGTTTAAATGACGTAAGTGATTTTTGTACCTGCACTATATCGTGCGAACTATAAAAGATATCGATTTAGTTGAGGTGTCGTTCGAAGAGTATTAACCAAAATATGATTTGGAAAGATTTTCATAAAATTCGGTCGAACCGTTTTTTTTTTTATTTAAACGACGTTCGTGAATTTTTTACCTGCACCATACCGCGCGAACCAAAAACTAAATAGACTTCTTTGAGGTTCCGAGAGAAGAATATTACCAAAAAAAGCCCTGAAAAAATTGAACAACATTCGGTCGAGCCTTTTTTTGTTTAAATGGAAAAACTTCGGCTAAGTGTCAGAAAGACCTTAAATAGATAAGTTTTCCTAATATCTAATAAACTCGATGGAATGAGACCCGTTCTAAAGGAAGCGATTTTTTTTGGGTTCTGGACAGATGTTACCCTTTACAAACATCACGAATTTTTAAAACCTTGGACCAGCACTTTTTGACACGGAATTGTTTTCTACGCGTGATACAGTTGCAGGAAGTTGCGGTTCATACCGGGATTTCCAGTAGTTACCGGAATTTTTTTTAAGTGTGACAAGTACTTTACATTAGTTTACACTTTACAAGTTCTTAGACTAGTTTTGCTAATATCTCCGGAAAGCTTTGGAATTTCCAAATGAAGTCATTCGCTTCCCAATTTATCAACGGCGCCCGCGCTTCAACACGCTCAATACGAATTCGAAAACCCGCTTTAGCGAACGAAATACGGAGGAAATGCTTGTTTGCTAACGTTCAGGGAAAACAAATTCTCTTGTGGATTTGCAACTATAGTTCAAACGACTTGTCACGAATCACGACTCGACTTTCAGCACAGGGACCTCTCTCAGGACTGCTTTGTCACCATTTCTGATACTAGTCAATTTCCCACTAGTGCTAAACATTTAACTATTTTGTAAGAAGTTAGTTTATTCCATCTTTGTTCATCATACTGGGAAGTTAATCGTGTGAACCGAAGGGGTCAAACCCACATCCCAACTAGTTTTTAGCTCATTTTTAGGGGGCATTCCCTGATAACTAGAATTGACAAACAAAAATTTATAACAAAGAATAAATGTTGCCGTATATGCAATTTTCAAGTCATTTGAGTTGTTGGAATGTTCTTGTATGAGCAACGCGATATAAAGAGACCGCGTTATAGGAAAACTTGCGCATATTTCACACCGCGTTATATGGGAATCGCTCTATAAAAACACAGCGTTATAGAAGACTTGACTACAAGGTATGGTTTTCGATAAAATCATGCATATTTTCAAAAATTATTTAGCATAAAATCACAATTTTTCTATAAAGATTTTGTTTAATCTTTCATAATAGTGTATTTAATAATAAGCATTACTAAATTGCAAGCACAATAATACAAAAGGGGCCTTCCATTAAAAGTGTCAGTAACTCCACACTTATAACACAGCACAAAAAACAAACTGCATTAATTAGGTCACAATTGTATCACAACATGTATCACAACACTTTTCGTCATATGCACATTACTTCACGCTTTCCGTATGTTCTAATGTGCCATTTGTTTTGGTTGGCCCAAAGGCTCTTAAAATTCCCCTTTCGAATGCTTTTAGCTGATTATTTGATTTTTAAAATCCAACAACCGAAAACGAAAATTTCGCCAAGCCGCAAGTAAGAAAATGGCTCGTCTGCGCTAAAAAATTTAGTTTTGCTGATTAGTTTATAAGGAAAAGATGTTAGCGCACAAACTCTAAAACCAGTTATACTAAAATTGCATGTTTGCGACAAATATTAAATTAGTGCAAAAGGGAAACCATTTTGATACGAGTTTCAATGGACGCTATGCATATCAGAATATAAATGAAATTGGATAATTTTTAATTAAATTTTCTGCATTTGAAAATATGCCAGAAACAAATATGTAATTAAATTTACTTACTGCAGTCCCGATGCTCTGTTCACATATTGCAAAGTGAGCCTGAAAGTTTTCAGATTAATTTTTAAAGGTTTATTTCCCTCTCATCAATGATTTTCTCGTTAAATGAAAATTATGCACGATACAAGTCGAATTCCCGTCCTTAATTAGTTTTTATCGTGCTCCACTTTGCGTAGTGAATATTATCAAAAACAGTCCTGCGACAAAATCTGGCTTCTAAAGAGAGGATTTGTACTTCACAAAAGTTTGTAATGGATCTTTAAATAAGAGCTGATTAAAATAACTTAATTAAGAATTCACTCGGTGAAAATATCACGTTTTGCGTACAGTCATGTTTGTTTCTCAATTTCATGATTACCAGAAAATCTTAAGTGAAACGTATTCCTGGAATACCAAATAGCCGACATTATTATTACGCAATAAACCACCATAAAACGGTTGTTAAAAAACAGAACGAAAATCCGAATGTTTGTATTGTTTTGTAACACCTGGAAGTCTCCTGTGTTACCTCGGGTTATGTCACGCAGGCAATAAATTTCATATTATTTTAAAGTGAGTATATTTTCTCCATTAACGCTATTTTCTCGTATTTACAGCGACAATAAAGCCGTTGTAAGAATTCGTCAATTTATGGGAATTGCCTATGTTTTGCCATTGAATAAATTAGATTCATGCCAGGCTAAAAGTTATACGGCAAAGGACATGCTAGTAGGGCCCCCTTTCGGTTTTATAATAATTATTAAGCTCTGAGCTAAGCACGGGGTAAATATCTGAGGAATGTAGAGTAGAGAGAAAGTTGATGCAATTTAGGAAATGATGTCAAATTACGAACTAGACGTTAACATTGTTCTGAACTCGTTGAGCATGAACGGAAATTAATGTACTCCGAAAACATGACTTTATTTCCATGAGATAATGAAAATTCTTAATAGTGGTGTCCGATTACGGCTAAAATTTAACCTTCGACCGACTTTTTAAGAATTATTTTGGGTGTTATTATATTTACCTACCACTCTAAGCTGCATACATCCAATTTGTTGCCCACTGAATTAGTTAATTTATCCAAAATGGCTCAGATTGTTAACCAAGTGATCATCATGTTCTTGAATATGTGTCGAGCATATGGTGGTATTAACAAAGATGAATTGTAGAACTTACTTTTACTTTAGTTGATGTGAAATATTTAGTTTGCACTTTTAAGCAAACAAAGCAAGTGCTTAGCCTTAGCCTGCCCGATATTAAATTAATAGATTTTAGCCCCAGTAAGGAACTGCTCAAAAAGAAACTGGTTTAACATATCTGCCAATGATCTTGACGAGATAGTATCTTGTTTTTATACCAACATACAAAATCCCCAACAATGCCCAAACTATTTGAAAAACTCATCCACGACAAGTTTCCCCTTTAATAGACCCACACTTACATGAACAACAACACGGCTTCAGAAAAGGGCGTTCGACCACTTCAAACCTCATGGTCTTAATCTTCGAACTCCTCTGTATTATGGAGTTGGACTCCACTTGTTTGATAATATACCAAATGTACATTCGATGTAACGGCGTGCTCTTGATAATCGGTAGTTGAATATTTTTCTATCGTAACTGAGATTGTGACCTCCGTACGGTCTCATGAGGTTTTCATGTAAGCCAAAAGCTTCATCTCCTACTATCATATATGGAATATTGTCGCCATTTTCTATCAGTGGTTTGGCCTCAGGAATATTTAGAGAACTGTTAATGAGATTAGTGTAAAAACCACTGTCTTTAAAAATGGCTGAATCACAGCTCTTCCCGTAAGCCTCGGTAGCCTAGGGAGTAAGGCGCCTGGCTACTATCCCAGAGGTCTCGGGTTCGAATCCCGGCCAGCCCCACGGTCCTTCGCCTTTTCCACTTTCCCACCCACATAACTTTCCTTCTTTCTCCTTCCCTCTTTACATTCCTGATCCCTCCTGTCATAGCCTTCTTTAGCCCTCCCCGCTCCACCAAAAAGCGCATGTCATCGGTTGGTTGATGAGATTCAACTCGTTTCAGGAGGCATAACACTCCAGCGAGTTGTTTCTCGATGCCCCGATGTCAAAGTCGCGACAGTAATGGTTGGAAGTAGGTGGACTAAAAATATCGCGGGTAGGTTGTGACAGCTCCTTTCTTCCCCGACTAGAGCTGCTGTTCGACATTGCACTCTATATGAAGAAAATAGATTGTCGACACAGTATAAAGGGCGTTTCCTGTGACTCTAGTCTTTCACATAAAAAAAAAAAAAAAAAAAAGCTCCAAAATCTATATAAATGAAGTTGTAGTTAGCATCACAGAGAGCAAGTAAAACAGATGAAAAATAATGTTTATAATGAAAGTATAATGATCCGGTATGCATAGGTTGAATAATTCTCACGTGTTTACCGTCAATGGCACCAACGCAATGGGGAAAATTGGCGGGTTTTTCAAATCCCATTGCAACTTTTTCCCAACCGTTTTGTGTGTATGGCATAGCTATAAATTGTTCTTGATGTTGACATATAATGCCACACACATCTCTAATTACTGTGCAAATTGTTGTATAACCGAGTCTGTAGTTGTAATAAATATCCCTAAATGTACACCCTGTCGCAAGATACCTAGAGGAAAAGCAAAAATTATTAAACATATTCATTTAACTGTAGGTGGTTGGACTATTTATGATTTAAGTATGGACAACTAAACTTAAGGTATTTATTATTATTTTCAGCTGATTCTTTGCAGAAAAGGTGGAAAGGCATCCGAGGTTGTTTCACACGAGAACTTAACCGGCAAAAATTTTTGAAGTCAGGGTCTAGCTGTGGATCACGTAAGAGCGAATACGTTTTCTTTAAACAACTTCAATTTTTACAAAAGGTTGTTGCTATAAGAGAACCTGGCCCGGTTGCGCCCACTGAAGATTCTGTGGAGGATGAGCAAGAAGACAGACAAGTAGATGCTCGGAAAAGAAAGAAAACAAAAGAGAAAACTGTGTCCGAAGATGACAAATTTATTGAAGTCCTTAATAAATCCATTGTGAGTAGGCAGCAAATTGAGATTGCTAATCAAGATGAGGACAGGTTATTTCAGTTGTCTTTAGTTGACACATTGAAAAGAGTACCTCCAAAAAGAAAAATGGCAACCAAAATTAAAATTATGTCCATTCTCGACGATCAAACTAGCAGTGTGCCTGCAATTGAGAATACTCAAAACTTTTGCTCACAACCAATAGAAATACCGCCTCGAAAGCGTGGGTATTAGGGTGACCGTAAGAAATCGATGTCAGAATTTTATCAATGGGAACCCCACAAAATGATCAGCCTTTGCAGATTTTTAGATAGCCCAAATTTTAGCACGATTGGAGCACGTTAAACCGTGCCGCTACTCGCTCAAAGTTGGCAAAATCTCCATTTTTTTGCTGAACGGCGGAGTTTCAGAGTCATATCTCTAGAACAGTCCATTCTACACCCACGCGTAATCTCTTAAATTAAAGGTAATTTTGTTCTGCATAATTTATGTTTATACATATTTATCGTTACTTGTCGTCAAAAGGAGCTATAACAGCCTTTGTCGCCAAAAACGTGATCTGGTACCTCTAGGAACAAACTTCGAGTATTATGAAAACTACGCCGTAGGTTACATAATTTTTCTCGGGATTGACATTGTTTCAGTTGCAAAAAAACTTTGACTATAAAGAGCTATTACAGTTGGTTATGGTGTTTGTTGGAGCACTCGACGGTAATGAATTTGGATTTGGAACACCAGGTGCCATTCATCACGCTAGGTCGATGGCTAAGGCCATTTACTGTCTGAAAATATTCCTTTTCCGCGGTCAATTCAAGATGAGTAACGAGGAACAGATTTCTTTGGGTGCTATTTGTATTTTTCTCGTCAAAGTATACTGCAAAGCTTGGTTCAATGCCACCAG